>JACYXH010000242.1:262500-355000 GCA_026745465.1 Lota lota
GGAAGCCACATGCAGCAATGGTCGAAACCATGGAGCATCACTGCCATCTAGTGGTCCAGGTAGTCAGTAGAGAGTATCTCTACGCATATCAGGGAAAGTTCCCCACATGCGTTTTGGGGAACTTTAACGTCTAATTATTAATATATGCTAGAGTAAAAACACTTGAAAATCAGTGCAGAGGTACCTAGGGAACTTTTTTCTATATCTACCTACATAGCAATGCATGCATATTGGGTAAGACTTAAGTCTGTATTTCCACAAATTAAAATAAGAAAGAAAAAATAGAATCATTCCCGTTTTAAACAACTTTCGTGGCCATTCGAGCACATATTTCTGAGTTTACGAGGTGCACAGAAATGCACCATGAAGTCCCTGTCGGCGCAAAAGCGCTTTACCGTACAAAGCAATGTAGATGAGCAATCGCATTTTTAAGTGTCGATGGCGTGACCGCGCTTCTCCGAAGTGCAGATGGCGTGACCGCAGTACCGTAGTAGCGCGACTGCACGCTGTAGCACTGTGAGTTTAAGCCGTCCTAGTTTCCGATCAGCCCACAGTAATTTCGGAAATAAGCTAAATAACGCGGGCAACTTCATTTGCTTGTCATCGTCATTTGGCAAGTTGACAGTGGCGTAAGTATGGTCATTAAGGGCCCCAGTGCAATAATTGTAACGAGCCCCCCTACTACCCAATAAAAATGTATATATATTGGTCAAATTCCAATTTGAACAAATGCACTTACATACAATGAGTGTGGGTTACTTTAAACTAACAAATTAATTAGATTCATGTTCAACAGATAAATAGTATATCATTTACAAATACCACATTTTATGAATCCATACTTTTCAACATTTTTTTTCAACATTCTAAACAATTCTAAACCTATGGGCATGTTTTGAAGTCTTTTTTTGAGTTGTCATGCAGTGATTAAAAAGTAAGTTGGTCAAGTCTTGCCCACTAAAAAGCGAATACTGCCGCAATGGAGGGGGTTCTGTGGGACCGGTGTGGGTCAAAGAGTCCCATATAGTGATCATTAACCATTGACCATGACCATTTTTTGGACCATTTACCATTTTATTTATGTATGAAATGTCTGAACAAAAACAACTTTAACTCATCAATTGTCACAATGCGTTTCCAATCAATAAAAACAGCAGTCAATGAAGAAAGAATATCACCTATTCCCCTATTCTAGTCAGCTATTCCCCCCACCCACCCACCCCCCTCCCTCTCTCTCTCTCTCTCTCTCTCTCTCTCTCTCTCTCTCTCTCTCTCTCTCTCTCTCTCTCTCTCTCTCTCTCTCTCTCTCTCTCTCTCTCTCTCTCTCTCTCTCTCTCTCTCTCTCTCTCTCTCTCTCTCTCTCTCTCTCTCTGTCGCTCTCCTCCCTTATCCTTAGGGGAAGCCGGGCGTCGTCCCACTGGTTGATAGTGTGCTGTCAGTGTGGTGGGGTGCGGAGGGGTGGGTGGGTGAGGGGGTGGGTGACGGGATGGGGGGGAGCCGAGAGTCTCAGATGAGATATGTGACTGGCATGCTAACTCATAGGTTTATCTGACAGAGAGAGGGGGGGGGGGGCTCAGTACAGGTCTTTATTAAAGCACCCTTTCACACGCACCTCAAAATATATACAGTACATATGATTGAAACACACATACACACACACTCACGAATGCATATGATTGGATCGCCTATATACCCGTTACGAGCTGTGTTCTTTTAACGTACGGTGATCGACAACGCATCTCCATCATCAACAACACACAAGGTTTTTTACACGTGGACGGCACAATCGCCCTCGTGAGCACGTCATGTGTGAACACCAACACATGCTAACACACTGGCATCTAACTAACACAGATAGACCTACACATACACACACACACACACATACACACACACACACACACACAACTAAGCAAATATGCTTTGCCTAGTTGTGTATATACTTTGCTTAGTTGTGTATACTTATAAGTAAAGCAGACCCGAAATATTTAGGGGGCATGATAAAAACTGTGATTGTGGTTACTGTGAAGTGATTACAAGCAAACCAAAGTCCAAACAAAGTGCCCACATCACAAACAAAGCCCACAAACACACACAGATCAAGACTATGTGATTCTTATCCTGTTGTTTGTGTCACTGGCTCATTTGTCTATCCGCTTATCTCTTATCACATCATTTTGTGTTTCTTCAAGTAATAGTTGTGTTCATTTATATTTGACCAAGCATCATCTGGCATTGTGGACATCAGATACTTTTCTTTTTCCTGTTTTTGATCAGCACAGTAGAGAGTTGAGACAGCAAAGTAGGTTGAAGAAGAGAGGGAACCGAAAGTGGGAATCGAACCTAGGTTGCTACAGGGCGTATTGCCAACATGGTGAGCACGCGGGTTGAGCCACTCCCGGAATATCTTCAAAATTCTGGGAGGGCATTTGGTCTCACATGGAGAGGCATACAAAATCTCACTCAACCTAATAATAGCCCATCACATGTCCATTGCATTACCTGCCGATCTATCCATGTGTCACAGCCAGATCTGCATCACTACTGTGCCCTAGCACACGGCACATCGCGGTGATCGTACACGCACACAACAAGAGGAATATCACATATTTTTTGTAGTAGAAAAAGGTTACTGTGGTGAAAGGTGCACAGTGAAATTAAAGCACTTGAATCAGCTAATGCCCAGGACCATGTTTCAGTTCAGGGCATCCCAGTTACCACACCGTGACCCAGCTGGGGGAGTACTTTTGGACACACTGAATATTTTGTGCAGTATAATGGTTGTGTGTGTGTGTGTGTGTGTGTGTGTGTGTGTGTGTGTGTGTGTGTGTGTGTGTTTGTGTTTCAGACCTAGGGGTTAAAGGTCTTCTTTCAAACTCCTCCTTTAGTCAACTGAAGCCCCGCCCCCCCATTAAAATCATATAATATATAAATATTATCACATGAATTAAACTGTAACATGTTGGTGAGTTCTTCCCTGCGTTGTCCTGTGACTAATGGTCTTTAGAGGCCAACTACTCTTTTGCGATAAAGTAACTGCTTAGACTTTTCATAAAACATCATATAAAACTTACCATTTCACAAAATGCTTTGACGTGTGTATTCTCAAAAGGTGGAAGATGCTATTCTATTGAAGAGGTTTGAGATTTGGTTTCTCTCTCAAATCTTCCGTAGGCTTCTTTTTATTCAAATACAATAGGAATGTATTAAAATATGATGTATCAATGTTGAACACTGAACCAATAATGTAAGGGAGTTTTTTTTTTTTATATCTGAGGTCTCAGGTAATTTTACGGTTGCATTAGACTTAGTTCTTAGTGTTGTTCAGCTAGTTTTTTATAATCATCTCATGGTCGTTTTCTTTTCCACTTTATAGGTATTCTATTGGTAGTTGAGTCTGTTTACAATACTGTTTCATATTTTGTGATGTTCTTTTGTGTGAACCAATGTGAGAATGAATGAACTTCTCTCAACAATGTTTTGGGATTTTCTGCCTGAGACTTTAGAATCGCCTTTATTTTCTTCTTCTTTAGTTTTATCTTTCTTTTTTACCTTTTTCTCACCCTAAGAAAACCTGAACCTCCAAAAATATATTTCTTGATAACTCTTGTCGTCACTTTGACTCCTCCCGTTGACAACAAAAGTGTCACAAGAGCGACTGGACTTTGAGGCTAAATAAGTGGTGTATTCAAATATCTCAGACTTGTGTGCCTGTTAATACTGTATTAAGTGTCATGCTCTTTTGACTGCATGGGGGCGCTTTTAATGTTCACGTTTGTTTAGACAGTTTTCTTGTACTTATTACATAGAATGCAATTACATTTTACTTTTTACACATCATTCATTCATAAAATAACCGAGAAAACGTTGGAAACACTTTATACAATTGGCCTTCCCATACTTGAACTATAGCAAAAACCATTACTTAAACACAAAATACGATACAAATAACCGAATGAAACTATGAACAGCACAGAGCCAATGAGCTCGGATTCTGTAATCTTTTCATGTTACGTTATTTCAGTTCAGGCCTCTAAATATTGACATATGTAAGAAGTCGTTGCTAAACCAATGAAGCTGGCAGGGAGTGGGAAAAGCAAGCTCAATAACCATAAATTATTTTGACTGGGGCGACCATAACATTTTACAGCGAGTTAACAAGAAACCCGATGGCATCGGAATTCTTCCACTCAAAATCTCCAAACTTTATATACACACAGATTTACACAGAAATGTTTTGCTTTGTTTTGAGAAAAAATAAAGATTTAATATGTTTTTTTTTTTTTCTATTATATACACAGTTGTGATTTCAAACCAAGTCCATCATGGCAGTGTGGCTGCATAGAGCCCAAGGTAGAAAGGTCAATGACGGGCCTCCAGTGGGGGGGACGGGCTCCCTGAAGGAGCAAGGGATTGTGGGAAATGTTTGAACACCTCGGCGGCGGTGGCTCCCTGCGGGGGGGAAGGAATGGGGGTCTCCGGAGACACTGAGAGAGAGAGAGAGAGAGAGAGAGAGAGAGAGAGAGAGAGAGAGAGAGAGAGAGAGAGAGAGAGAGAGAGAGAGATATTAGCAATAAATACAGAAAGACAGACAGATGGATACAAGAAAGATTGGGGATTTTTGCAATCTATTTGTTTTGGGTGTTGGTACCAAATCAATTGAGCCCTAAACTTGTGTGAAGTGTGAAGTGTGTGTGTGCACGCGCAAGTCTTAAAACATGCAAACACACCACACATTTCACATCAACGTCCGTCATAAATGTTCTGCATTGGCTGGGGTTCTCACCTATGGGCTGGATGTGTGTGATGGGCGTGGCGCTGATGACCAGTGTGTGGCCGGTCACGGGGTCCTGGGCCAGCTGGGCATGGGCCGGGTGGTGCAGATGGGCCTGTTCTGACATCAGACCTGGATACACATACACACACCAAGCCCAGTCCACATGTAAGTGATCAGTAAGAAGGAGCGTAGGTGCTCACACGAGAACATGGCCGACCTATAGCTTCCATTAGAAACTCCTTTTCCTTTCACTACTTTGTCATTTGCAATGAACAGGTAGTGGTTAGACATCTTTGCTGCTTTTGGTTTTATTTTTGTTACTATACTGAGCTTGATCACATCATGCCCAGTTTGTCTTTACATTTTTGATTTTGTTGAAATGATTTAGCCTACTCAGTGTTTCTACCTTCTACAGTTTCTACCTTTACTCCGCAGAGTGAATATACCGGGACAGGCTAGTGTTAGTGGCTACCTTGACTCCCCCCCCCCCCCCCCCCCCCCCCCCACCTCCCCAACCCCCAATGTTGCTAAGAAACACAAATAAAATACACTACAAGGTATTTTCATCACCATCTCCACCTTCCCAAAGCCCTGCCCTGTTTAGGGGGCCACATCACCTCCCAGCAGCATCTCCAGCAGCAGGTTGTCTATCTTGGCCAGGCCGCACAGCTTGATGAACTGGAGCTGCTCGATCATCTGCCAGGTGATGCTCTGCAGCGTGGGCAGCAGCAGCAGCAGTTCCCCGAAGCGGCCCCGCGAGTCGTACTGCCGGTCATTGATGTAGTCCTCCAGGCTCATCTGGACCTGGGGATGGGGGGGTTGCAGGGTGGGGGTGGTGGGGATGGACGTGCACGTTTAGAATGGAGCACACACGCACGCAAAGATATGTGTGCACCTCACACATGCTTTGTGTAGATACACACACATGCGGGGGTATATGCACACGACACACAAGCACAGACACACATACACGCACACAAGCATGCACACACACACACACACACACACACACACACACACACACAAACATACACACACACACACATACCTCAATGGTGATGGAAGTAGTTTGACATTGAAACACTTGGCTGGATTTTGCTTCATATTCATTGACTTTTAACAAAAAGTAACCAGGTTTTACAGTAACACAATCATAATTAAATAGAAGGAGAAGCAGCCTCATCAGCAAGGCACAAGACACATTGATGAATTCTTCTAGCTTTTACTAATAACTAACTGATGCCTAATGAGTGTAAGAGCATAATGATTACCTGAAGACGCATGGCTTTGATTTTGGACGGATTCCGCAACGACTTGGCATCTGTAGACGGAAGCGGAAGGTAGGGATCATTTTATTTTAATGTAGAGTTATGGATATTACTTGACCTGATGGAGTAACACCAACTAGGTCAAACTATGAGGATTTTGTGGATTTGGAAGGAGGGAAAGTATTCGAAAATGGGAGTATCAATTGTGTCGATGAAAGGTTATAGCAGATGACACGTTTAAATAGGCCCCAACACTCTATAAGCCCATTAATCAAATACTTTGAATGTGGTTTGCTTTGGACATACAGTAATTTTCTTAAATGTTATGTAGCGTATTTTATACTTTAAGTTGCTAGGCTGAAAGGCTATGCTAACAACATAGGCCTACAGTTTAACAAAGCAATTTGTAAAATCAACATAACATCAACATCTTCCATCATTCAAGGCCCTTGTGATTCTAACGCACATGTACACACAGTGTACATTTTGCTGTCAGTCTTTTTTTGCCTTTGACAGCACACAGAAAAGTCTGGTTCTCTAAGTTAATAATTGATTAACAATTCACCAATTGTTGCCAGAAATGTCAAACATCAAACATCTTAACACGATATGGTCTAATGATGATTGTGTTTTTAGGATGACTTTGCCATGCTAGTCTTATACTCCATGTTGCAAAACAGTATCCTTTGTGCTTATCGTACACAATCCACAATCCACAATGCATTACGTTTATCATTACCTGGGTCAAAGAAGACGATGGCTTTAAGTGCCGCGTACTCGTTATCATCGATTTGAATGTCCTGGAAGGACTGAACCAACTCGTCCAGCACGCGGTGAGCTATCCGAGAGAGCTCTTGTTCCGGACCGTTCCTCTGGATCACACAGCCGTTGCCTGGTGACACCGAGGAGACAGAGTGAATGACTCAAGTGTGTGCTTAAGGATGTGTGATACACACATATGCGTTTGTGTGTGTGTGTGTGTGTGTGTGTGTGTGTGTGTGTGTGTGTGTGTGTGTGTGAGGGGTTGTATTTCTGGTGGGTGGTGTAAGGTGTGACTTGTTTTTAATCAGGGTGGGGAGACTACATGAGTTCCGTGGAGAAGGTGGTCGACCCAGAGCACCGTTTTACATTGTCCCCTCAGAGCGCTAGGCAACAGAGGTGTGAATGAGTGGGTGTGTCATAAAATATAATGGAATTATAGAATCATACCTATAGTTATATAATATAATTTAGGAAATACAACGGTGGTTCTGCTCACCTAGAAGCAGGAAGTCCTTATAAGGCATTGACCTCTTTGCCACCCCTAGTAAGAGGTGTTCACCTGCATGTGCCCTCAGCAGGCTCACCTGGAGACAAAGACAATGAAACCCCTTTAATTGTGCTTCACACAAAGGACACAAACAAGGGAACGTATCCTCATTCGCAGTCTTATCATTTCCACAAATGACTCCGGTAGTAATGTTCTCAGTGCGAAAAAGAAGCAGCAAACTATAAAATCTGCCAAACAAGTGCCACTTATCTTGCTCTTTCACTTGACCTGCTATAAAGAAAGGCCGTCGTTATCTCCCTCTCTATCTCGTAAACAGGCGACAATGTGTCGTCTTTCCCAAGTAAATTATCAGCGTTATAATTGGGACTTTCTTGGAGTGATAACAGAATCCATCCTATCAGCAGCCAGAATCAGGAGCGGCAACATATATTTTTTAATCAGGTTGTGTAATCTTTTCAATTTAATCTACCTCTGAAATGACTCTCTGGGATTCCCGCATAGTTTATTGTTATTTTAAACTTTTTTTTATTGTACTTGTCATTCTATTTTTTCCCTTGTTAAACAAATGATTATGTACTTTGTATAAGGGCTGGGCAAAATAGAAAAACTGTATTATCACGATAATCGTGGGGAACTTTACACAATATCGATGAATATCACAATAAGCTTATGAATTTAAATACCATTTTAGTCTAAATCAGGGTCATTACATAGAAGTATATGGACATTTATTTATATTTTATTAAATTGTATAACGCTTCAAACCTCATATTTGACCAAATTTCGTAAGTTATTCATTTACTGGGTATCGATATCTTCATTTCATGACGATACAATACCACGCAAAGACGACAAACCATAATAAAGAATTTTTGCCCAGCCCTACTTTATATGCAGTTGTGCACCAAAAAAATACACTCTATAAATATCGTTTGATCGATTGATCGTTGATTGGTTATTCTCCTGCTCACCTGGTCGTCCAGAGGGAGCTCTCCAAAGGCTGGGATGTACTTGGCCCATTCCACCAGCACCAGCAGCTGTTGCTTCATGGAATCACACACATCTCCTACGGTGGCCGGCCGCTGCTCCGTGGCCTCTGATAGGCCGACAGGACTAGTGATCTGGAGAGAGACGGAGAGAGGCGTTTACACATGATTCTTCTATGCAGCTAAACTAAAACCTGAGGATCACAGGTAAAACCTGAACACAAATGTTATCAGTGAGTTATCAGCTGTATGCCCATACACCCACACACACACACACCTGTGTGTGTGTGTGTGTGTGTGTGCGTGTGTGCATGCCGCTGATAGACACGCAGATGTTATTAGTGAGTTATCAGCCATACGTACACACACACACACACACACACACACAAAACACATACACACAGGTCTATCTGATGATGCCTCACACACGCAGACGGACATAAAGAATAACTACTATATTAATTGGTGCTGCAGATAATGTACTCACAAATGTGTGTGTGTGTGTGTGTGTGTGTGTGTGTGTGTGTGTGAGTGTTTGTTCGTATGTATATGTGTAGCGTTTAGATTTGAGTTTACACACACACTCACTCTAAAAGGGGGGTTCTCCTTACTTGTTGGGACAGGGACTCTGCCTGGGCCAGGACAGTGATGGGCGGCAGGTCGTGAGTGTCTGGTAGGCTTTTGCGGGAGCTGATTCTGTCCCTCTCGTTCTGGACAGCTGCAATAAGACACAATAGAACCTTGTTCACTTGTGTGCAAGACACAGATGGTGACAGAGAGAGGGAGAAAGGGAGACAGAGAGACAGAGAGAGACGCCTCCCCAATGAAACAGAGGTGTTGAGAGTGGCAGCAAAAAAAACGAAAAGAACTAAATAAGTTTTGAAAAACAAGTTAAAGATTTAAATCACATGTATTGATACGTCATACTTTTCAGATTTATTTTTATTTTTATTCAATAGTAATTAATGTGAGCGCTTCAAGCAAGCTTTAACCATTGTCTTGACATAAAATATATTAAAATATACGATATAATATACGACATACAATGTTCTGTGTAAGTTTTACGCAAACAATCCCATGGTTGACAGATATCAAGAGCTCAAAATGAATTCTGGTTGCTTTTCCTCTAACTCGCAGGTATACCTTCGTCTCTGATAAACTGCCTGAGAACAGCCAGGGAAGTCAAACGTTAACCAATCGCAAGCGAGAACAACATATCAGGATAGCACATGATTGGGTGTCATAAAAACTCCACTGCAAGGTTATACCTATCATAAACACACAAAGACACACGCACGCACACACACACACACACACACACACACAAACACACACACAAACACACCCATCTGTATACACACATGCTGGAACGCACACAGTAATTATTAGCTATTTTATAGCTTCAGCCTATTCAGCCATCTTAAACCTGGCTTTCCATGATGCTGATAGTGGATGGTTCACTTTGCTGCCTTGCAGATTTTGCAAGAAGGAATCGTCTTTGTTTCCCATAACAAGAAGTAGTGTGTGTGTGTGTGTGTGTGTGGGGGGGGGTAATTTAGCTGAATTAAATTGTACTTTTTCTTGTACCTTCTTTCTTCATGCCGGCTCTGAAGCACTTGTTGAGTCTGCAGAAGCGACACTGGTTTCTCTTGTCCTTGTCCACAATACACTGCCTGCTGAACCTGGAAATACACATAGCACACACACACACACACACACACACACACACACACACACACACACATTTAGCATAGCATAGCATAACATAACATAGCATGATAAAATATAACATAACACTACATATCATTGCATGACATAGCATAGCACAACATAACACAACATGGCATCAAGCCTAGAAATTAGTCATTCTGTGGGTCTCAGTGTTAAGGGAGCATTACTTTGCATGAAGGCAGCAGCCATGTATTCTTGTCATTTAATTCGTCATCTGTAATCCTATGTAAGATCTTCCGCAACCATATATAGGGAACATTTGTTTAGGTGTTGTCAGCCTTTCTTTATTTGATAAAGAGTCTGCTTAATGTAAATGGGAGACCCTCTCTTTGGATCTGGGATGGAAAGTGTTGTCTATGCTTTTCAATGTGTCATTTGTTTCGGTGTGTGTTAAGTTTTGCATTCAGCGTGTGTGTGTGTGTGTGTGTGTGTTTGTGCGTGTGTGTGTGTTTGTGCATGCGTGTGTTTGTTCGTATGCGTGTGTGTGTGTGTTTGTGCGTATGCGTGTGTGTGTGCGTGTGTGTGTGTGTGTGTGTGCGTGTGTGCGTGTGTTTGTGTGTGTGTGTGTGTGTGTGTTTGTGCATGCGTGTGTGTTTGTGCGTATGCGTGTGCCCACGTGAGCATGTGTGTGCGTGTATGTGTGTGTGTGTGTGTGTGTGTGTGTGTTTACCTGCATGTGTACACGTGGCTCTTGCGTATGGAACGTCTGAAGAAGCCCTTGCAGCCGTCACAGCTGGACGCCCCGTAGTGCTTCCCGGTCGCCTTGTCCCCGCAGATGGCACAGTTGGGGTTTAGCCCGTCAGCTCCGGCCAGGCACGGTTCGGCTGGCATACCTTCTGCAACATACATGAAGAAGAAAACTATGTTTTGCTTTTCATTTAGCGTAAGCTAAAGCGTAGCTTCGTTTAGCAGAAGGTGTTGGTCCGGAGCGATGTTACAAGGGAATTCAGATACTGGTCATTCAGGAGCAGGCAGAGGGGTAGGCATCTTGCCTACCAGATGACTATGCCTACACGAAGGTTGTGGACATGGTGGGATAATTTGTTCATTTATTCAACCTGTATTAAATGGATCTGAAAAAATACAGGGTGGGCCCTCAATTACAATGATGAAGAGATCACAGCAGAGAGAAACTCGTAAAAATTATGTTTTGTAAATCAATGCTTCTACACACACCAACATGTAAATGAAATGATTCCCTTCTAGTCGGTACAAAAATTATAATACCAGCAACTTTGATTTCTCAATGGCCTCATTGAACATTGCATTGTTCTAACATCCCTATAGTTTGCTACTGTAACAACTGTGGCTGTTGATTTGACGAAGAGTCCAAGATAGATATTACAGTGTTGATGTGGATGTGCTCTGACAACACAGGTACATCTAAGTGGTCTCATTCATCTCCTGATAAAATACCATCACTGATTCCAGTCATCTGATCTTGTTTCTCTCTCCCCTTTTCTCTCAACTTGGCTTGACTGGCCAACTGAGTGCATCACTCACTCCAAGTGTGTATAACTCCAAGGGTGTATAACCACCCCCCATCGGAAAGTAGGTTGTAGGTTGAGGATGTGTAAATACCTTCATACTAAGGGTAACCTGGGTTGTTATTTAACCCGGTCGCCTGGGTTAATCCATGTCAAAAGTTAATCACTTTAACAATCCTAATAAATCAGTTGAGGGTTGCATATATACAACCCTCAACTGATTTATTACGATTGTGTCGATGACACATATATGTGTCAACGTGGTCGGCCTCACAAAAGACACGACAACTTAACTTTCAACAGTGCAGTAACATGAACCTTAAATTGGGCCATGTTAGACAAAAAGCAAGCACGCAAATTGTATTTATTTTTAATATAAAAATATTGTGTTTCAATGCTTATATGTACTTGCCCCTCAGCTTCTCTGTAAATACATCAAGAGATTAGAGAGCTGCAGCAGATCCACCAGAGCAGCTTCAAGTGGCAGCTGTAAAGTTTCATTCTGCAGAACATCTGCTCAAACAGCTTTTTCTGTAAAAGGACAAAGTCATGGAACTTGCCAACTGATTGCTTGAAATTTGCCGCAAACCACTTTGAAGAGAGTTACCAGATCCTGTTTAATTCAGGAACAAATTTGTTCTCATGTCTAGTTTTCTGCAGCTACATTGTTGCTAAATGTGTGTTGTATTATTTAACTCAGTTTCATCTTCTTTCACTTTGTGCTTTATTGTATCTTGCTGTACTCAGTTACCTTCTTTGTATGTCACTGTTTGAAACTCTAATTTCACAAAGCCATACTAGGGAAGGGCGCTGCAAATTAGCAAATGCGCTAAACACTATGATACTTTCATTGGAGAGCTGTTCTCAGTTGTTCCTATGTACACTGTATCTGTACACTGTATCTGTGTATATGTATCTGTTTCTATCAAATAAACCATAAAAAACAGTGTGTCCAACGCTAGTTTTTTATGTTATGTGTCAACCATCCCTTTTGTAATCCTAATGTTTCACATATTATCATAATTATATGAAGTCATAACCTGATCTGTTATCCATCTGGGTATGTGTGCGTGAGGGAGATGTCTTTGGAACAATTCTGTCCCAATATCATTTCTTAGTTGCCATAAATGCCACTCCCTCCCCCCTCCCTCATCCTCCACAGACAGTGCCAGAAAATAAGTGAATGTTTGACTAGTTTTCTATCACTTTGTTAAAAGTACTGTGGTGCCATCACTACAGTAAATACCCTGTTTCACTGCTCAAAAGCTGTAGGGATCTCCTCCCTGCCCAAATGACACACATCTTGACTAATTTTTCTCATAAGGGTTGAGGGTTGATCTGTCGCTAATCGCCATGGAAACTGTGCTTAATAAATCTACGTTACTGTCAATAAAGTCATATTTGGCCACGAGACACATTCAATCACTGTTTCATGAAAAGAAAATGATGGCAGTATACCAAAAGTCAACCAGATATATTATATTGGTCACTATCTGTAGAGGACCCTCTGTAGACCTTATGAGAAATATGACGTTTCTTTTTTTGTTAATGATTGTTATTTTGAGCATGTTCATTCTTCCATGTTGTTATCATGAGCGTGTTATCATCTGTGAGTGTGTTATCATATATGCGTGTGTGTTATCTGTCAGTGCTAATTGCTGTTGTTAATACCTAGCCTGTGAGTAGGAGTATTATATATTGGTAGTGTAATCCTCTCAATGGGGCAAAAAACCTACACGTTATGACTTATGATTCATTATACTGCCAATACATCATCATAATACCTTTAGCACTACATCAGACATACTGCATTATTGTGAATACTTCATCAGAAATATGTGTACTCTTAATACAGAGTTATACATGCTTATACTTCTTCACGTATAAATTATATTGAAACGACTGAATTACACAATTCATTTGAATAACTTAACTATTCCATCGTACGTAAATCATTATACTGCTCAAAATCATATACACGTAATCAAACTGTTAATAAACCATCATTCACAGAATCTTCCTTACTTGAGCACTTGGGTGTGTATGTGTGTGTGTGTGTGTGTGTGTGTGTGTGTGTGCGTGTGTGTGTTTGTGTGTGTGTGTGTGTGTGTGTGTGTGTGTGTGTGTGTGTGTGTGTGTGTGTGTTCTCTGCGACTTACCGCCTCCACCATACAGGACCTCTGTGCTCTCAAAGCCCAGTGTGTTGAACGACGGATCCAGGCCTTCACAGTAGTTGGCTACTTCCATTTCTAACAGAGATTTACTCTGAGGACCAGCAAAGTACTTCATTCCTTTACACACTCTCTCTCTCTCTCTCTCTTGATCTATCTCTTTCTCTCTCTCTCTCTCTCTCTCTCTCTCTCTCTCTCTCTCTCTCTCTCTCTCTCTCTCTCTCTCTCTCTCTCTCTCTCTCTCTCTCTCTCGCGATAAAACTCAGGATGTATGTTGGATCTTTCCAAGTTGAGTTCTCTTCCTCTTTTCTACTTCCTAACCTCTGACCTTTCTCCCTCTGTTGATCTTGTTCCTGTTCTCCCTCTCTTAGATTCTCCAATCCCTACCTGTGATCCTCTTCTCTCAGTAAGTGCTCCTTACGGACATGAAAATGTACAGAGAGGGATCCCGGGTATACAGGGTTGACAACCTCTTCTTATTGGTCCAAGAGGCGGCATGGAGTGCGGGGGGGGGGGGGGGGGGGGGGGGGGGGGGGGGGGGGGGGGGGGGGGGGGGGGGGGGGCGGAGCCAAGACGGGAGCCTTCTCACCTCTCACCGGGATGGACAGATTTAGTTGAAGATATACCTTTTTATGCCCTTCTCGAAATCAGATTATGTAGGATAACAAACTAGGATAACAAACTGAATGTTTAAGTGTGTGTGTTTTTTTAATTGTGTGTGTGTTTGTTTAATTGTGTGTGTGTGTGTATGTGTATGTATAATTATATGTGTTTTTAGTTTATGTGTGTGTGTGTGTGTCTGTCTGCATGTATAATTGTATGTGCATGTGTGTGTTTTGTTCAAGTGTGTGTGTGTGTCTATGTGTGTGTGTGTGTGTGTGTCTGTGAGTCGTCGCCTCCTAATCTAATCATAACTGGGTAATGGAACCACCTCTCCACCATAGTAGTGGAAGGAGTTGGAAACTGCTGATAAATCTTCTGCAAACACATTACTTCATAGCCCATCAAGACCTATAAACGGCTCAATTGATTTGTTACTCATCCTGAAAACGTTCCGTTAACGCCTCTTCAGAGTTAAGATACTTAATATGACTTAAAGGCGATTGGTGCGTGTAATTAGCATTTTTGATCAATTCATCCAGTGTTGTTGGCAAGAATGTCATCCATTTTGGATCATTCAATTCAAGGTCATGTAATAATCAATTGTATTTGGTCAACTATTCAGTTGCACAATGCCTTATGTCGCTTGTGACATTTTACAATGGACCCTATAAGGACCAACAAACAGAATGTTTCTGCTGTGATTTCCTTGATTATTTGTTCCAAAAAAACATTGCATTTCAAGCTTTTGCGCAAATCTTTTCTCCAAAAGTGGGGGATATCAGTTAACCTCATAAAAGTAGTACTTCTGAAACCTCCCT
The DNA here is from genome assembly GCA_026745465.1 of Lota lota. Classification (NCBI taxonomy): domain Eukaryota; kingdom Metazoa; phylum Chordata; class Actinopteri; order Gadiformes; family Lotidae; genus Lota; species Lota lota. The sequence goes on from JACYXH010000242.1 coordinate 277,612, forward strand.
GACTTCCGTAACGATAACTAGGTATCAGGCATGTCCTCTGCCAACAAAAATAAAGTACTATCATAAATTGATGCACTCAACCCCTCCTTTAAAGTGTAAAGAGTTGTGTTTCCCAAAATGTAATTTAAGCTGGATTTGATCAATCTGATTCACTTAAACAATTGGGCTTGGATTGACAAGTGAAGTACATAAGAAAATATTTGCATGGCATAAAGGCAACAGTTTGTATTCATGCCAGCCATAGTGAAGTCGTCAAGTACTTGACATAATTAACTACGAGAGGGAGATGAGAGTTTGATCATAACATACAGGCATGGGCTGAGAAAGAGGCCCCAGATACCTGCGTGTGTGTGCGTGTGTGTGCGTGTGTGTGCGTGTGTGTGCGTATGTGTGCGTGTGTGAGATACAAGAAGCCTTTACACTTCTAAAGAAGATATTGCAAAAAGGGGAAGTGAATGTGTGTGTGTGTGTGTGTGTGTGTGTGTGTTTGTACTTATATGCTTGCGTTTGTGAGAAAGCTAAAGACATAGAGAGAGAGAGCAACAGCCAGAAAGTGAAAGATAACTATAGCAAGGACACACTTTTATGAAGACTTTAGGATTTCATGTGGGGCAGAGCGAGAGAGAAGGAGAGAGAAAGTGAGACAGAGAGAGATAATAGAGAGAGATTACTCTTTAACCAATCACAGAGGTCAAGCGCTCCGGCTCATCAGTTACACAGTGATGGAGGAGGTCTGTTCAAATGTCTTCTTGACACATACGAGCGTGAGTGTCGTTAAGGAGAGTTGGCAAACACGACTGTAGCAATCCCTGTGGGTTTACAGGAGAATGCTTAACCAGAACATGGTTTATAAAACACAAGGTAAATGACCACACTTATCAAGATATAAGTTCCGTCTTCGCAGATGTAATGTTGTAACCAGGAAGACAAACTCAAAGTAGATTGTAACACATAATTACATGAATGGCTTAAAAATATATATGTTCCTAAACATGTTTCTCCTCCTGGAAAAAATGGTGTATTAAGAAATTGTCTATTGTGTCTTGATTAGAAAAAGAGCTGCCTGTCTCCTATAGATAATAGATGGACTCCATCCATATTTTGATTTCCTTTAGAGTACTGTAACAGTGTCTAAACACCCATTATTTGGCTAGGTCCACAGCTCTGCCCAGCAACCGAAAGCTCTCTCTGGGTCATAAAAACCTGAGCCTTAATGTCTAGGTTCATGTGCATCCACCATGATATTGTCTCCACTATTTAGATTTCGGCCTTTAATTGTCACAGTGATCACCAGCAACCACCACCTCGCACGCTCTCTTTCTCTCACTTCCTCATCTTTTTCCCCCACAACCCCATTGTCAACTGAGTTGGGGTATCACAAGTACATTGTCTTGAAAGAACTTACACACACACACACACACACACACACACACACACATACCCCCCCCCCCCCCCCCCCCCCCCCCCCCCCCCCCCCCCCCCCCCCCCCCCCCCCCCCCCCCCCCCCCCCCACACACACACACACAAACAACCCTTGTTGATAAAGCATAAGCACACACTGGAACTTTCATGTACCGCTGACTTTGATGCTTTGACCAGTACAAGTTCATGTTTTTTTCACATGTGAGGTTTAACGGTTGCCTTCACTTTTCACTATGGGTTCTTCAGCTTTGATCCATTATCACACAAGTGCATTGTATTTCCTTTAAAGGGGCACGACAGCCTCCCCATGCTCGATTCGGTCTCCGACAGCCAGGCACTTAAATGCTTTACAACGCAATAGATACTGTGACGTGTTGGCCAACAATGATTTATAATGGTCTGATAGAGTCTCACCTTGTGAAAACAAAAATGATATACCTCACAGTCATGTTGTATCAACGACAATTTAAAAACCTTCCCAGGGCGGACGCAAGCCCAAACTCAAATGTGTCCAATTTATTATTGGAATAATCTGTATTGCTTTTCGTACTCTTTTGTAACAGGCGCTGTGCTTATTTAAACGTGGCGAGTCATAAAACACCATGGGCTTCAATACATCTCAGTCCGTTTTTGTTTTTTGACTCATTTGTTTTGCTTCCGCACATCACAGTGTATAGATTATTCACCGCACTAGTAGGCTACTAACTGTGACATGGGTGATTGTACGATCTATACAGCGAGCCAATGGGGACAAATGTGTGTATCTGAGTGTATCTTATCTGCTTCCTTTTTAAATAATAATAATAACACCCCCCCCCCCCCCACACACACACACACACACACACACACACACACACAACAGTGTATCCTGTCTCCCAATAGGACCACAAGCCCCTTTAGTTTAGACGCTGAGATCATATACACACGCACACACGCACACACACACACACACACACACACACAACAGTGTATCCTGTCTCCCAATAGGACCGCAAACCCATTTAGTTTAGACACAGAGACCATATACTCACACACAAACACACACATACACTTGAAACTTGGACCGGTGTAGCTCCATAGCACCGGCCACCATAATACAAAACCATGTGATTCTGCCATGTTGCTGACCAAAAAAGCGAGGCTAACAGGTAAACATGGACCACTGTATACTTAACGAAACGAAACCAGCAACACAATCACCTTGAACAGTCGTCAGAAAGTAAGTACTACATCGTAACTATAACACTGGCGTAACTTTCGCCCAGCTCCTACAGCTTTGGAGCAGTGGTGAAAGTGGCGGTGTGTGTTAGTGTGTTTCTGCTCACCTGTTGGTCTCCTTCTTCTGTTTCTGATGTGCATTTATCCCAAATGGTCCTTCCCCCCCTCTCTCTGGTAATTCTGGAGAAAGCGTGAGTGTCAGAGACACATTCGTCTGGTAGTAACGGGGCAAAGGCTATAGCCTGTGGCAGGATTAAGAGCCCAGCCAAAAGCTAAAGGGTTCGGGGCTTATAACTCACAACGGACAGCATGGCGGCTGAAGCCCTGTCATCGGATCGATTTACTGAACAAACGCAGAGTAGGGCGGGGAGGTTAAACAGTAACCCAGTGCCATAAAAAGAAATTCGCACACAAGCCAAAAGGAAAATAAAATCAACACAGGTGTGTGCTTACATATTTCGTGCATTTGTGTTGCGTATTGTATGTGCGTATGTAGTGTGATGTAGTGTAGGTGTGTGTGTGTGTGTGTGTGTGTGTGTGTGTGTGTGTGTGTGTGTGTGTGTGTGTGTGTGTGTGTGTGTGTGTGTGTGTGTGTGTGTGTGTGGGTTTGTGAGTGTGAGACGTGTGGGTGGGTCTCCAGCGACCAACAGAGAGCAAAAGGTAAACCATTCAAGAGGCTTGAGGTAATGTTTCACAAAATAAGGGGTGAAATATAAACAATTTCTAACATAAAGTTTTTCTTATGAACTTTTCTGGCGCAAATACACAAACTATGTACACAACAAATAAAAGTGGTTGCAAACACACAGAATTATCTTTGATGTGTTTATTTTTGTGTTTTACCTCACTTAGCATTCTTCACCATCACATGTAACAATGAAACACATTTCAACAGAACAAACCCACTGAGTCCAGAATGTGATAAATCATTACTGAGTAATGGATCATTACTCAGTACACCACACACCCAGGCTGTGTGGTTGTAAAGTCATCCACCCATAGCATAGACCAGACTGGCAATCATCAGTGCTTTGTAAAGACTCTTACGAAGCGGTTCCCAATCTTTCTGGGGCTGAGACACACCATGATCCACACCAGAAATGCAACCCCCAACCTAAAGTTGCAGGGGCATGATTATGAAAAACGGCACATGCTTTATTACCAGGATCATACACGCGATTATTAGAAATGCATACAATATTTCACGTGTCACATGGAGGTTCCTAAAAATCAGACAGGCATTTGAATTATTTGTCAAAGAAGTATTGCAATGAAGGAAGTTGCAACTTGTATCATGTGGAACAATTAATCAATAATAAAGCAACTCCGACAAATGTTACAGCACACTGGTTGGGAAACACTGGTTTAGAGAATACAGAGAAGACACAATAATCTTTCTTTCTCTCACGCTCTCTCTCTCAAAGGAAATAACATCTTCCTTCCTTAGTTCAGGCCACATCCTTGTTTTTCAAAACTGTCTTTCCCTCTGACTCTCTCACACCCACCCACCCACCCACACACACACACACACCCACACACACACACCCACCCACCCAACCAGCACCCACCCACACAGGGCCCATCACTTGTAGCACCACACCCAGGTGCCCTTCCCCAAGAAGGTGAGCATGTCGAGGCAGTTGAGCGTGGTGAGGCTCAGGAACACCTCGTTGATGGGCTGTAACTTCAGGTTTGTGATATAATACATGCGGAACATGTGGTAGGGCACGAAACACACCATCATGATGAGGGCGAAACACAGGCTCTTCACCTGCGCCCCGAACACCTGCTGGCTGTAGCAGCCGTGCCCGTACTCCCTGTAGAGCAGCAGCAGCACGTGAGCCTGCAGGCCTGTCAGCAACACGGACACCGCGATGATCACAGCGCTGATGGCATAGTTGAAGGCTTTGGCGTGTCCATTCTTGATCTGGTGGCCGAACTCGAAGCATTTGCTGGTGTCCTGCTGAAGATCAGCACTGTTACCGTAGCAGAAGTGGACGATGCAGGGCACGGCCACCATCACCACCACCCAGATGGTCAGGCTGCAGAGGAGCGCGTGCGTCCGGCGGTGGAACTCCACCTGGTTGGCCCGCTTGTGAAAGGCTAACAGCCGCGTGACCAGGATGACCACATAGCAGATGAAGGACATGTAGAGGTGGATGTGGATCATGCTGCTGGTCACCTTGCACCAGCCGTTGCCCAGGGTCCATTTGCCCACGGCGTAGTAGTGGATGCGGAAGGGCAGGGTGACCAGGAAGAGGAAATGGGTGAAGATGAGGTTGAGCACGGCGATGGCGGTCAGCGAGCGGGTGGTGAACTGCAAGACGCGCACTGTCACCACCATGCACAGCACGCCGCTTAGCAGCACCACCGTGTCGATGGAGAGCAGCACCATGCGGTGCTTGTTGGTGTGGCCGTCCAGGTTCTGGGTGGTGTTACCAGACACATTACCGGAGGTGAGGTTGCTTTGCACCAGCAGGGCAGTCATGACTGTGGGTGTGTGGGGGGGGGGGGAGAGAGTAAGAGCAGATAAATAGTGAAAACAAACAAAGAAAGGACAGAGAGAAAATAAATAAAGAACAAAGAGGGTAATATAATAAAAGAAGCAACAGACAGACACAAAGAAAAGAAGGAAAGAAAGACAGAGAAGAAAACTGAAAGTAAACTTCAACCATGTTTCCTGTTTCAAAAATACACTAAAAACGTTTGTATAACACCCCACTAACACTCACCAACAATTCCATATAACATGTAAAGTATTTCCATTTTTAAAGATTTGGTATCTTTCTTAATTGTCAGAAATCTAACTCTAAATGCGAGTTGACTAAATATTGAGGAAGGCAGCAGTAAAACAGCACTTACCGTGGATGATGTTTTATGATGTTGTGATATTAAGCCGATGGCATGTTCCTCTTTCTCCTTTCAGGTTTTGCTTCATGAGTCCAACATCCTTCAACATTTAGTTTGTTCTGAAAATTAAGAATAGGACCACGCCGCGTTGCAGTGTGAGCCGTCGTGTGTGTGTGTGTGAAGTATGGCTTGGAACTAATCGCCTATCTTTGCCTTCATTCTAATGTGGTCAACTGCATGACTCATGAAACCACACTGTGGTATTTTCTACTGTCTCTTTTGTTGTTTTTGGCAAACTCAGTTGCCTGCTTCCTGTTTTGACATGTCTTCCTAAACTTGCCATTAACTCAACGTTCAACATTATTTGTCTATTACATTTATTGTCTATTACATTTGTTAAATATTCCTGATAAGATTGCCTGTGACAGTACATTTTTAAAGGCCATGTCATTTTGGGATTTGGATGACCTTTGGGGATTTAAAAGTAGTTATTTCATTTTTAATTATGGCAAGCACTATGGAACTAAACAAATAACTAACACTATAAACAATACTTATTAAAGCTGTGATACTACATTCTGTGAAGGACTTTCAATTGCCACATTATTCTATCGTAATACATATTATTTGATTATCTATTGTTATACTTAAAGTTGCAATATGTGAAATTTAAACCAGCTCGTAGCTTAAAATACCCTGGACATATCTATAAAATCAAATCCTATAACAGTCTACTAATAAAATAAAATAAATGCTGGCAAATAAATAATGCTTTTTCGGTTATTCCTTTCCCTTTAGTGTGTTACATCGCTTTTGATTTTTATTTTATTTATTTTCCTTGTATATGGTCTGCTAAGCTACAAAGCTCAAAGTTCCCACCAAAGGAGTTACTATGTCCCACAGAAAACACCTCTCCTTAACGGAAACATCTGCGCAGTTACGGAAGCGCAGTACGGAAGTCTCACCTCGCAGCTGTGACGTGGACATGGTGTTCCATGCACGTAGGGGAGACTGGAACCTGGTTAATTCGTCTTACAACCTAATAATTAAGAATGGTTTACAGCAAATACTGATTTTTTTAAAAAAAAGTGTTAGAATAGATTAATAATATAGAATACTTTTTACGTAAAGGATTGTGTACAGCAAAAAGGGTGATGAAGGACTCTGACGCTAAGTGGAGGCTGTAGTTATGTATTAATTGGTTATACTAACGGTTAGCTACCTTTCGTATTTCTTTGCTGGGCATTCTGGGGCAATTAACACAAGTGCACCGAAATAAGAAATTATAAAATATAAAACTCAGCCAGTCAACGAACACACGGTTGTTACGTCCTGCTCCACTCTTGCAAATAGCCTCTGCAGCAGGATATCACTGATTATAGGTTATATGTTGGGTAAGCTAACACTAGGATACTGATGTATAGGCTGGGTGGAGAGGAGGAGAAGGTAGATAAGCTACAGTGCTGTAGCTAAAAGTTATCATTTCCTCTTTGTTCATACCATAACCTGAACAATGAAATGATTCAGTTTGATGAAAGGCGGTAGACCGAGAAATGTGATGTTTGGTTTTGGAAGTTAATTTGAGGAAGCTGTGGTGAATGATAACCCATGTGACGTTCCAGAAAGTATTTTGAAACAACAGGTTTCAAGTACCCAGCAGATAAAAAAAGTACTTATTTTGTTTGATTATGAAGGCTGAATAATATATATATATATTTCTATGTTTTTTTTACAGTTAAAAAATGGCACCGTGGATGCTAGTAGTGATTGTGAGTATGTGCGCATCAGACATCTATAGTTCCCTCAATTGGTAATAAAAACATTTGGCATGAGATTACACTGTAAACTGCCAGAGGTGAGTACCTATACAATTCAACCACTTGTGTGCAGGCCCATAAACTCTCTGGGAGAAAGTGCGAACCATTTCACTTTACATGTGACATGGTTGTCTAAAAACCTTTAGACAAACCTCAGTGGACACAGTGCCAGTCAAAATAATTTTGCCGGCTGAGTTACTTTTCTTCTGACTTTATTAAAAGTATATATTATTTCAGTGGTATATTCCTGGTCAGATGGAGAAAACCATAAAAAACCTTTTACCTTAATCATAGAAAAGCAGTTCAGGCAGTCAACTATAAAACAAGTTACACACAAATATACAAGTACGCCTAGTCATTCCAAGACCAGCGTTTCTCACCACATCTTCTAGAGAATACTATAGTTAAAACAACACCCTTAAAGCACAGGGACATCTATTCATTCTAGAAAACAGTGTTTCCCTTTTCCTTATTAGTGCACCCTGCTATGTTTCTCATAACACATTCTAAAAATAAGACCAATACACTGTGCTCGCACACATACATGTCAGGGGAAGTGCATCTTGCGTCGCCTCCACACGGTGAGCCGGCGAGACGTGAAAACGTTCGTTGCCACACTGAGCAGCATCAGAAAGATGGTCATGGACATCACGATCACATAGTGGCTGATGCTATGATAGAACGGAAGAGGAAGCCACAGGGACACAGGCTAGTGAGACTGGGGCGTGTGTGTGAGTCTGTGTGTGTTGTGTGTGTGTGTGTGTGTGTGTGTGAGAGTGTGTGTTTGGGTTAGTAGTTGGGTGTGTGCGTGTGTCTGTTTAGTTTTATGAAGAACCAATGCAAATGACACATAGGCCAGAGCATTAATTTACCTTGTTCCGATGTCCAACCAGCTGCCATAGTCCTGGACGAGGAAGAAAAAGTGCTGTCGGGGGTGGGTCGGGGGGGGGGGGGGGGGGGGGGGGGGGGGGGGGGGGGGAAGTGAAGGGGGGGGGCCATGTTGGGAAAGAGGAAGGAAGAGGGGTTGGAGAGAATAAGAGAAGATGGGGTTGGAACCAACAGCCAATCGACAGCGCCATTTAAGATCTGCCCCCCTTCATCTCTCCATTCTGGGAAACGTCCTGGTTTTAGCAATAACATTTGGCTGATTACAAAACTCCCCACCAGGTGGAGATTTAAAGTACGGCTAACATGCCTTTTAAGTTGTTAGAGAGTGTCCATACAATATGTATTCTAGAATCGGAATAGATCAGAAGTCATTTGTCAAAGAAGATATGGCTGTTACTGTGGAATCGATATGTTTTGGGGCATTAGAAAACATTGAATAGCAGTGCATGGAGTGAGGGATTGCGGGGCACCCATTCTATATGCAAAAGGTTACATTAAAACAGACAGACAGACAGACAGACACAGACACACACACACACACACTCACTATTGGCTAAGAGGAAATAGCTTACCAGAGCCATCAAGTCAGAGATCACCAGCACGATGAGGAACAAACTAGAGAACAGTGACAGACACAGACACAGGCGTGTTAGTCAGTGATGAGAATGATGAGAAGTTTACATTCAAACACCCGATAGATGCACTTGAACATGCTGCAGTTTGGGGTTAAAGACATGACAAATTTACCTCCTGGATGAGAGCTGTGTGGTGACCTGAATAGTCTCAAACGTGCACATGACGATCACAAAGGGAATAATGACCTGCATTAAGAAACGAGCCCTTTTTCAGTTCAGACATTTCGTTTTGAGAAGCCGTTTTTTATTGTATATACAAATGAGGAGCTGACAGATCAGTAGTGTGTCATAACCACAAGGACATTTGTATGACATGCAAGAGCTGGTTCATGAGCAAATATAGCTTGAAACTTCAACTAAGTCGCATAGGGCTTGGAAAACCCCATTAGAAAACCAATATTAATATAGCTAAAAAAGAAACAGGTGTGAAAAGAGGTTGTGGATGTGTGTATGTGTGTGCCTGTGTGTGCGTGCGTGCATGAGTGCGTGTGTGTGTGTGTGCATGCGTGTGTAGGTTGTGTGTTAACAACACCTTCCACATCATCAGACCGCCCATGATGAAGGGGTTGAAGACAGTGAGGAAGCAGTACACAGACGCCGGGTCAAAGCTGGGCATGGGTAGGAAGGAAATGACATCATCATCATGTTATTTTACATGATTAACCAGGTGACGAAAATGCTACAACTTTGATTACTCGTGAAAATGGATCACTCTCATGTGTCACACACAGGGCTTGTGAGACCATCCAGGTATTCACTTTGGTGTTTCACAATGAATATCAGTCTGGTCTTGGCTGGGAAGCAATTTATTTCCAAATATGGCCGCAGCCTTACGTCGTTCAAAACTCCAGCCAATCAGAGTGACGCTCGTGCTCCCTTTGCTCTTGCCACATTCGTTTGAAAGTAAAGCAAAAACATATTGTAGCCTTTCTACATTTTTGGGAAAGGCTTTGAATGGGATCAAGGCCAGACTGATCTGCAGAGAGAAACAGAATGTAAACTAGCGAGTTCAGGATGGTCTCAGGCCACAGGTCTTTATAGTGTGTAAAGACCTATGGAACCACTCACACTTAAGAACACACTTGCTCGCCACTTCAAACACTCACACACACACACACACACACACACACTATACCTAAAAACACACACATATATACTTCGAAATGCACACACACCCACCCACACCTACAAAGAGTCAACCTTAAAACACAAACATATACCTACAAACACACACACACACACAGCATGACATACACCTGCAAATACACACGCACGCACCTGTTAATCGAAGCTATGTTTCCTGTGCCAAAGAAAGCAGTAATTATGAAGAACACCTGAAGAACAGATGTAAGGTAAATAATAACCCGTTTGGATATTTTAACCAAACCATGTCAATGATTCGTTAGATTTCAGGGGCCAAAACAGGACTAGCAGTTCTGACATGGCTCATGTTCATGCAATGGGTCAGCTTTTGGGCTAAACAAGACATTGCCATCAGATGAATTGGAATAAATAAAAGCATGCCCTATAGTACATTTATTACTCCATTGCAATATAGGAAATATTGTCTTCTATTGCCTCTTTTTAATAAATAATTGTGACCGTAGATCAAATTAACAAGGATACAAAAAAATAGGATCTTCTGATGTCATCCAACTTCAGTTGCCGGATCCTGGTGATGTCGATGTTGTCAGCGAAGTCCATCATGGAAAGCTGCCAAAGAACAAGAGCAGTGAACAGTACTTTCAGATGACATCATCATGAAGTATCATATCTGGCATTTCTCCAGCTGACTTCCTTCCTACATAAAACCCCCAAAACCAGACATATCAATGCTTTGCTTGTTTATTTCTCTTTTGTATTATATAACACAACGACATTGTCGTCGTTGAACCGGCAACATCTTGATCGTTAGACTTGGCTGTCTTTAGATTCTATTCAGTATTTGATCTAAGGAGTGTAAAATGAGCTCCAACCTCCTGTCTGTTGGAGATGCCCTGAGCCTGCATGGCCTCCTGTTCCATGTTGATCCACACAAACATCAGCCAGGACAGCATAGGAGGAAACATGGCCTCCGACCTGTGACAACAACAACACACACACTGATAATCTTAAATATATCTGAGTTTTTTTTCAAGATGCATGAGATCAATGACTTGGGGTCATCTTGCTCCTAGAGATAGACTCTGGGTGTTGGGGTTCGAAGCCAGAACAGTGTGTGTGTGTGAGTGTGTGAGTGTGAGTGTGAGTGTGTGTGTGTGTGTGTGTGTGTGTGTGTGTGTGTGTGTGTGTGGTGGGGGGTCTCACCCAGTGCTGAGCAGCAGGTAGGTGGCGCTGAGGGAGAGGAACACACTGAGCAGGCGGTGAAAGAGACGGGTGGAGCTCAGCAGGGGCACCACCATGGAGGAGCCTGGAAACAAAGAGGAGTGGGGGTCAGAGATCAGGAGTAGGAGGAGAAGAAGAAGTGCTTGTTTTTGCCACTGACAGGCTCAGATTGTTATTATAACTGTCTGAAAACGTGAACTAAACTTAAACCTTTTTCTTTAAATTCACTTGATCCGGTTTGTTTGTTAATGTGTCTAAGGAGAAGTCTTGCTCTAAATTTGCAAGAGTTGAGTTGTTGCAACGGTAGAAACGTGAGTGAGAAACTAGTGCCACCAAAAGTTTGTTGTGTTGGACTACAGAAAGCGTAGCTTAGCATGTTCTCAGAGATTTGGGTGAAGGCGGGCTGAGTTATTAATGATAACAGGGAAATTTCCGGCAACAAAGATTTCAGAGCGAGACTCCTCCTTGAGCGAGACTTGGTTAGATACAATAACAAACAGACCGGATCAAGCTAAAAGGTAAACTAAAAGTTGTACTTCCCTGTTAGGATCCTTTAAATAATGTTGTTACACACACACACACACACACACACACACACACACACACACACACACACACACACACACACACACACACACACACACACACACACACACACACACACACACACACACACACACACACACACACACACACACACACCTAGCGTGGTCCAGCTGATGATCTGGTTGACGAGGGGCAGGCCGTGTTTCTGCTCCAAACTGTTGTGCGTGAGCGTGGGCACGTACGCACACACGGCCACGTGGAACATCTAGGAATAGAGTTCAGTGTCAAGCATGGAAAGAAACCATGACGGGGTGTCCCGTTTTTGGAAAATAATGTACGGCAATATTCCGCGTGTACCACAATTACCAAAATGAGATATTGATTAGATATAAGTTACCGTCATCCATAACGTTATTGGCTTTTTATCTATTTAAAATCGGCAACAATTGATACATTCTTTCGAGATGTTTTGAGCTCCACCTGGTTGGCCCGCTTTGTGTATTTGTGTTGTCAAGAAAACGTATGGTGTATAGTTTTGGACCGTTGATTTTAATATCCGATTTGTAGCGCATTGATTTGGAACCGTTAAAAGGCAGCGGTGTCCCGTTATTCACGAATAATGACCAATCAGGATCAAGTGTTTAACAATTTCGTGGTATGAACACACTTCAGAAAAAAACATACACATGTACGCAGACATTCAAGCACACAGTCCTACCTGGGCATAGAACTGCTGTTTGTCGCTGAGGTGCAGCGGTGCCCGTCGCCGTGCCGACCACAGATAGCAGGCTGAGGTGAAGAGGGTGAGCGCACCTGCACAAGTGCTGAAACAAAAAACCATGTATGGATCTGTATTTTAGATACATTCAAAATAAGTTGGAAATGGATGGAAGTCAACGCAACGTGTGAGAGACAAAGAAGTGATCCCGCTGGGATGAAACTCACACAAAGTGCACGTTGGCCTCTCGGCCAACCACCGGCATGAGGGGGAAGGCGGCCAGACACACACAGCCCAGCGTCCAGCTCACTGAACGGAACTAGAACAACACAGAAGGACTGGTCAGATTGTGTGTTCTGTGTTTAAAAAAAAGTACATACAATCAAGCTCTTTAGACTGGCATTTCTGGCCTTACTTTAGTGTCACTCTAAACGTCGTGGATAATTACAGAAAAAGAAGACACTGGGAATAACTTGAATCTGGGAATAAAAACCAAGAATATTTCAAGAAAAAATACCTAGGGAAAGTAAGTGGTACGCCATCAAAAATTGCACAGGGGAGATTAGCTCAAATAGGGCAGAGGTTTTAAAATAGTTTTTTTAAATAGTAGAAGAAAAAATAAGGCTGTCATCTTTAATTACAGTGAAGGTAGTGTAGCTAGCCTTCATACAATTATAACTGGTTTCCTTTTTGGAGACAAGTTATAATTAAATTAAAGTGTCAACCTTTTTATAAAAAACATTGTAAAGGACTTGTGTGGACATCTGGCAATTAGTTTGAGCAAATTTCCACATGTCTTTTAATAGATGACAGAAAGGACATATTTTAATATTCGAGTTGGAATTAATCCTCAGAATTTGTCCTATTAATTTAGTTTTATTTAATAATTAACTGATTATGAATCAGTTAGGAGCAATATGACAATGTGTTCGTGCTTTACCTTTGCCTTGCTGTAGAGTCCTGTCAGGATTGGCCAGAGAGAGAGCGCTGCCAGACCCACCGTCAGCATAGCACGATGGAAGAAACTCACCACCTGGGGGCAGCAAAGACAACACTTTAAATCTACGGGACCAAAAGCACAGTTAATCCATACCTATACATTTATAGATTCTTCCTGTGGGATGCATTAAAGAGGAAGCCTGGTCGTAGTACAGCTGTGTCCCTACCAGTAGCTCAATGCCAAAGGCGATCAGCAAAAAGTAGCCCAAACATTTCCACAGAGGCAGCGAGGGCGCTGAGCGAATCAGATCCATTAGAGTTCCACACCTGAAATAAATACAACAAAAACACAATTCTGATGAAGAAATCTCATTTTACCCATTCATCCAGGCGAGGGGGAAGTGAGGTGTGAATGGATGAAGTAGTATTAGTGTGTGTTTGGGTAATACACACTTCATAGCGCTTTTTAACTCACTCTTTGAGGACTGAGTACCAAACGGTCACCGGCAGCAGACAGTAAATGTAGTATGTGAGGGGACTCTTTTGGATCACCAGGAACACTGAAATCACCACGGTGACGCACACACACAGCCTCGTTAGGGTCTGGCTCGGAATCTACACACCCACACACACACACACACACACACACACACGCACAAATGAAGCAAATAAACTGCATGCAGCTGGTCAAGTACATTATTTTATTAAATGTAAATGTGGGTGTGGGTGTGCGCGTGTGTGTGTCGAGCCGTGTGTGTGTGTACCTGGTTTGCAAGGCCTGGCGGCCTCCTGAGGCTAGCGTGGGTCTTGAGGATCAAAAGGACTACATATGAGGTCCAGCCTACAAATCCCAGCACCACACTGCAGCCCAGGAAGAACCGGTCATAGGTGTGGTAGTAGACAAGGCCCTCCAGGGCTTCAGATATCATAGACTTGCACAGCGTGATCTGAGGAGAGAGTTCAATATACATTACATTTATGAGACAGTTTTCAGCCTATACATCTTGGTGATAGGCCTGTGGAAACGTAAAGATGTCCTTTCCTATTATTCCACATTAATTCGTTTTTCATTGTATTTTCTTAAAATAATTACTCACAGCGTCCTCATATTTCTCCACCTGAATCAGTATTTTGACCTGTCTGATGAGTTCTCCTTGATGTGTCTCACTCAGCTGTCTGGGGGGGGACAAGAAAAACTAAAACAACATAACTGTCATAGGACATCTTTTTATGTTTTAAAGTAAAGGACCCACGGTTAACATTGTAACATTTAAAAAAAGATGTAAAGTCCTAATATGGACGCTTTACTGTTAGTGAAGAATATACTTACTGAAATGGGGTGAAGAGGAAAGACAATGTGGTCTCCTTCTTTTGAGCCATTTTCACCTGGAAAAACACAAGATTTGAACACATTTGTCAGCTTTTATAACATGATTCATTAAATATTAATAAATAAAGGAATTATCAGTGCTCATCTATCCTCTTATCTCCCTTATGCATTACTTATGATTGTATTGATGGATGCTGTAATTCAATTTACAGTATTCTGTATATTAAAGGAGAACCAAACCCCCTGATTCCACCTTTAAAAAAAATGCAGGTTTTCAGGTTCTTTACATTCTGGAGCGAGGCAGCAGGCTCCCGTGTACACACCCCTTCAATCACTTTCAATAAGCGGAGGACAGGTGTGTTGCATCGACACTTAATAAGCAGGTACAAGTTAACCATATCAGTCAATAAGCATGCAGAAATGATGCATGCAATAGGTTGTGTTTTACCTAGAGAGAGAGTCAGCTAACGCAAAACCAATGTACTAGTTGTGACCGGATGTGGTTGTTTTTTAAACAGTATGCACTCATTCTGTTGTACCTTGAATTGTTCCAGCATCTGCATGGCATTGGTGTACATGCTCTCTGCCTTGAATCGACCGCTGTTGTTCAAGTACAACAGAGGCAACACACCCTGGAGGGACAATGGACACATTAATCAAATACTCCTCCCTTGGGCACCAAGTTCAGCTCTATGTTTTCTATTTTATAGCGTTCTTTTATGGCCACTGCAGGCCACTTTTAGAAAGGTGCTGTTGTTTTCTAGGAATAAAAGGCATGACTCTTTAGTTTATTTTGTATGGAAAATAACAGTTTAGGTTTGGATAACAGCTCTTTGGAAATGTGGTTGTCTCAAGCATTTGTGACCGGGTATGTTTTTGTTAGCAAAAAACTGTAATTTTGCTATTAACACAAATAGGAAGAAAAGTAATGCACTTATTATTAGAATATAATTCGATTATTTAAATTCTCACATCATGTATTTTTAATTAACAATTTAGAATTGAGTGAATTTGGACTAACCACAGAGTTGAGGGGAAACGGCACTCCAATCAGTGACGCCATGAGGGGGGCAATGTCCGCCTGCAAAGACAGGTTAGAATTTTTCTTGATCAATGATTTTATAGTACGGGGAATTGTTTGTCGGATGTGACATCATCAAAAAGCGCCAGAGCGTGGTGGCTCACCTGATTGACATCCACCCTGCGGAACTTCTCGAGATTCCAATCTTTGGAAATTACAAAAACAGATCCACATGTATTAAAAAGGTAATAACGTGTAATAATGTAAATTGTGTTTTACAGTCCATAAAATGATACTGTGCAGTGCAACTCAGCCTTATCAGAGGTTTATAAACACAGCATTAGATAAAGTGTTGGGCCGGTACCTTGCTGGTATCCATCGGTGTACTGCTGGGGCTCTGAGGGTCTCTGAGCAACTTGGACGCCTGCTCCCCACACCACTAGAGGGGTAAGGGTCTCAGAGGCGTGGCCAGCACCGTGGGAACCTAAATGTGCACACACACACACACACACACACAATTTGAAAAGTTGCACTACATTCATAACTTCAAAACACCAACATTGTAAATTTAATCCGGAAAGACCATGTGATATCTGTTATATCTTTATAATCCCATGCTAATTTAACCATAACAATATTATAATAACATTCTCAATTAAATACAAAATACTTATTAAATACAATTGACACACATGGAAGGGCTGGGTCTTTCTTACCCCAGTTGGTCATTCCATGATCCGAGGTGAACACGTAAGCGGTCCTGCCGTCGTGCTGGTAGAAGTCCTCTATGACAGAGACCAGTTCTGCTACACCTGAGTCCACCAGCCCTATGTTCTCCTGGTACTCCCTGGGCCCAGCGACACAGCCACATAAAACAACACAAAAGATCCACTGATTCAAGATAAAGCTAGAGCAAAATGAGATTTGTGTGGAAAACAAGACTGAGCTTCTACAAGTATCTTCCAATTTCCAGTATGACAGTCACGGATGTTTGTTTATTGAGCTCTTTCTTTAGAAAAACAAAAAAGGAGAATAATCTAATTCTACACATAATTTTTATTAAAGGATATATTTGATCATATTTATTAAATATCTTAATTTTCAATTACGGTACAGTTTTTGTGATTTGTCTGTATTTTTTCATTGCACCAACACCAAGACGAATACCTCGTATCGGCAACACATCAGAATCCGATTCTGAACCATACAACTCAGGATTTTCTTTAATTGAAAGTGGAAAAGAAAACCAACCAAAATCACAACTGAATCTAAAGCAGATCCATCCGTGGCTTGGGCTACATTCCCAGGGGTCTCCTACTCACCGTGACAGGGGCCTGTGGGCATGACCGTTGGTGTCAATGCCCAGCAGGTGGAGGAAGAAGACGTTCTGATCCTCCTGCAGAATGTCCTTCAGGCTGGAGTTGGACCTGGCCGACTGGAAAAACGCCTGGCGGAGGAGGAGAAAAAGCATTGAAGTTCATGTGACTTTTGACAAATAAATATAATTTGTGAAAATGACTTCCTTGCACCCATCCTGCAAATCGTGAGCGTGCTCTTGCCACGAATGTAAACAATGGCAATTTAGCCCTTTTGTCCTTTGGAGTCTGTTGGTATGGTTTTTGTGGACAACGTGACAGTGAATTGCCATACAGGTTCTTTACAAAATGTCTTATCACAAAGACCCAAGTGCTGTCTTGCCATTGATTTCAGATTTGTTGCAGGCAGGTTCCCCCGGATTCTTGATCACTTGACACTTTTTGCACTCAGTACACATGTACATTTGTTTGTTGGTTCTTTGTGTATTTATTGTTCATTACTATATTATATGTTTACTATATATTATACTATGTATTTTTGTACTTTATTTGTTCTTTATTTTGACACTATTTTGTCTTTTATCTCTATTTTGGCTGTCTTACTTCAAGCTGCTGTGGCGCTCCAATTTCTCCCCCCGGTTGAGTTCATAAAGTTGTATCTATCCATCCATCCATCCATCCATCCATCCATCTATCTATCTATCTATCTTTAAACAGGTACATGGCGTTTACCTTGACTTGTGTGAACACCCAGGTGTCAAGTCTGGAGGCATCGGTGGAGGCGAAGTCCTCCTCTGCAGCAGGGTAGGTGTGGGTGTACACGTGATCTCCACTGGCACCTGGCGTATCCAGGAGAGTGCAGTCGGCAGGATGAGCCCGGAGCGCAGTCAGCAGGACAGCAAAGGAGGAAGCAAGAACAGGTTAAGAATAGCCCTGTCGTATTCAGTTGGTGGAAAGATGAATGTGCACAAAAAGAAAATGTTTAAATTGCATGCAACACCTCTTTTGCTCATCTCAATATATTTATCCCCTGAGATCATCTATTCATCAATATATTTTATCATCTTATTTGATCAATGTGTGTGTGTGTGTGTGTGTGTTGGTGAGAGGGGTACATATGCATATGCATGTGCGTGTGCATGTGTGTGTGTGTGTGTGTGTGTGTGTGTGCAATACATGTGTACCTTTAGCAAACATTGGCAGGATATCCGGGCTGCCCCAGCACCAGGTGTGTCTACTCTCATTGAAGACAGAGTCAAACTCCACAGGATTCTCCTTCCAGCCTAGAAACACACAATCATATTGATTATACCAGGGGCAGAGCCCTATAGAGAGAGAGAGAGAGAGAGTTGCATCATCTCCGTTCCCTCCATCAGGCCAACTACTTTACAGCAATGGTGGATCAAGGAAACACTCAACTGCGCCACGCAGTGGGACCTTTTAGCAGCAGCGCAGCAGAGAAGCTGTGTTTTACCTATCGTTCCATTGTAGTTCAGTTCGCAATATATTTTACAGTATCTTAGCTCATTTCTAAAGTTAGTTTTCACAGAGGGGTATACTTTCAAGATCTCCTTTATCCCCACCGCAATTAGCATGCAAAAATAATGATTATCTCAATAATTCACATTATCGATTGCACTTTTGTGCTATCTGGTTGATGTAAATTGTTGTATGTTGCTATGTCTTCATGGCCATCAAAGACGACCGTAAAAAAAAAAAGTTTTCTTATCTAATCTTCTTCTCATCAGACATGCATACATACATGCATACACACAGGTACACACACACACACACACACACACACACACACACACAATATGAATGATGGTATAATATATTATAACGATTTTACATGTCATGTTACAAACCCACGATGCTAATCTGTGCTCTTATCAACATAAACACACTCACCCATGCCTAGTGCGTGTACCCACCTTTAGCGACTGCGCTAACATCCTCGTAGAAGCCAGCGATGAGAGCCACGTGGCCTGGCCGTGACTCGGTGGGCACGTGTGTGTGGGACACACCCCACGTTCCCCGATCCTCCATCACACTTCTGATATGGACACATATGGAATATAATATGATCGTATAGATGTAATACAGCAGGGACTAAAATACAGCATCAGACGGTTCACATCAGTAGCACACATTTAGGCAAACACAGTTGAGTGAACACATACACAAGCCCGTTGAATGTAGGACCTAATATTATAGTATATATCAACTTTATGAATGACAATGTAATGTATGTCTGTCCCAAAACTAGGGTATTTATTCTGGTGGTATCTTATCTTTTCATATTTTATCTCAGTGGGACTGGATAGGATGCTTTCTTAATAGCCGTCTTTCGATATCAGGCCAGAAAAATAACACTGACTTAATAAAAACCATCAGGCCTTTGACAACCCTGGCCTCAATTCCTGGAATTCATCCATATCTCTCAGGGGGTGGTGCATCCTTACCTCAGGTAGGGCGCTCTGGATGAGCCGTTGGAGAGCAGAGCGAAGAGGCTGTCCGCCCTGAGACCGTCGGCCACCAGTAGCACCAGCCTGGAGGCAGGGGGCGCCAGCGAGACCATCTGGGGCGTCATGCCGTGCACCAGCGGAGAGGTGAAATAGATGTCAAAGATGGACAGGAAGAAGACCACATGGACCGCCAGCCCCACCAGGAAGAAGGTTACCACCCGCATGGTGAACAGAGGGTGATGTGGATGTGGTCAGGAGCAGCTGCTGTCTGGGGAGATGGGGCGGGGTGGAGGGTAGTGATGGCGGAAGGAAAGAACAGTAATATGCAATGGTAAATTTTATGAGCAAAAAGTGCCATGGACTTGAAATTGCTATTTGAATTAATACATGAATGCGAAGCCGAAGAAGAGGATGTCCCAGAAGAACATGCAGTTTATGTGTGATAACAAGCATGTGCACAGGAGGTGGCAACAGTTGCCCAAACCACTGTCCCTTTACCCTCATTAGCTAAAGAGCCCGTCTGGCCAAACAAAAACAATATATATATATATATATATATATATATATATAAAAAATTTTTTTAAATTGTTGTCGTTTTTACTACTGCAGATGCTGTGTATCAACATCATTCTAAATATATCAGATCAAACTGAATCATTATAACGAAATATTGCTCATTGATTCTCTCAACAGGGGGAACATACTCCACATACTCCACAGAACATGCTCCACAATAAATCTGATAGTTAAAAAAATTGAATCTATTCTAATTATGTAAATTATATACAATATACTATTCGTGTTCCTATGTGACAGCCTTACCTTTTTCCAAATCCGTCTTTAGTGGAGAACTCTAATATTGGTGTTACTATCTCAACCCAAATGAATGAAGCGGCGATTTAAGTATTTTCTTTTCCAATAGAAACCCATGTTAGTGGCTCCATCTCATAGGCTGATTCTAGTTTAGTAAATTATCAAATCAAATTCAACAGCCTAGTATTAACTCAGTGTCATCCGAAATAGCAATATGCTCCTACCTACGTGCTTTAGCAAAACATGTCGTGCTGTGTTCTAAGAAGATTACAGCAAGAAAGTCAGACACAGCTAGTATCCACTTCCTTGTTATGAGTGTCATGCTTGGCGTTAGAATGCTTTTTATCTGCACTGCACACTGGGTATTGTAGTTCGAATGTTAGATTCGTGGATAGCTACAGACACCATGGATACAAGAAAACGATACAAATGTAATTTATGTAAATTATTAACGGTGAACTGTTTTCAAAAGAAAAATAATTGTTACTTAAAAGCGCGTGTATTGTGTAGATCTATCAGCTGTCGAATATGACCTTCCCTGTTTTCTTTCCGTCTGTTCAGCATCCTATCAAACCCTGGTATTGTTATTAAGAGGCGGGCTTTGGGATGAGTTTCTCCATCTCGACCATTCAGATCCCGTCTCTCTCCTGTCAAAACTAGCTATCCTGCTAGCTAGTCCGTATGGTCAGGAAGGAGTCAGATTATTAGCTAGACTGGGAGCTGCAGAAAATATATATCTCGATAGTGCAATAATGGCGGCGGGTAGCGTCAACCCGTTTAATCTCAGCGATTCAGAGGAAGAGGCTGAACGGCGACCCAATAAAACCATAGACACAGAGAGAAGCCCGAACGGAGGTGCACCGGGGCCTCCAGGCAACCCGTTTTCTACACCTGTAGACGCCGAGCCTCCGACCCTGCTGCTGTCTAGCAACCGAACGAGCCCTAGCGCTGAGGGGATCTCTGTATCGGCCGCAGCTACCGCGGCGATGACAGGCAGCACAGCAGACACACGGGTATCAATTGATGCCATAGCTGCACAGCTATTACGGGACCAATACATTCTGACAGCCTTGGAGCTCCACACTGAAATGTTAGAAGCCGGAAGAGAGCTCCCGAGGCTAAGGGATTATTTTTCCAACCCTGGCAACTTCGAACGACAGAGCGGCACTCCACCCGCCTCCAAAGACCAGGTCCTTGGACCCGGTGGACCCTTGAGTAAGTGATACATGATGATAGCACATAGGCTACCTTGACATCAAGCTCATTCGCACATTGGCTACCTTGACATCAAGCTCATTCGTGTGCTACTGTTAATCTGGAAACATTATTTGACGTTTCAAATAATGCACTGGGTGCACTTGAGTGCTACATTTAGGGCCGCATCAAGAGACTGTTTCTGTGCCTATTGTTTTACATCCATACCACAACCGCACTGCCATATATGAAGGCTATAACCAAGTCTAGTTGACACAAACGGGAATGCTATTTCCGATGTGTTCTTTTTTTAAATTGTATTTAAATGCATATAGCGATCCATCGAGTTGTCATTGTTGCAGGTGCAATTCTAATGTGTGTGTGTAGCAGTGGACGGAGGACTGGGATCGCGGTCATGAGAGGGGCGTTTCTCTGGAATTTCACCCCACTCCTCTTAAGCATTATATTACTATATGAATGCGCACACACACTAGTGACACGCAATGCAAATGGTAGCCAAGGTGACAGACCACGCCAGCGTATGCACAGCAGGGGTAGTATTACCTTAGACCTCAACTCAAGTGATGGAAACACAGCTCGGGGATTTAATCTATATGCATTAAGGAAGCAGAGCTAATTCATTACTGTTGCTAGATTACGCTGGGGGACAGACTAAGAAAAACCATACATTCTCATAAAACAAACAAAAAGCGCACACAAAGTCAGACTGAATGGCAATGCAATTATCTTTGTCTTAACGAGGTAAAGTGGCCAAGGATGAATGTGGGTTAAATAATCATAGGGATATATTAGCTGAATTGTTCTGAGGTTATTTGAGTTTGCTATCATTACCATAACAATTCATGTGGCATAAGAGATGCCACATAGCATAGCTAAAAACTAATTAAAGGCCAATTAGTGATTAGTAGTACAATAGTAAAATTATTACTGCTAAAGAATAGCAGTAACTGCCAGAAATGAAGTGTTTTAAAGAAGTCTTGAGCTCCAAAATGTTACACAATCTTATTTTGTATGATATTTGCGATCCTTAAAATCCAGCCTGTAAACAATGACAAACCAAAAAGACAAGTTTTATTTATTTCATGAAATGCCTCATGTTAAAAACAACTCCATTAGAGTTCCAGACAGAGCCTAACATTGAATATACTAGTAAGCATCTATCATAGACTACCCTACACATTAAAAGAAAACAAACTGGGATGTGCTCAACATGAAACCAGTTACTATCTGATACACAATCACTTCCCATTGCTTGATAGGAGTGAAGTGTTTGCCTGGCCTGTGTTGATAATGTTGGAATGCACAAGCAAGTCTTGTGACCCGGACAACCAAACGCTACACACATGGACATGAAGCAAAGCCATTCCAGTTAGCCTATTAGCTTTCTCGCGGATAAAAGTTGAGTTAGCATTAATCCCACATGCAAGATCACAAAATCTTTATTGAAATGCATAACCAAATGCTTGGCCATTTTACGTATGTGAAACTGACAGGAACCGTGAGCGGGCGGGGATCTGGGTTAAGAGTGACAAGCTTCAGGAGGGCCAATGGGAGGTCTCACCATCTGCCTCCTTAGATATGGCTGGCAGCATTGCGATCACTGGAATGATTTTCAAACAACATTCGCTACCTCTCCAAAGTGAAGACTCTGGGGGTTATTTAGTGGTCATGGACCAAGTAGCCCTGCAACTTGTATTCTAGATAAGAAGATTTGGTTATTTACATTCTAGGGAGAATTGAAATGATCTATTAGGCCTACTTTGTGTGGTATAATGGCTGAAGAATTACCATTTAATGTTAGAACTACAGAGGATAAATGTGATCAAATATAAATAGCAAATGTGTGATTCAATCATTTAGGAAAATATATGATTGAACAAGTATTTATATCCATATACTATATATGCACATTGTAGGATATGAGATACTTGAAGATTAAGATGCATAATATAACAGCTATTGAGTTTGCCTGGTGGATCTTTTACATCTTTTTTTAATCATTACTGCACTTATAAGAACAATAAATCGTACTCTGGATTTTTTAAAAGGTCTAAGCCAACCATGACCAAATCGACAGATGCAGCCAGTTTATACTGCTGTTACAGTAAGGTAACATTAGTAAGGTAACATTGGCATGCTAATATGTTAGCATATTCATTCTGAAAGAGCAGTCCGTCTGCCCTATGGTCTAACGCTGTGTCTTCCACAGTATCGCAACCAGGGAGGGAATCTCACATGACTGGAAGTCTCCTGTCACCATGCTGCTAATTTGCTGGCTGAGCCACTCGCTAGTATGAATGGCACTCCCTCTGCCTCCTTTTTTTTTTTTGTACATGTGATGTGTGAACAGGCCAACTGTATTAGTCACACAGTAACAATGGATAAGGAGTATTGGGAATGCACCCATCCCACTGTCGCAGTCCCATGTTGATTTCCAAGTTTTACTTGGAACGGTAAATGATTAAGGGACTAAACAAAAAAACGAAAATGTTTTGTGGGTGTAAATCCACCTGCTTTTCTTTGATTTTACATGTTACGACTATTTTAGCATGGTAATGGACAGATACCAGACACTCCTGTTGTGAGAAACCCCTCACAAGCATCAAGTTGGGATGGGGCTGTGTAATAGGAGGAGGGGCTACACATCTAACCCCTCTCCCTTTCCCTAACGGTATTGTGTTCCCCTCCATGGTCCTCCCCTTCCTAGCCTAGGCTATGCAAGCTTCACAGGAACAAAGTGGGGTTTGTTGGAGGCGTGGCTAGACTGGAGATGTGCAACGCTTGGGAGGAGGGGCTACACATCTAGCCCCTCCCTCTTTCCCTAACGGTAATGTGTTCCTCTCCGTGGTCTTCCACTCCCTAGCCTAGGCTTTGCAAGCTTCACCAAAACATAGGGGGGGTTGGGTGGAGGCGTGGCTAGATCGGAGGTGCGCAACACATTGGGGGACACCTGACTCTTTATTGTATTTTCATTGTTTGGTGAAGCTGATTTTAAGAACCAGCATAACCCGTCAACATTCTGTTTGCTGAAACATTTACCCAATATTGTTTGGTCTTCATTGTTGTTTGCCCATTCGCTTTTGTGCGGGCATCTGTTTGCTGAATCGAGATAGAAAGGCATTCATTCTTTACACTTTTGAAACAAACAGTGCTATCGATTCAGCACACCTAAAACAAACCTAAATCTAAGGTACTACTTCTCATCATTGCTCTTCTGCTCCTGTCGCCTCTTCTCTGTTGCATCGCCCAGAAACAGAGAGGGACTGCATACTATGTGCACTTCTGTGAACAGGCCATTAATACGATTGTCAGAACCCTGGCTATGCTCCATTCTGTTCCGGCCCGCCTCATGCCGCCTGCTTTATTAGCTCACTGTCTTTTGATAGCGGGCTGTGTACACCCTTTCGATGTTGGCACATCGTGTGTGTGTGTGTGTGTGTGTGTGTGTGTGTGTGTGTGTGTGTGTGTGTGTGTGTGTGTGTGTGTGTGTGTGTGTGTGTGTGTGTGTGTGTGTGTGTGTGTGTGTGTGTGTGTGTGTGTGTGTGTTTGGTGGGTCTTGAGCCTTCTTCCCATTTTCTATTGTCTGACACCAAATCTAATATGTACCACAATGATGCATCACGCTGCTGTGTGTGTGTGTGTGCAATACACCCGACCTATGTCCTTAAAAGGCACAAGTGAATGTTTCAATGCATCCGAGTGAGCGTCGTCTTAATGGTCACTTGCTACCAGCCGTGCCAATACACCAAAACGAATAAGAGTTCGATCCAAAAGGCCCCGCCCACATAATAATACAATTGTTGGCAGCCGTCTGCCAATCACCATCCACTTAACTTTAAAGTCCGCTGTTATGGCAGGTTCTTAAGCACTCTCTACACTACCAATGCAAACAAGTACAAACAAGGCAGGCTGGATGAATACAGATTGATGGCTTAGCAGAGAGAGAGCGAGCAAGGGAGAGAGACTGAGATTGAGAGAGAGTGAGTGATGGAGAGCAAGAGAGGACAAGAAAAAGCGAGAGAGACAGATAGTAAGGGGAAGAGATAAACGAGGGGAGAGATGGAGCGAGAGTGTGAGAGGACCAAGGGAAAGAAGAGTGTCTGTGTTGTGCCCTGCAGGTGTGCATTAAAGGGCTGACTATGAAATGTCAGACCTGTCTCGGTGCCTCAGACTATCGCTGCCAGGGGGACACAAATCCCAAAGGTCGGCCTCCATAAAAATACCCGGTTTCTTTTTTCGTGTCTTCCTCCATCATGCCTCGAGTTGCCGTTTATGTTTCTTGCTTCCCTGTCCCATTTGTTTCCTATAAGCACACGCAAAACAACACTAAAGTACTTTCATGTTGTGCTCACTGCTCAGTGTCCGCTGGGTAAACACAGCTGACGGGACTCTGCTATATTGCAGGGGGGAGAGTTGGCTCATTATTGTGACGTATTTATCTGTGCACTTATTCACAAATAGATGTGGCAATGTGTATACACCCATTGAATTGCAAGAGCCATATAATTGAATTCAGAAAGTGTATGCATCAATCATAAAAAAATTATAATTCATTATTAAGTTATAGTTGGTCATTTAGATGTGATATGAGAACAATGGTGTGATTGTGTAATGTTGTTTGTAGGGCTATACATGCTTCATTCCACCTTGTTGTCCCTCAAAGCACACTAACCCAACCCCATCCTACCCAGTAATGTAATGAAAGAAACCAAATTAACATTGAGTAGCTAGGTCAGCGCAGCTAACAATGTCAACTCACAAGAGGATACACCCCCTACCCTCCCTCCCCCCCACACACACACTCTTTGTCTCCCTTGCTCTTTCTCTCAGTTTTACACGTTTTAACACTTTGTTTTGCCAACTAAGCACTTTGAGTTTGAAACATCATTTTAAAATGCACCCCTTGCACACCTGTAAATCTTGCACAGGGAGGTGCAACCCTCAACTTGACCTTTTTAATTATAGCATTGTCAGAGAGCAAATATGCCTCTTATTTGTTTTAAAACAGGAGAGGACAGACAAGGGAGGAAAGCTAACACCGTTTAGCTTAGCTCTCAGGGTTGTCCAGTTCAGTTGAAAAAGGACCACAGGACCGCTAATGCAGCAGCGGTGTGTATTGTTTTGTATTGAACAGATAGACAATATACTGGGTCATGCTCTTCGTATTGTGAAACTTTTAGGACTGTAAAATCATTATCTTTGCATTGTCCTTCAAAGCTTTGATGTTGAATTGTGTGGAAATGGGTTTGCTCTATCAGAGGCTGATCTACTGTGTCTTATGTTCTTCATCCATCTCTCCTCCTATCTCTTGTTCTCTGTGCAGATCGCGCAGGCAGCATCAGCACGTTAGACTCATTGGACTTTGCCCGCTACTCGGATGATGGGAATCGCGAGACGGACGAACGTGTGACAGGTAAGTCCAGCAGAGCGGCATACCACCCGTAAGGACCCCACCTGTTCCCGCCCACTTCCACCCTGGTGGGGGGGGGGGGGGAACGACGACATTATAGCGAGATGAAAATAAACATAAGCGTTTCAAAGAAGGATGTCAAGACGAGCGTTGAAAGTGCTGAGGATGTCATGTCGCAACATCCTCATGGCCCTATTGCTTTGATCTTGAGAAGCGCAACACTAGTCCGATAGTACAACACTCGACAAACAGTCTCAGAATAAACCGAAGCCCTACTGACTCAAAAGAGTGCGATCACAACATTGAGAAAGATTGTTTAGTAGGTCATACCAGTTATCTTAATGGCTCACATGGGCTGGGTACGATCAAAACCTTTTAAGGTTCTGACATTTTGTGTGTCTCAAAGCCTGCTCGGCTATCACCGAAACACAGTAGATTAGTATATTGTACTGTTCACACAACCGACACCTCTCCCTCACCCCCTTCTTTCCACACACACTCCTCACCTTCCGCTCTGAAGTCGTGGGGTATTTTTGGCGACGGGTGTCGTCGTCTCCCCCCGGCTGGGAATTTAACGAAGCGCGTCCACCCGGGATCTCCGGCTGGCGTCGTGACACACCAGTAAGCACGGGCTCAGGCTAGATGAACGCATCATCACCTCGCAGACACGCGCCGCCACGCAGAGTCGTCGAGAACACACACACACACACACACACCTCATCATGCACAGGAACATTGTGCTTCTTAAAAAGGCGATCCACGTGAACCGTGGAACAAATAAGATTGGATTTATTTACATTCTGTATGAAAAAAAAAAAACAATGCCCCTGGGTGAGCTGGAACCCGTTTTAGATTTCAGAATTTATCTGCATGAATTTATCTTTTTTCCAACGAACATTTTAATAAAACATACAAATAAATATATGTTTTATATAACTTTTCGTAATTTATTGATTACTCCATGTAGCTCACAAACCCTTGAATGAACAGACCCATGGTTAACTTAATGAGCTGCTACTGTTTTCCTCCCTACCATCGCACCTCTGGGACCAATGTCTATTGCTAGAGAGAGTACATTGTAGTGGATAGAGTGTATCAAATATGCTTGTTATGAATCTCAATGAACACCTAAGGTGAAGTTACTCCTAATGGAGCGGGCCCTAAATCATTCATTGTAAAGTTAATTCAGCAGTAGCGACTCCAGTGCAAAGGCTCTTGAGAAAAGCATGCTGCAGAGACAAGATTGTGTCTACATCCCTCCTCACCAGTGGAAATGTTTCCGGTGTTTCTCGTGAAGTTATTCTACACATACCATCCCTTCTCCAAATCTGGCACCTTCTCCCCAAAACAACCTCCTCCACCACCTCCCCCCCCCCCCCCCCCCCCCCTTTTTTTGCACCCTACTCTCCCTTGTCAAAATGTCCGCCCCCCCGGCTGTCTGACTCTGGGTTTTTCTAGCTTTCCTCTGACGTTGATCAAACTCCCAGTGAAATTATACTGGACAAGTCACACCATCCAGACTAGCTGTTGTTTTATTTGGTTTTTGTGTTTTCTTTTGTTTGTTTTGTTTCATTTATTTCCCTACCTGTTTATTTATTTTTGATTCAGTTTGATAATTTTTTTTTCTATTTAGTTGCTCTTTGCACTCTTGTTCTGCCGATAACGCCATTGCTATAATTAAGTCATTGAAACTTTTTTTTGTTATTTGAGTTTACAATATGTACTTTAGTACTATCATAGCATTATTGTAAATTATTTAATATGTAAATCGCCATTGTTGTACAATGAGCGATATAGCCTTTAATATACATCATGAATTAGTGTCAAATTTCACTTTAATGGCAGAACTTCAGTGCACAAATATGCAACTTATTTTTGTTGTGTCCCATTGCTTAAAGAACTACTTCTCAAAACTTCCCATGTGCTTTTTTTGTTTATTTTCTAAGCAGTTACACATGCAGCTTGTGTGTTTGCTCTTAAAATACAGGTAGATAGCGGTTCTACAAAAAAAATCTAAGTGAACGATGGTTTAATCTATAGCAAATTAAACAGTGTTTTCAAAATCTTGACAAAATATTATATGTCCTCAAGAATAATTGGCATTTTCTGAGGAACGCCTAATGTTTGTTGAACCCCATTTTACTGTTGACATTTTAGCATAGTTTGACCTCACACTTATCAATTGAATGAGTGAAGTAATTGACTGGAAAACCAATAAATCCATTGTCAGACAGCTTCTAGGGGCCGGTTGCTTACAGTTTTGCGCATATATTCGGATGTATAATGAATTGGGCGAAACAAATTTCTCCTATATCAGTCCTTTTTTAAGTGTAAATGAGATCAGTGTTATTTCTGTTTTTGAGATGCGCCTGGCAGTGCGGGTTTGACACACACCCTTGGCTAATGTCATCCTTGACTCAGCCGGGATAATATGCTGCATGTGTTTTTCACAGCCATGGATTGCATGCCTTTCTTTTGTTTGTTTTGTGACTCTTAAACCTTTTAGTGCGATTGTGTTCAACTTCGTACCGCCATCTTTGTTTTTTGTTGTTTATTTCATTTAAGTTTTTTCCTTTTTTAATTCCTGACATCGGTTGGATGCACTTCCTGTGTGTGTGTGTGTGTGTGTGTGTGTGTTGTCACTTCCTGTCCAGTGCTGGAGTTTGAGCTACGGAAAGCAAAGGAGACCATTCAGGCACTGCGCGCCAACTTGACTCAGGCAGCAGGTGTGGCGTACTTTAAACTTCTTCCAAATCTCAACCGCCTGTTGTTTTCTTTCCCTCATTTATTTCTTGTGTTTCTGAGAGAAGTTTCTCTACATTGCTGATTGACCTCCTTCAAATGTTTAAAATATCACTGCCAACATGTCTTCCTCTTTTTTTAATTCTTTTTTTAGAAAGTGAATTGACCTCACAGGAAAGGAAAAAACACAAGTCTAGTGTTGAGATCCAGGTACAGTATTTGGAAATGTAAACAAAGCACCAGATCCCAAGTGTCTCCATTGATCATTGGTAGAGGGCCGTGGACCAATAGTGTTCCAATCTGTCTCTCCCTCTTGACTCTCAGGACCCAATCCGACAGCTGGAGAAACGAGCCTTAAACTTCCTTGTCAATGAATATTTGTTAAAGAACGAATATAAACTTGCTTCCATCACCTTCTCTGATGAAAACGATGACCAGGTAATGTTTCTTTAAAAAAATAATATTGTTTTTTTTGAAGGCACAAATTTACACAATACTTTAATTGGTTTCTCATTTTAAGATAGTAAAGGACTTCAAGTTGAAAAGCTCAGTTTGAACCAAATAAAGTAAAAACTATGCTGACAGATAATTTTTCCATAGCCACCATTATAAAGTACAGAACATTACTGTTTTTCAGAACCACAATTTGTGTTACTAGCAACACCTGTGTATGTCCTACGATGATACCTCTGTTAAAAAGGGTCTTTAGGCCTTGTGCATCAGAATGCATCATGGGATTTTTTGTTGTAGATACTGGCGATCCTAAATAAACTTAAATATACCCTAACCGAGGCTAATCACCATTTTGTTTTGCCACGTCTCGCATGAGAAGATCTGTGGCAGTTTCAAACACAACACTGTCTCCCCATAATGACAAGTAATTTCTCGAGGAATTACTAAACAATGGCACCATCAATAACATTCCTATGCTACCGAAACGGATGTTGTTGTTGAGGTGTGACGTCACGATGTAGAAGGACTACAAGAAACAACCTTCCTGCTGTTGTTGTGATGCTGATGTACTGTATGTGTGTGTGTTCCGTGGCCTGGCAGGACTTTGAGCTGTGGGACGACGTGGGCCTCAACATCCCCAAGCCCCCTGACCTGCTGCAGCTCTACAGGAATGGAGGCTCCGCCGCCTTGTGTCCCCGAGAGACGGTGGATGTGGCAGTGAGCATGGAGCTGGGCGATCTCCCAGGGAACTACAACTCCCAGGAGCCGCCCAAGAAGCCTGACCTCTTGCAGCAGGTTTGTTATCCGTCCTTTAGATATTGGTCCTTTTTATATTTTTCTGTTCATGTAATGTTATACATTTTGATCTTTGACTCCCAGTCGAAATGTTTCCGGGTTCAATACCCAATGTGCCTATCCTACCTGTAGTCATCCTTGAGCTAGATGCCTTTATTCACTGAAGGATAGCTAATGGATAAAAGTGCCTCCTAAATGACAGGGAAGCCCCAGAGTTGGTTATAGGTGTGCATTAAATAACATTGATTTATTCATGGTAGAGGCCAATTACTTTTAATTTACCGAGCATGTTAGCCTAGAGAAAACCATGGCCTAAAAGGTGTGTGTGTGTGTGTGTGTGTGTGTGTGTGTGTGTGTGTGTGTGTGTGTGTGTGTGTGTGTGTGTGTGTGTGTGTGTGTGTGTGTGTGTGTGTGTGTGTGTGTGTGTGTGTGTGTGTGTGTGTGTGTGTGTGTGCACGTGCACTCGTCCTGCAGCAGCAGACAGAGCTGGTCCAGGAGCTGGAGTACCAGATCAGCCTCCTCAACACTGAGAAGGAGAGCCTGGCCGAGCAGATCAGGAAACTGCACAGGTGTGTGCATATATTTTTCGTGTTGGCGCGTGATGTTTCTCGTTTTAAAAGGCACCGTAGACCCTTTTCTTGTTTTAACCGCCTTTAATGGTTGCCAATTATTTGTTTTACATTCAACATTTTTAAGGACATATTGTATTAGTACATTTCAGATTAAAGTATTTTCTCCACCATAATGATAGTGATTTTGCATTAACAGAAAGATATATTTCCAATACCTGATCAGTGTGCCAACCTAGCAAAGAGTTCAAGACGTTTTTACTCAGTCCCACAAAATGAATGACTCTTCAAAGGAACGGAGCACAGTGGTTGCTATGTTTATACACAGTGCAGTTTTGTTAGTTGTTGTGACAATGCATCCAAATAAACCTATTTTAAGCACAACAGGTTGCGCAAGAGCAGAAACCCTGATTGATGTGCTGGTCAGTGGCTTGCCCGCATAAAAACAACACAGAAACTAAACTAGCCCTAAATGACCACACAAGCTCAACCTTACTCTCAAATTAGAGCGGAAGAACTCCTGAGAAATAATCATGTGCATCACAATCTCCAATACCACAGCTATTTAACTGCTGGCTCACTTGTGTGTTTTGACTTGGATTACGCACGCAGTGTTGTGCATTCAGTCTACTGACTTCTCTCAGCAGAGCCGGTTATGACCACTATGTATCAATATGCAATATTCACTTTGCGTCTAATCCCACACACCGCTCTTGTTTTTGACAACAACGAGCACATTTCCTTGTTTTTGACTCCAGTAAAGTTAATACCGTGAAAAGCGCTATGTAAATAGATTGTAGTTCTGTTTGGTCTAATGTCTCTGAAGTCTTCTTCCATTCTCTTCCACAACAGTGAGATTCAGACCCTGAAGAGATGCGTTTCGTCTCCGCCGTTGGCCTCCCTAGACCTGGGCTGCTGCACCAAGTCTGGCCCTTCCTCCACCGACTCATCGGATCTTCCGTCCATGGTATATGTGACGTAGCGTCATTTAGGGAATGTCATGTAGTTGGCAATAGGACTGCAACTAAATGATTATTTTCCTAGTCGATTACTATAACGATTTGTTTTTTGATTAACTAATGAATCATTTAGTCTATAAAATCTCATAAATAATAGAAAATGCCATCACAAGTTACCAGAGTCCAAAGTGATGTCTTAAATGTGCTTGCTTTATCTGACAAGCAGCCAAGAAACACTAAGCTATTCCTTTTATAATGATCCATGAACCAAATGTTTGAATTGAACTGCAACATTAAGCAGCAAATGTTTGTTTTACTTAAACGAATAATCGATTTATCAAAATTATATTCTATACATTTTGTGTCGATCGACATTGATCGACAACGATCGTCAATCGTTGCATCCCTAGTTGTCAACTGGTCAAGTACCAGACCTGCATCACCATCTGGATGTATTGTGAGATAAAGGTCCCTAATTCACAGCAAGAACTCTGTCCTCGTGTGGTACGAGTTTGCTGAATGTGACACAGTTAACTATCTAAACAAGAGTTTGTCCCTTAAATGTCCCTTCTTGCTCAAGTTTTACCTGATCACTGTTTTTGAGGCTTTGCGTTTGGTGTTATCAATTGATTTGTTTACAGTGATTATAAACTCCTATACTTTCATGTATGTTCAGATGTTTTCTAGATCAATATTGTGTTGTATACTATAATGGTTCATTGTTGCTAACTAAAGCTACTTCTACCCTCAGCGGCCGCTGGATAACGGCCAGTACTTGGACATCCGGGGTGTGTCAACGGTTGAGGATGGCGCGGACCCTTCCATTACCCAGAATTCCGCACACCCCCAAACGCAGTCTCACGGCAAGCTAAAAAGCAGAGGCCCTGTCCATTTTGACCAGCCTAATCGGTGAGTAAATAAATTTACATTTAGATTTGGCAACGTATACTAACCAGGTCCTCATCTTTGATATTTAAAGAAAGATGCACGTATTTGTACCGCTTAAAAGTCTATACAACTCACGGAGGCTTCGACGGCCCATTTCTATATAGTGACTATTGTCAACCACTAGAGGGTGCTAGCTGTCCATTATCATAGGTATCTAATTGCAGCTGCACATTTTCAAGTCATCCACGATAGAGGAACAGGATATAAGTCTTTGCATTGAAGATTATTATATAGACAAATAGTAATACAAAAACTATTTTACATAACAGAAAATACCTTAACATTTACAAACACATAGGTGCAAGTCAAGCCAAATATTAAAGCATCATAACCACGCATGAATACCAACACCAGTTAACTGCACGGCTTCTTGCATAGTTAATTATTAATACATCGTGATCCATCGAGCTTCCAGGGCGCTAGCCAGGTCCGGTCACCTGAGGGACGAATAGAGCTGGGGCCCTGGAAATGGTGCCGCCTTCGCCACCACGCCTCATTATTTAGTCCTCCTGTTGTGTTTATGCTGTCCCCCCCCCCCCCCACCATTAGGAAACTGTCTCCGGCCTTCCAGCAAGCGCTGCTGTCCTTCTGCAGAATGTCCTCCGACAGCCGCCTCGGAGCGGAGGTATGTCAGGCACCAAGCGTGCTCATACATTATGCACACACACTCATGCATGAGCACACACACACACACACACACACATGAGCACACACACACACACACACACACACACACACACACACACACACACACACACACACACACACACACACACACACACACACACACACACACACACACACACACACACACACACACACACACACACACACCTTGACCCTATCCCTAGACCAAACAAACTCCAAAAGTGAGGTATTATGCAAAGTTTGCATGTGTGCTTTAACAAAGGGAAATTAAAAACATGGACACAATTAAAAGGAGCCTTTTGTTTGTATGTTAATGTGTCTCCCTCGCTGTCTCTCTGTCTGTCTCTCCCTTGCTCTCTGTCTCTGTCTCTTTCTCCCCCCCCCCCCCCCCCCCCAAGGTGTCCCGCATCGCTGACAGCGAGGAGAGCGTGATGCTAATGCTGGGCCGCTGCCTACCCCACATCGTCCCCAACGTGCTCCTGGCCAAGAGAGAGGTAGGACAGAACCGCCTCCTGACGCCATCCACTGTCCCTTCCCCTCCCCCGGCCTCCTTCGCCACACTCCTCCCTCCTCTTCATCACCGTCACTATGGGCCTCGTGGCTGTTTTTAGTGGTTTAGATACACATGGAGCAGCAGGGGGGAGGGGGGGGGGCATACAATTGGGGAGGAAATAGATGCCGAAATAAAAACCATTTTTTGTATTTGTTAGTCTGCCATGATGTCACCCATGTTGTTGTTTTTTTTGTTATGTTTTCCTTTGCATATTTGCCCGGTCTTGTCTGGCCCTCAGACCAGCCGTGCAATGTTGCCTTATTGTGGGATATTTTAAACTCTCTCAGACGAGACTGGCGTGACTCGCACCCACAGCAGTTACAAACAGTCCATGTGTATCCTTACTTTTCATTCATTTATTTATTTGATTTTATTTATTTATTTTAAATGAATGTCACAGGCTGTCTGGTTTTCACCGGTCTCATCCCTCTTCTCCTTCTTCTTCTACTTCTCTCCTCCACCTCTTTGCTTCTCTATCTCGCTTTTATTTGATTGTTTCTTCTACAATTTTGTTTTCTTCCATATTTTTTTTATTCCCCCCCGCACTCCATTCTCACGCAACCTCGCGTGTGCCTTTTCCGCCCGTAGAGAATGGTCGCGCACCTGTGCCAGGTGAGTCCTCTCATGTGCTCATCTGCATGCTATCCCACCTCTTCCACCGTGCCGATACGTCATCAATCTTGGGACACAAACAAAACAAAGCGACCCCTGCTCTCACCGGTTACAACCACTGGCGCATCTTTTCCCCTATTGTTATCCCGAACAGCAGTAGATGATATTGCGGTGGGGCACAGCTGTGTGATTGTGGTTTTAGCCTGTAGAGTTCTGGGCAGCGTTATGCCTTTCTCCCAGTCTCCTTAAACCCTCCTGTGATCCCATTGGTTCCCTGTCCCCATGTGGCTTCTCTTATTGGCCGTCTCTCTGGCAGTCCCCAGCTTACTGAAACGGTATCGCTGTTTATCTATCCTTTTATTATTTTTTATTTTTTTGCTCAGTAAAATGTATGTGTGTGGGTGGGTGTTTCAAGGGGAGTGCTAAATGAGTTTGGACTGACGAGCGGCCTACCTGCTTTGCATATCACCATGGTTACCTTTTTTATTTTTTTTATTATCCTCTGACAGTTATAAAGAACTTGGCGTCCCTCCAAAAATCAACGAGAGAGAGAGAGAGAGAGAGAGAGAGAGAGAGAGAGAGAGAGAGAGAGAGAGAGAGAGAGAGAGAGAGAGAGAGAGAGAGAGAGAGAGAGAGAGAGAGAGAGAGAGAGAGAGAGAGAGAGAGAGAGAGAGAGAGAGAGAGAGAGAGAGAGAGAGAGAGAGAGAGAGAGAGAGAGAGAGAGAGAGAGAGAGAGAGAGAGAGAGAGAGAGAGAGAGAGAGAGAGAGAGAGAGAGAGAGAGAGCTTTAATGACATGGACTTTGTGCCGCATTTGCACACCACATACTCATAAACACCGTCACACATACAGACACGTGGTGGTATATAGGTAAGCACACCAATCTTGCATCTGCTGTCCATTTACCTGCCCTCGGATTTTGAAGACACACCTTTTGGTTGGAACAAAAAAAGAAGTGTTTGACTTCAAACGAACAGACCAGCAATTAAAGAGCTGAAACTCTGGCCGGCCACCTGCTCCGCGCTATCTTGACATCATCAATCACTCAACAATCCTTAACTGCACTTTGATGTCAAAACAAACTTTCCCCTCCACATAAATTTGCATTTGCTATGGGGAAGCCTTGACAAAGAGTTGGGTAAGAAGTTGATATGTAGTTGATTAGACTCGAGTAGAACACACAAAGATAGTATAATACCTAAGTGTGTAAGCCCTGAAGAGATCATTTAATGCACCTTGACGACAAGTGTTTTAGTCTTTGTTTGTGTGCTCACAAAAGGACGGGGGCATTCCTAGGTCTCTTTTATAAAGTGCTTTTATCATCAGTGTGTGTGTGAGTGAATGTACATAAGCTGCCATATAGGGGCTGTGACACATTGACCAACAACAGCCGACTTCCCCTTCGCTACTGGCTCGGTTAACGGTTTGCTTAGCGACTATGTATCGTATGCGAGGAGAGACCTTCTAACGAAAGGACTCCATCCGTTGACGTCTGCACACAACTCCATGTGTGCACCCGTTTATGAATCCCCATCAAAAGTTGATGAGTGGCTGCAAGGTTAGCGCACTGCAGCTGGTGCGCTTTCCCCCAAGCAACGTTTTTCCTACATGCTAATGTTGTTGAACTCCTGGTATGTATGTCAAGATTATGTACCAGAAGTCATCAAGCGCAACGTAAGGGCCAATCGCCCATCGAGAGGGAAGCGGAGAGGAGGGGTCCTGTATGTCTGAAGTCACATGGACTCATACGGTTGGGGGGGGCATATACATGTGCGTTATTTACTTGCTTCATTGTCCTGACGATCTAGGATGTGACCGGCAGTCGTACACGTCTCTCTAGTTCGCTGGGTTCTCTAGTCACAATAAGGACTATGAACATGCATTTAAATGGGAGCATTGTGGTAGGAGAGGACCAATCCGTACTTGAGATAGGTTGTTATATCTTTTATTTTTGAGACGTTTCCTTTTTTCCATGCCAGTTTTGGGATTGTAACAGGGTGGAAACAGATGATGAAACTTTGGATCAACGGGGGCGTGTATGATATCAGAGCTCTCTGTTACAAATTTACAAAAAGTATTGTTTTCATTTTTGGTTCTTTGATAGCTTTAGATTTTAATTTCCTCTTTGTGGGTTTCATGTTTTTCATTCCTATGATTTTAGTTTTTGTACTGATGTAATATTAATCACATTTTAAGTCAATAGTTTACAATAGTCACTGTTTTGATGCTATTGATCACAAAATAACACAACTATTCCTATAAGTTTGTAGTTCAACTTTTGACATAAAACTATCCAGTTTTGTGAGATGACAAAAAGCAATAGAAAGCCATTGAAGCTCAGGAAATGGTGATTACCATGCAAGGGCAACTACCCGTAAATTACGGTGATGTTATTTAAAAATGACAATTATAGGGATAATTCCGTGTTACGGTTGGCTATAATTGGACACAGTTACCGTCCAAATGGAATAATATGCCTGTGTTGCACATTTTCTGATTACACAAGTCATAATTATAGAAGAAAAACAAACATTCCAAAGGAAAGTTGCGTTTGGACACCGAGTCCCAAAAGAGCAAAGTTTGGTTATGAAACAGTATGATGCACATGTAAATAAAGTGCCAGTTCAGTGCAGACTACAGGTATTTTGGGGCATGGGGGGGGGGGTTTGCTGTGCGGTCCGCACTTTACCTGCCCACCATGTTTACCCAGGGAACACTCCTCCTGTCTGAATTTGAGGAGAAGCTTGTAGAAAGCAGACCCAGGCAGGAACACAGGCCAGGATTAGCCCAAGGGTCAGTGTGGGTACTACTCGCTTCAGATGTGTGTTTTAGCCTCTTTTTTTTGTTTTGTTTTTTGTACAGCTGAGTCCTCTGAACGTCAGCCACAACCTGTGGTTTCTTTCAAAATTTGAATGTTAAAAAAATGAAGGCATATTCGGTTATTTAATATTTAAAAAAAAATACTGTTTTCTTTTTTTATTCTTTTTTTTTCACAAAGTATTTCAATGCGTGGACAGATCTGGCCACCTGCCAAACTTTTCAAAGTAATTTTCACTCAGGATCCAAAACGTTCAACCATTATTTCCCCCCGACCCATGGCCAACATGGAGAGGGGGTGTTCATCCAGCACTAAGTGAGTCATCGCAGGCCCCCTTTTTCTTTCCACTTTTACCCACAATTCTTTGCATCTATCAAAGCCAATGTCAGGTCTTATTCTTCCTGTGCCAACACTTGGTGGGAAAATCTGGTATTCTTCCTGAAAGAAAAAGAAAAGGAAAACTTGAATTCGGGTATGAGAGGCGGGAATTTGGAGCTGACCACGGTTTGGCCGCGAAGGACCCTGTATCTCTTTCTCTCGCTGTCAGCCCGCAAGGTTTATCTGAACTCGGCCTGAACTCTGCGAAAGCCCTTGGTGTTTTTATTAGGTGGCGGGAAGCGAATGTATCAGCCCTATATGTGTATGTGTGTGTCTTTCTGCGCATAACGTGTCTTTGTTGTGCTTCGCCTTCTGCTTTAAGTGAGCGTGAATGTGTGCTACGCTAAGCTCCCAGACCTGTCAAACTGTCCATGGTGAACACACATTTTGCTCCCCCCTCCTCCTCCTCCCCCCACCCTGTGTTTGCAGACTTCTGTTGTTGAATTCAGACGACGTCTGTCTGTCTGTCTGTCTGTCTGTCTGAAAAACAGTGCCCTTCCCCCTCCCTAATAATCCATGTCTGTGTGTCGTTCTCTCCCTCCGTCTGGGTGTCCAGGAGCTCATCCCCCTCATCCTGTGCACGGCCTGCCTCCACCCCGAGGCCAGGGAGCGAGATCAGCTCCTCCACATCCTCTTCAACCTCATCAAGAGACCCGACGACGAGCAGAGGTGTGTGGGTGTACCATTTCGTCTGTGTGTCCAGGGTTTGATTCCAGCCTCCTTTTGTGGCTCTCTCACCTGTTCTGTTCCCTGGTTGTTTGGGCTTCCCTCACGATTTTTATATCCCCCCCACACTGTGCATTAAACGCACACGTGTCGGCTTATTCGAGGACCCTAACTAACCCAAAGTAACCCAAAACCCAAACCAAGTCCATGTGAACCTGGATGGATGAGCAGCCGTTCTGAACATTTCCATGCGAAAGATTTTGATTTGGCTTTAGTTGAGGGGATATTATGTTAAGAGAAGAAACCGATACAATTTATTCTGAATAGTCATAGTCAGCATTCATTGTGTTCTAACATTCAGCATTGACACTACCCACATTTCCCTTCTGGGATCAATCAAAGTACCTCTTCCCCACTCACGCACAAAAGCATTGATGTAACCAAGACAACCTCGTTTCGTATACAGTTCTGACACACACAACATGGCGAGCGTGGACGTTGACGTTGCACGTGTTTTGTGACGCGCCCCTCCACAGACAGATGATCCTGATGGGATGCGTGGCGTTCGCGAGGCACGTGGGCCCCACGCGCGTGGAAGCAGAGCTCCTGCCGCAGTGTTGGGAACAGGTACGGGTCCCCTGCAAGGACAAAACTCACTGTGCCAGAAATGCAACCTTTTGAAGTGATTGTGTCATCAACTGCACTCCAAGGAGTAGAGAAAACAAAATAAATGAAAGTTTTTATTTGGCGTGATTGCTTCATGGAATATCCGTTAAATGTTTTGATGGATAATGGCTAGAACTTTCTACTGCTTCACTTCCTACCGCCCTGCTTTTAACAAGATCATGTTTTTTTTAACGACTGTTTGGTTACAGCTGTTGTCGGGGCGCAGTTGCCGTGGGCCTTTTACCGGTTTTAGCCGGTCACGACTGGTTTCAACTCGAGTTTGCTTGTAATTTGGGCAAATCTATTAATACGGGTTGCATTCTCCTGTTGCATACATGAAAAACAAAATGCAACAGATGTTGATTCTAATAACAGGATTGGAAGGGAAAACAACCACTACTACTATTTGTTTATGTTTTGTGTTTGCCCCCCTGCCAACATCCTTTTTTAAATCTGTACTTTTGACATGGTCAAAGTACTTGGGAGTAATGTAATGAGACTTCTGATGCGATGATACTCAGTGTGAGTGTGCGAGGGAGAGCGTGTGTGTTTGTGATTACGCGTGCATGTTTGCGCATCCATGCCCGACAATGTTTTCAATGATCAAGGCTGATTCTTGTTGTCGCCATCATGTCTTTGTCCTAGATTTGAATCTTTTGTTGAGGGAACCAAAAAACTGCAGTTATTGCAACACACACATTGATGTTATTATTCCTCTCATCCCAGTGTCCTGAAGTAAACTAAATGATGAATGTGATTGACGCTACCTCAACAAGGGTTCATATTCCGGACACTTATCTCGTTTCCGCCATTGTGTCCCTGACTGTTTGATAGCGTGTTGTGTGTTTCTTTTTTTCTTTTTTTTTGGGTGCCACCTGGGCCACCTCATAATACTCAATTTATGACAAACACATTGTGCCGCCATGGCAACGGCAGCTGCCTGCGGTCTTGGTGTCTGCGAGCCGTCCTGCCCAGAAGGACAAATAGCCGTCCCTGCAGGGTCAGACGCTTGATTACAGCACCGAGTTGTGGCTTCCATCTCTTCTCCTCTCTCCTCCCATCTTTCCATTCCAGGTCCCAGTGTATAGCCACTTTCTGTTGCCCTCATTTGCCTTTTGCTTTCTCACCAGCCCGTTCTTACGATTTCTCTTTCTCTTGGTGTCTCTCTCTCTCCTACCCCCCCCCCCCCCCCCTGCTCTTCTGCAGATCAACCACAAGTATCCAGAGAGGAGGCTGCTGGTGGCAGAGTCATGTGGGGCCTTAGCACCGTACTTGCCTGTAAGAGACTCCCAGGAGGTTCTGCACATCATTCTGCTCACAAATATACACAATGCCCTCGAATTAACCGCTTGTCACTGACTTCTAGTAGAGTCAGTGACGACGTCGACCAGGGAAGATTTCTAACCTTGTATGATTTGTGTGTGTTTTCTTGTGTGCGTGTGTGTTTTCTTGCATTTGTTTGTATGTTCCTGACTGAGTGTGTGTTTTCTTGCATTTTTGTGTATGTTTCTGACCGCTTGTGTGTGTGTGTGTGTGTGTGTGTCTTCTCATGCGTGTGTGTGTGTGTGTGTTTTCTTATGCGTGTGTGTTTCTGACTGCTTGTCGGCTTATGCGTTTCTGACTGCGTGTGTATGTCTTCTCATGCCTGTGTGTGTTTCTGACTGCATGTTTGTGTGTGTCTTCTCATGCCTGTGTGTGTGTGTGTGTGTATTCCCGTGCGTGTGTGTGTGCAGAAAGAGATCCGCAGCTCCCTGGTGCTGTCCATGCTGCAGCAGATGCTGGCAGAGGACAAGGCGGACATGGTGCGGGAGGCAGTGGTCAAGAGCCTGGGCATCATCATGGCCTACATCGACGACCCCGACAAGTACTCCCAGGTGTGTGTGTGTGTGTGTGTGTGTGTGTGTGTGTGTGTGTGTGTGTGTGTGTGTGTGTGTGTGTGTGTGTGTGTGTGTGTGTGTGTGTGTGTGTGTGTGTGTGTGTGTGTGTGTGTGGGGGGGGGGGGGCTCTAGTGCTCCACCAGTGTTATTGTTAAGATGTTTAACAATGGCTTTTTGCATCAAAGATATCTCTATATTGGTAACAGGATTAGAAAACGGACTAATGAGCAAAAACGCATGTGTCCGTGGGTGTGGCGCTAGGGCTCTGCTAATGACTATATGAGGTCATGATGCCATTTGAAAAGGCTTTCATTCTTAATGGAAACATGAATAATAAGCCAGTATGTATCCGTAAGGGCCAAGATGTTTGTTTGAAGCGTGTGTGTGTGTGTGTGTCTCCCTTTCTCAGGGCCTGGAGCTCATGTTGTTGTCCCTGGGCGACCCCTCTGAGAGGGTGGTGAGTGCCACCCACCAGGTCTTCATCCCCGCCTTCGCCGCCTGGACCACCGAGCTGGGCATCCTGCACACCACCCTCATCCCCTCCCTGCTCACGCGCATCGAGAAGCTGCTGCTGGTGTGTTTGTGTTTGTGTGTGTGTGTGTGTGTGTGTGTGTGTGTGTATGTGTGTGTGTGTGTGTGTGTGTGTGTGTGTGTGTGTGTGTGTGTGTGTGTGTGTGTGTGTGTGTGTGTGTGTGTGTGTGTGTGTGTGTGTGTGATTTAGTCACATCACAACCCAAGCTGCATTTTAACCTAATTTGGAGTTCTGCTTTACACTACGCCTGTATCTATCATGTCAATAAAGAGTATATAATGTAATGTATAGTGGGCTTGTTGGAGCGTATTGTGTACGTGTTGAATGTTATTAATAATTTTTTAGTATGAGATTCTTAGCCTTCAGTCTCATTTCAAGCTCAATTA
Organism: Lota lota; assembly: GCA_026745465.1. Lineage (NCBI taxonomy): Eukaryota > Metazoa > Chordata > Actinopteri > Gadiformes > Lotidae > Lota > Lota lota. The sequence continues at coordinate 320,144 of JACYXH010000242.1, forward strand.
TATCTATAGTGTTTTATGTATTATTATTATTATAATAAAATGTTTATTTCCTGCACACATATTTTAAAACCCTTGGTTTTAAAATATGTAATATGTCGTAATATGTCGTCTGAATATATAATATACAAAAAATGCTTCATAGAAAACCCAAGGCCTTATGCGGCTGATTATCATCTTTTCGCAACCTGCCTGTGTGCGATTGTAATCCCCCTGAATCTGTACTCTTCCTCCCGCAGCTGGGAGATCATGGCCTGGACGAACACAAGCTGCACATGTACCTGTCGGCCCTGCAGTCGCTGATCCCGCCGCTGTTTGCGGTGGTGCTGCAGAACGCCCCGTTCACCAGCAGAGCCAAGCTGCACGGCGACATCCCCGCCATAGAGGGTACCGCCAGCACAAGCATGCGTATGGCCATACAGTCGCACGTGTCGTCAAACATATGCCCCTGAAATATGAGCACACCTGATGTATTCCGCGGGGGAAGTGGGAGTCTCTTTGAGTGCAACGCTTTGGAAAGACGTTCTTCGAAAGAATCAGTCAAAACACAGGGGTTGACGGTTTCTACAAGTCCTTGCATATGCGAAATCAATGAGCGCTCCACAATCCCAGAATGAATCATTCCGATAAATTCATTAGAAATTACATTTTTCTTTTACTACAGGTAAAGTCCACTGAGTGATGACTCGGGGATGGTTTAGCGCCCGTTGATCCAGTATTAGTATTGGAAAGCACTCGTAGCAGCATTGAAAATATACGTGCTCACCACCATCCCTCCTCTCCTCTCCCTCTCTCCAGTGACGCGGTTCCCCCGGCCGGCCTCCCCCCTGCAGGACGTGGCCACCATCGTGGGCAGCCGGGAGACGGTCAGCGTGCTGCTGTCCCTCTATGACCACCAGCTGGAGCACGAGGGCACCACTGGCTGGGACAGCCTGCTCTGGGTGGTCAACCAGCTGTGAGTGTCCCGCGAGCCCTCGTCTACACACACACACACACACACACACACACACACACACACACACACACACACACACACACACACACACACACACACACACACACACACACACACACACACACACACACACACACACACACACACCCCCCTCGGGCATGTGCACTCGCACACAGACATGCACACAGAAACTCAGGCTTGGGTGTATTCTACATTCACATTTGTGAGTAGAGATGGATATACACATGCAGATGTGCACACACACAGAAAATCCAATAAATTAAATGACATGCAAAACACACATTAACTAAGCAACAGTAGTTCTACACAATGACAGTAGTGAATAGAACTACTCACACACACACACACTAACAATAATGTCCACATACAACATCAGTGACCCTTCACGTGAACAGTTACGTTTTATTTATATGTGGATTTAAAAAAATGGTGATACTTATTTATTACTTTTTTACTATCCATCAGAAGCCAGAACAACACACACATAGGCAAACAAACTCATCTCTTCTCTCTGTGTCTGGCCCTTCCTATAGTCTTCCCCAGCTCATCGAGATCGTGGGGCGTATCAATGTGACCTCATCAACCTGCGTCCACGAGTTCTCCCGTTTCTTCTGGCGGTTGTGTCGGACTTTTGGGAAGATATTCACCAACACTAAGGTAAGACCTTAGCAGTACAATATAATGTGCATGTTCTGTTGTGGCTTCATGAGCAGTGATAATTCTGTAGACGTGTGGACGTCTACAGAATGTGTTTTTTCAATCTTTGTCTTTGAGTCTGTGTTTTTTTTTCAATCTTTCAGGTTAAACCACAGTTCCAAGAGATCCTCAGGCTTTCTGAAGAGAATGTTGGTAAGTGCATTATTGGACACACACGCACAGACACACATGCACACGCGCACACTCATTCACGCACGCACGCGCAAACCACTTGCACATATACAAACACACAATAATGCTTGTACATGACTTGTGTATGTGAAATCTACACTGGCGGGCCAGCGTTGTTGACAACAAAGTATTTTGAGTCCTTTATGGGTGTTCCTTTTTCCTGTCTCGTTCCAGGCGAGGTTTTGGTAAAAGACTCTCTGCTGCCAAGGGATCAATGTGCTGGTCTTGTGGCCGAGCTACTCAAATGGGTTTAAGGCTGCATCGCTTCCAAATGCATATAAGGGATCATTGTATGAATTTCGAAGTTAAAGATTTATTTTCAACCGCCGGGCCACAAAAAAAACCTTTTGTATTATGTCTCATCCTTAATTTGTACCTATTATTTAATTTCATTTATATTCTCTCTCAGACGCGTCGACAGGAAATGGTATTCTGACCAAGGCCACTGTCCCCATCTACGCCACGGGAGTACTGACGTGTTACAACCAGGTATGAGCGCTAAAAGCATGCTAAACACATGCTAAACAAACGCTAAACACTATGAACTACTGGTAGAGCTTCTGAGGACGGCTCATTAAAAGCGTCTTAGAAAGCGCAACGGAGCCAGTCTATATTGTGCTGAACTTGCTAAATATGCGAAACATGCTAAATACACTTGATGCTGTATAGCGTTGCGTCGCCGAGCGTTAGCGTAGCTGGCTGTGCTAACGCGGCGTGTCTGGTGCACAGGAGGAGGACCGCAAGCTCCTGGTGGGCTTCCTGGAGGACGTCATGACCACCCTGTCCCTGTCCCACGCCCCGCTGGACAGCCTCAAGGCCTCCTTCGTAGAGCTGGGGTGAGACGCACACGAGACGCATACACACAGACAGACACCTTTTCTTAAAAATCACTCTAATATTGTTACAGTATTATGAATATTATACATTTTTCAATATTTATTGAATTCGGACAGGCAGCTATGATGAAATGTATATGTTCATCCCTCTCTCTGTCTTTCTCTCACTCTGCCTCTCTGTATGTGTCTCTGTCCCTCTCGCTCTCGCTCTCGCTCTCTGTATGTGTCTCTCTCTGGCTCTCGCTCTCTCTGGCTCTCTGGCTCTCGCTCTCTCTGGCTCTCTGGCTCTCGCTCTCTCTGGTCTCTCTTGCTCTGACTCTCTCTTGCTCTGGCTCTCTCTGGCTCTCTTGCTCTCTCGCGTTCTCGCTCTCTCGCTCTCTTTGGCTCTCTCTGGCTCTCCCTCTCTGGCTCTCTCTGGCTCTCGCTCTCTCTGGCTCTCGCTCTCTCTGGCTCTCTGTATGTGTCTCTCTCAGTGCTAACCCAGCGTACCATGAGTTGCTGCTGACCGTTCTGTGGTATGGAGTCGTCCACACCTCTGCACTGGTCCGGTGTACCGCCGCACGCATGTTCGAGGTACCACACACACACATGCATGCGCTCACACACACAGATACACCCACACACATGCGCATGTTCAAGGTACCACACACACACACACACACACACACACACACACACACACACACACACACACACACACACACACACACACACACACACACACACACACACACACACACACACACACACACACACACACACACACAATTAGACCCAACATATCTATCATAATTCTGTAGCTCTAATATATTTTGAAATGAACAAACATTGACATTTTATTTATTTTATTGCATCCATTTATTGTTCCTTGGTCTGGAGATGATGGTAGGCATTGCTAAGATCCATGTTGTTAGCCATGATTATTTAAGTTTTACCCCATTCTTCCATATTGCTTTTTGATGCAATTGTTTGTGTTTTTGGATTAAAACTAGGATAGCAATAAATATAACTTAACCATGCATTTGATCGTAAAGCCTAATAATATACATTTGAAAAATTTCTTTTTTTTTCTTTCTATGTGCTAGCTCTGCCTGCTATTGCTGCTTTTTAACATATTGTTGAAGATGAGCATCTGTCTGCCCGTGTTACATGTGGTTACAAATCGCTTTTCCCCCGATGTACACCCTGGTTCCACTTCTACCACTAAAGCCTGCCCCCTTTCTGATTGGCCTCCTCTAAATTGTGTAAATGGAACTAAATCTCCTCTGTACGCGAGAGAATGTGAACCTTCACAGGTTCACGATGTGTGTCAGGTGTAGAAAATGGAACCTGTACCCATGTTAAACGAACTCCACCCCAGTGTTAAAGAGGAGTGATAGTGGTGTACTCATGTTCTTGATTTAAAGTAAAACCCCCTTCCCCCTCCTCTCCTCGCACACCACACCATTCACCCTCCCATCTGTTTAATGGCTACATGTGGGTTGACCATCGGGGCTTCCCTGCCACACATTCCAGGTTATATCCCTGCATAAGGCCTCGGTGTTATTGTAAATATGAAGACACTGTTCATGACTCTGACCTGGAGTCTGTGGCAGCAGCATCCAGCTTCATGTTCACCGGTCACCTTGTTGCATCATTTGTGAAGTAAATCCATTTGCTGATCATCTGCGTGTGTATGTGTGATAGTGTGTGTGTTTGTGTGTGTGTATACACTCCTGCTTGTTACATGTGACGCCATACCGTGCCTTGCTGCTACAAATCTTGTCATTGTTTATCACTTTCTTCCGTTTTTTGTTCTTTTTTTGTTTGTGTTCCTTTTCTCTCCCCCTCCCTTCTTCTGTTATTCTTTTTTTTGGTTTTGTTTCTCTCTCTCTCTCTCTCTCCTTATCTGTCGGCGGCGTGTCGCTCGCTCTTGCCCCAATGCCCCGCCCACCTCTGTGACATCACGGATGGCTCTGTCCAATCCGCTCAGCTGCTGGTGAAGGGGGTGAATGAGACGCTGGTTGCTCAGAGAGTGGTGCCGGCTCTCATCACTCTGTCCTCCGACCCGGAAATGTAAGTGGAAACCACGGCGATCGACGTCGATGACAACGACCACGATAAAATTGATGACGGAAAATTAAAAAAAACACGCCGCACCTCTTCTCTTCTCCCCCTTCTCCCCGCCGCTGTTGGGGCCGACCGTAGAGAAAATCGCCACGGCAACTCACGATCTTACCTCCGTGTAGCATAAAGACACCACGAGGCCATGGATCACTGATTGAGATGACATCACCGCCCCTTTTAAGGGGAACTATAGCTAGCTAGCTTAGCATCATGCTAATGTTCACAAATGCTAATGATGCTAACTTAGCATAGTCCATGCTAATGCTAATGTGTCTCTGGGCATGGAGCTTGGATGCCTACTGTAATTCTGGTAGCGGTTGAATCAGGTCATCTCAGTGGTTGGCGATTGCGTCATGGTCTCGGGAGGTTTTGGTCGTGTGTGGTCCACAGTTTTCCACGCTCTCCCCCAAACTAACTCACTAACACGCATGCATGCATGAGTCTGCGACGTGAGCACCAGTCAGTCCTTGTCGTGTCTATGTGGTCCGTCCGATATGCCACTTGTGCGCCCGCAAGTTCGCTTACCCGCGCGCATGCTCATCTGTGAGTCCTCCTCCTCCTCCTCCTCTTCTCTCTGTCCCCACCCCCACTCCTTCTTTAACAGGGACCTCCTCTTTTTTTTTTGCCATCGTTAATCTTTTGGTGGTCGGCTGTATTCAACCTCTCTCTTTCTCGCTCTTTCTCTCCCACTCACTCTCTCTTTCTCTCCCACTCACTCACTCTCTCTATATCTGTATGTCGTCATACTGCAACCCATTCATATCCTTCTTATTGTCAATCTATCTCTGTATCCCATTTCCCCCCTTTCACCTCTTCTTTGTCCATCTCTCTCTTTGTCTCTCTCTCTCTCTCTCTCTCTCTCTCTCTCTCTCTCTCTCTCTCTCTCTCTCTCTCTCTCTCTCTCTCTCTCTCTCTCTCTCTCTCTCTCTCTCTCTCTCTCTCTCTCTCTCTCTCTCATCCTCCCTCCTGCGTTGTGATGGGTTTGCAGTTGATTCTCCGAGGCATGAGCGAAGCGTTAGTTGACCGCCGGGCCGCCCCGGCCCTCATAACGCTGTGCAGCGGGCCGGAATTGTGAGTCACCCCTACCCCCACCTTTATCTCCCACCCGCCCAGCAGAGCACCCTCCTCCAGCTCTTCTTCTTCTTCTACCTGATAGTGCTGTTTGGAGGGAAACTGCCTCCCAACCCCCCCTCCCCCCCCCTGCATCCCACGCTCATGTCGCACCCAAACACACAAATGGCCATCACGACACCTTTTCCAAGAGGAGGATCACAGCTCTGTCGTAGACAGGCAGAACACCTAGCAACTAGCGCTAGACACAGATCGGTGATGGGGCCCCAACCCGTCGAGTTTAGCGGACAGTTGAGAGTGGAGCTAGATCCTTGTTATGAGGATCCTGCACCTCACCGACGATATGATGCTGTCGAAACGCAGCCCCATTTGTAGTGCCATCAAAGATGTATTAAAAAAATTGGATGTGCCTGTATACATGTGAGTATAGGTTTTACAGCTCAAATCAGCTTCACGTTGAAACCTTTTAATGTAAGGAATTAATTAAACAAAAATACAGACACACATTTTATATTGAATTAAATCAAAGAAAAAAGAGCACATTCAGTTATTTCCCATCTATACCTAATCTATTCCTCTTTTATCTAAATCTGTATTTGATCCAAGAATCAAAACTATTGGAGTTCAAGGTGCACAGAACAAATAGAAAGACAGCTGGTCTGTCTGATGTAATAATCCCCTCTCATCTCCCTTTCCATCTCCACCCCCCCCCCCCCCCCCCCCCCCCCCCCCCACCACCAACACCACCCACCCCGGCCCCTACTGACAATGGAATGACAAACTCTACATAATCCGTTAACATGGTGTAATTGAGCTGTGATGTTGAATGTGTGATGATATGCGTTACTTGACGTTATCACTGGCAACACACTGGCTCTGCAGGTTCTGAGAGCTGTTGATTTGTATTAAAAAGAAATCAAAATGTTGTTCATCAATGGATGTTACAAAGTGTTAACATTTTATTAGTCGATGAGGCTTGCTCGGAGCACAACGGAAAAAAAGTATTTTCAGCCAGTCCAAATATGATTCAATTCCCAAGAACGATTTCACAAAGGAAAATAGAAAAAAAAATAGCACTATCCATTTGGGTGGCCAACAGCTCTAGAGCTCCTGCAGAAGATAAAGTGAGCGTGCGCGTTGCACACTAGACGTGCCTACAAGGGACTGACTGACTGTGTGGGAATGCTGTGCTCCTCAGCTCTGTCAGAATATCCACCATCCCTGCCTTCGGAACCATCATGGAGACGGTCACACAGAAGGAGGTAGGCCGCGCCGTCTCACCACATGCATGTCTTCCACTTTACAAATCCCAGTGTGTTCTTAGGTTTGAAACATGTAAAGCGACTTGCAGACGCATGTGATTAAGGAGCAACGCCAGGGAGGGGCATCTTATCTGGCTCTAAGATGCCTATAGGTTAGGCTGTGGGGCTCAAACCCAGTACCTTTTTGGTTGGGAGTCGGCACACCCTAACCGTTATACTATCCTGCCCCATATAAAAAATATATATAATGTGTGTGTGTGTGTGTGTGTGGCTAGCTGCTGGAGCGCGTGAAGATGCAGCTGGAGTCCTTCCTGGAGGACCCCCAGTATCAGGACCAGCACTCCCTGCACATGGAGATCATCCGGACCTTCGGCCGCGTGGGCCCCAACGCAGAGCCGCGCTTCAGAGACGAGTGTGAGTACTGACGCACACAAACCCACCGGTACACGGCGCTGCAGACGCCTTCATCCAAGAGGGACTCGCATTCAGTTCGGAGGCATGCCATTAGGCAGCGGGGCGTCTTGCTCTTGGGATGCCTACAGGTTAGGCAGCGGACAGTAGGGGATCGAACGCAGTGTCTTTCCCACAGAGGGTCAGAACATCCTGTAGCCTCTACACAATCCAGCCCCCCCCAAGGTATCTTCAAGATGACCCACACACTCTTATAGTGATGGACTACTGAAGTCCGTGATTTACTTCTCATGATGTTTTTAAGGCGGGTATTGAATGTTCCAAGATGTCTGTTACGTGTTACATGTAGCAGATACATACTTCTGTGATATGTAACGGTTGTTTTACGTTTTTAGATCCTGTTTCCGTTTGCATAGTTTACATAGACCGAAGTTAAATTGATTGTTGAACCAATGGAACACTTAGACAGTGATGAATTATGGAAACATTGTTTTTTTCCTCCACCAGTCGTGCTGCCCCACCTGCACAAGCTGGCGCACGCTAACAACAGCCAAACGGTAGAGACCAAGAGAATAGACATCGCTACCCAGCTGTTTGAGGCCTACAGCGCCCTCTCCTGCTGCTGTATCCTTCCAAAGGTCGTAGGTCATGGGGTCATGGGTCTCCGCAGAGGTGCGATTAGGGGCCTTGGTGGTTCTGTTCCAAATTATTTTAAATGATTTGTAGTGTAAACCGCTCAAGGGTCTTTGTGCAATAAGTAGTCGTTAAATTCTTTGTTAATTATTATTATATTTTTGTATTTTTATTTTATTCTCATTTTGGGTGGTACTTTTGGATTCGTGAGTTGTTTTTCCACTTTCTGGTTGGTTAATAAACGTGTTTGTGGCATTGAGTCATTTTGGCCATGACACACGTTTAATCAGACTCCCCTAACTGATAGACCTGAACCATACGTCTTTCTCGATATATATTGACCCACACCAGGCTCTTGGAGGTATCTCCACGCAAGTCAGAAAGGATATCTTTAGCCAGTCTCCATTTTCTTTTTTCAGCGGGACCTCAATGCTGTTCACATTTTGGTACCGTAGCAATTTGATACCGCGCATAGCTGAAGGAACGGAGGGAGAGAAAACAACCAGTCTATAATCTGTCCACATCTCCCAGGAGTATGTCATACGTCAAGTTGAACAATGTATTTCCAAAGATCTCACCAGGAGTCCATCCAGGAGCTGGCCGTGGCTCAGTGTGCTGGTTTTTTAGTGAGTCACGGGGGCCCTTTTTAAGGGTTTCTAGCTCTTTGGTTTTAATTTAGAATAACTGCCTTTGCACTTATCTGACCGGTTCATACCCAAAAGGTCAGTGGTTGTAGCTCAACTCTGGTGATAGGGTGTGTGTGCGTGTGTGTGTGTGTGTGTGTGTGTGTGTGTTTGTTTGTGAGTGTACGTGCTTTTGTGTGTGTGTGTGTGTGTGTACGTCAAGTGTATGTGTGCATGTGTATGTGTGTGTGTTGGCCTCGCTTGCATGTCCCGCTGGCATATGGAGAAAGGGAAAATAAGCTCCCTCCACTCTGAGTTTTTAGAAGGGGGTAATGTACCTGTAACTTTTTTTAGGGCTTGGTGAAACGTTGAGGCAAGGCGTGGCGAGTTAGGGGGGGCCCATGACCCACCAGTCAATCATCCACTATCCCCAGCCCTCGGTGTTTCTACAGTTCCCAGGCATTTAGGTCTCAACTTTCACACGGCGTTTGAGGGCAGATTAAGGCCGGGTACTGGCTTTTTTTTTTTTTTTTTTTTTTTTACGTTTTTTTGTAAAACGGTTTTAATTATATTCCTTTTTCTACCCCCACGTTTTTACTTTTTTCTTTCTCTTGTTTTAGTTTCTGTATCATTAGGTGTCACAGTTTCGTTACCTATTTTGTACCATTACCTTATGGTGTTATTGTGGTCGTGTGATGGTTTATTATTCTTTTTATTTTGGGGGTGCAAATGACCCACTATCAGCAGTAAAATGAATGTTTTTGTGTCTACCTATTTGACCCCCATTTTTGGGGAACAAAAGCCACGGTTCTCACTTTGGTGCTAGGTTTTTATTTAAGGTGGTGCTCCTTAAATTTTTTGGGCATTTTTTTTATATGTTCCACAGGATAAACGATCCAAGGTCCAGGATGGATTGAAGTCTATTGTGTATGCCTTTTTCCACTTTCATGTGGAGTTTGCATTTAAGGATCACGTTTATATGTGAAAATTTCTTCTGTTGAGTGGTGGTTACTCACCTTTTGTGAGGGCAAATTCTTTTATAATTTTACCACTGGTGTCAGGATTGAGATCTCAACTGTTTACTTTTTTAACTGGCAGTGTATAAAAAGGAGTGCTCTTTTTATCTGGTTTTTATTGGCTTATTTTTTAATTTTTCCTAAGGTTTTTTTTTTTCCCCTTTGCTTTTGAAAAGGCAGTGTGTAATCTTTTGTGATATTTATTTATTATTTTATTTGGTTTTTTTATATTTCTTTTTTTTTGGGCTTTTAATTGGATTTAATCTTGAATTTATTAGGGGATTTTTATCGACACTTGTTTTTGCATGAGAGGAGAGTCCCCAAGTATGAGAGTTTTTTTGGGTGAAAATGTTGGAAAGATGTTAGACCATCTAGTCTTAAGCTAAAAAATTGTGTTTTGGCTTTTTCTTGCCTAATTTCTTTGTCCCTTTTTTTAGGTTGTGTGTGTGGATATTGTGCTTCTGTTTAGTGTGTGTTGTGTTTTTATTATTTTCGCCATTGTTAGATCTGTGAGGTGTCATAGTTTGTTACTGTAGAAAATTAATAAGACGTGTGACCGGATGGGGGTCGCTTGTGAATAAATATCTCGTCTTCGATTTTTTGGGCTGTTAAAGTAAGTTTTTTTTGTGGCTATCTTAGATTGCTAGTTCCCTTACTATACACTTTCTTATTAAATAATTTCTTTTCACACTGTTTTTGTGGTTCTACCTTTCTCTATTTTTTTTAGTATTTTCTTGAAGAGATTTTGAGGATTATTATTACACACCCATTTTTTGTGCAGCTGCACTGCGTATATTTCTAGGTGGCCTGTTTAGGGTTTTATGAGTGTCTGTGTGTAGTGTATTTTTTTCTGTTGTTGGTTGTGTGAGTTTTTGGGTAACCTTGTGTCCTCTCTTGTTGGGGATATTTTTAATATCTTTTGTCCCCCCTGCCGCTGAAATTGTTTTCTTTTTCGCTTTTTGACCCTTCTGTGAATGACGTGTGCGTTTTGATAATGCGTGCCTCTCTAAGCATCTGTCGTACTTTGTCTGATGGTGAGTCTGTGGTGTGTGCAGGGGGTCACTTGGGGGTGGGGGGGGCTGTAATTTTTTTGCTGAGTTGTTAGTTGGCGTACTCCCCCTAACCTCACAATCCCCCCCACCCCCCCCCCCTCCCCCCCCCCACACCCCCCACCCCCACGCCACATAAACCTAAAGAACATTTTTTTTTATTGCTGGGATATTTTGGGAGATGGTGCACCACATGGGAAGATGCGGCGAACCAATCGCTCCGCAGTCGTCGTGGTCGCGTCCCAACGAGGGGTTCAGAGAGGGGTAGCATGCCACGTTGTCGTGTTGGCCAACGTGCGATTTGATTTGATGTGTGAAACTTGACACCCACTTACTTGACCTTGACTTATAAGCTCTGACTTATAAGCTCATGATAAACGGCTGGTCTCACTTGTGATTTATCTGTATTTAGTAAGACTCTCAATGGAGCGTCTGGCTGGAAGCGAGGCCACTTCCTGTGGTGTTCTGTGATGTCCCAGTGACTGAACTGGGAGATATCTCAGTGGATCACTGCTGGTTACTGTGATTCATTACGTGACACTGCACTTCATGTCGATCTGGTCGTCAAAAGGAATCCAGTAGTTTAGATGTTTCGACTCATTTTTATTTCGCTTTTCGTGTCAAAAACGTGAGTAAACGTCACCACACAGTAAATGTCCCATGAATTTGTCGGAGGAGTGCTGCTATTTCGGTGTCCCCGTGTGAATTTCTTGACTACCTGCGTGCAGTCATCTCAGAGGAGGTGATGGTGAACCACTTCCTGCCCGGCCTGCGGTGTCTCCGGGCTGACATGGAGCAGCTCTCTGCTGAGCACGAGGTGAAGACACACACACGCGCGCACGCACACAAGCAAACACACACTCTTGACACACACACACACACACACACACACACACACACACACACACACACACACACACACACACACACACACACACACACACGGACACATGGACACAAAGACAGACACAGACATATCGAAACATACACACAGACACACCCACACACACACGCACACAGAACTATGGAAAGAAGTTTTGAGTCTGTCCCTCTGTCCGTCTGTCTCACACACTCACTGTCATGCACCCTACGTTTCTGCCACAAAACTCTAGACACTCAACCCATTAATGTTCTAAAGACGTATAGGCAATACACCTTGTAGCAACTTCGCCTGAGGTCGTATGCTAAATATAATTCCCTATCGTACTCTTTTTTTTTATTTTTTATTTTTTTTTGTCCATTCAAGGCATCTTGACTGTATACACTTGTAGTAGGAATGGTCCGACAAACTTTCATTGTCTCACTCACTCATGCACACACACACACACTATATATATATTTTCCACATCTATTTGTGTGCATTGGTCTCATTCTCAAAGGCGACTCAAAGTCAGCTGATTTCTATACTTTCCACTTCCTGTCTGAACACTCACTCTCTCAGTAAAGCCTGGTTGTATTTGCAAGTTCACAAATGCTAAAGACTTAAGGTCACTAAGACCTATACAGTTTAACATTCAACTCCATAAACGTATATAAATGAAGTCTAGCCCTGGTCCAATGAAATGCAAGTGGGACAGAAATGGAACTTTGGGGTTCGACACGGAACAGGAGTGTAAAAACCCACCTTTACGCCTTTACTGAATGGGCCTCAACCAATATTTACAGAACGGACATGTCAAGAGCGGTTACATATGATGCGCTGCATAAGAACCGGCCTTGTTTTTGGGGACATGCTGGAAATAAGAAATGATTCCCCGCATGGAAGAGTCGTTTTTTTTTCTTCTGAATACCCTCTCTGTCCAGGTCATCTTGAGCTCCATGATCAAAGAGTGCGAGATCAAGATCGAGAACCGGAGCATCGGAGACGCACAAGGGTGAGCCGTCCCCCCCGTCCCCCCGTCGTCGTCCCCCCCGTCGTCGTCGTCGTCACATCGTTGACCACGCCCGTATTAGTTGTTAATTTAAGTATTGATAAAAAAACTAAAACGTGAAGAGCAGAACAAAGGGATGTTGTTGCATGTCGTCACAGAGTTGCAAAGGAGACAGCATTCAATGAGCGAGCAAAGGATTAAGACCTTGAAAGGGAATATGGACTGAAGGAGGGAGAGAGAGAGAGAGAGAGAGAGATTGCTTTGAGAAATAAAGAGGAGAGTTGGTTTGGCAACCATAATAAGGGAGTTAGCAGACATAGCCTTAATGTGGCCCTCTGCTAGACTTTTAGAAGATATTCCCCCCATCTTGTGAACATGTGTTTCAGTGTGTGTGGGTGGGTGGGTGTTTGTGTCCTATAAATAACTTTTATGAACTCGGTTCCTTCAACGTTTTAATCACTGTGATTAATAACAAACATGATTTTTCGCCACTAATATGAACCAACTGCTGTTGCCTGCGATTTGCGTGTATATTCTATTTTAGCCCATTGCCGCTAAAGATAATCCTTTAGTCCATTTATTTACCCTGATCGGGTACCACCTGAAGGGACGGTCTAGAGCCGAAATCCTCTGGAGAATTGTTACGTTTGACCCACAAGGCATGAACACCCTGACATGAATCTATAAAAAAAAAAACACCAGAAAAACACCCAGTTTGGTTATCTTGGCTGGGAATTCTAGCAGAGTGCTGTTGGAGGTTTGTCACACACACACACACACACACAGCCATACACACACATTTGAGACCGAACGAGGAACTACACCAACTGTGTCACTGTAAAAGCGGGGCTAGGCCCACCGGCATACCGAGAAAAAGCGCATGCCACAGCAACTTCGCCTGCTGATAGCGGTCCTGCTGTGACAAAACACTTGGAAAAGCTTCATATCACGTTGGTGTTGTTTCGCTGTGTGTTTGTTTTCCCCTCGTAGCTCGGTGTCCATCGCGTCCAGTCTCGTGGGTGAGGACGCCAAGACCAAGTTCCTGAGCAAGATGGGTCAGCTGACCACGTCGGGCGCCATGCTGGCCAATGTCTTCCAGAGGAAGAAGTGATCCTGTGAACACACACACACACACACACACACACACACACACACACACACACACACACACACACACACACACACACACACACACACACACACACACACACACACACACACACACACACACACACACACACACACACACACACACACACACACACACACAGGTCCATGCATAACCACCCAGCCTGAAAACAAAATCTATATTGGTTCAACTTTCAGATAAGAAAATGGGCAAAGCAAGACTACCATGTGTGTGTGTGTGTGTGTGCACTGAAAGACATTTTGAGTTTCACCTGAATGATGTTGACATTTTAGTTTGAGATTTCCAGCAGCGGCTACCTTGATGGGGATTCCACATTGAACCTAATTACTTTTTTTGGCAAACACTATCTCCTCCGCTCAACTTCTCTAGTGGAATTCCCAAACATTTGGAAGAGAGCGAGAGAGAGGGTAACGGGTTATGCCGATCGTTAAGTGAAGTGAAACTGTGTGTGGGGAAGGCGGTGGTAGTGCGGGGGAGGGAGGGTTAACAGTGTTAAGCGCCACCCACGGTAATGACAACAAGGGGTCTTGTTTTCCAGGCGTTTCACACACCAAAAGAAATAAACCCGATTTGAATAAGATTCATCGATGCATGCATCAACTCTTGATTTCCAGTCTCGTCCTTCGTCTTGGTGGACCCTTCAGCGCTGGGAAACAAGACACTTTGGTTAATGATACTGGATTAAAAAAACAAAACAACCTGGAACTACTTTAATTTGCCATTTTTAATGAGGCGCCATTTTGGAACGGAGTGGTCCTGGTTAACCACACCCACGTCCATTTCCAGTGGATGTGGATTGTGAGTAGGGAGTTGTGTTGGAACAATTTGAGCCTGAAAACAGCAGACCTCTCCCAAGAGGTATTGTTACTTGAAGTAAAAAAATGATATATATATACATATATACTGTCTTGCCTTTAAGTCTATCTCTGGTCTTTTGGTTTGAGTTTCTATTTTATAACTTATTTATGTCTTAATAAATGAAGAAAAAAAAGAAACGTATACTTTATTCCAATCTCCAAAGAAATTTGCACTCGTTTGGTTTTAATGATTCCTTTTGTTTTGATTTGATGTCAGTCATATACATAAGCAGTAACTGCATCACCCATCCTATACTCATCGTATTTTGACAATGTGGGTGCAATGCATTGCAAACACTAATCTGATTTTCTGTTATTTTTGTTTGTTTACGTCTTGACTGTCTTGCAGTGTCTGATGATCGATTTGTTGATTTTTTTCTTTCTTTTTTTTCATCAAATTTCAATTTTTCTTTTGTTTTTTGGATATGCTCTTACGACAAAACCGTAAATAACTGTATCATACACTGAATTTCCAAGGATGCTCTCGATATTATTGTACATTAGAAATTTGGTGTCTTGGCTCAATAAATGATGGTGATCCGTTGTGTACTTAAGAGACGTGTCTGCACTGATTCTCCTGGTTGAGAGGTTGCCTGTGCGTTGCATATACATAGACATTTGTTTACCGGGATGTACAGTGTGGCAGGGCTCCTGCCTCAACGGTAGAGATGAAAGGCGACCTGGGTTCTGATCCCGGAGTTTATGGCTCAAAGTGTGGACAGGTGTTCGACGGCAGTGAAAGAAAACCATTGTCAAAACACACACACACACACACACACACACACACACACACACACACACACACACACACACACACACACACACACACACACACACACACACACACACACACACCCTGGAACTTCTCTTAAAGACTTTGATGTGCTTCGTCGGTCTGTTGTTCCAGGGCAAGGAACCAAAGTCCAGAAAATGCCCCGCTCAAAAGTTGTAAGGTTGTAAAAAGGTGTCCACTGGAGGAAACTTGCAATTTCACACAAATATATTAAAAAAATCTTCAAATCAAATGAGGTTCATAAACCCTCCCACCCATTAACGACCATTCAATATCAGCACCAGTGTTTAATACTGGTTTTGTAGTAGTACCATGAGTATTAACTATCAACACTTTATAATTTGCATATAAAGGCTAATCTTTAACCCTTGCCACTGATAACTCGGCAGGTGAACAAATAATGGATATGCCTCAAGACATATTTGAAGGAGTGTATGTGTGTGTCTCCCTCCCACTGGTGCATTGCTGTTTGGCGGGGAACTGATGTGGGTGCTTTGCATTAGGACTGAAATGTTTTCCACTATTTATCAAAACAACACAATTGCTTTTAACTCTTGCCAGACCAAATGTTATGAATGGGGACTTTCATGGCATGAGAACTGAATGCATTTGAGTGTGCATTAAAAACGTGTGTGTGTGAACACCGAAGTGTGCCCAGGAACGCCGTCAATGGGTAGCTTTTAGTCATAAGAAAACAGGAGTGAGTCACAGATTGTTGACTGTTTCCAAGGTTACAGCAGAGAAATCGGATCCAAGCCAACACTGTCCAGCACAGCCAAACTCGACTGGAACTCGGTGGCAGTCCTTAAAGGATCATCTTTAGCATGTTTGTAAACGTGTGTGTTCTTTCACAAATGCTGGTGCAACGTGACTTTAGAGTTTATGTATTTCACACTTGCATGTGTGTGGAGTGTGTGAGCGCTCGCAAACAAACATCTGGAATCACCCTTACTCTGGATTATATTTTTGTTCAAAAGTCACTGTTGGATTAACCTTGTCTGAATATAATATTTTGAGTAGTAATATCTGTTTATTATCCAATCTGATTATATCCGGCCAGGCACAGATAACCTAAAGGGGAAGTTTTCACATGAGTGCAAAACAACAATCATCTGAACACACTGGCCACTCTGCTCTATCCTGCTCTCCCATTTCGATTCCACATAAAACGCAGGCGCCTCCTGCATATGCGCCAGCCATACTGTATGGAATTTCATATTTGCATAACTGTCATCTTGTGAAAACATTGCTTATTAATTCCCACCAGCGACACTCTCTCTCTCTCTCTCTCTCTCTCTCTCTCTCTCTCTCTCTCTCTCTCTCTCTCTCTCTCTCTCTCTCTCTCTCTCTCTCTCTCTCTCTCTCTCTCTCTCTCTCTCTCTCTCTCTCACACACACACACACACACACACACACACACACACACACACACACACACACACACACACACACACACACACACACACGCGCGCGCCGACCTCGCTGGCGCGTAATGGGCTATGCAAATTCTGAGCGGCCAATACTGCCATAGGAAATATGAGGAAAGGAGACCAGTTATTTCCTGGAACTAATTCCATTTTGTGTGCTGTAACCTACACTGTTCCTTGATTCCAACACCACGCACCGTTTTTATTGTGATGTGGCTGGATGATCCTGGAAATGTACATTTCCTGGATGGAAAGTAGCCCTGTGAAGTGATATGAAGATTATAGCAAGTTGGGATATATACAAAAAAAACGACATTGTCATTATTCTAATCGAATTATCTGAAGATTATAGGTACGGAAGTGTGAATATTAGATTTGGTGGATTGCAGATAGAAAGAACCACTGATAAAAAAAAGAAATGCCATTGTAAATATAATACGGGCTAGGCCACAATTGAGTGAATGGAAGATTGGCCTGTACACACACGTTTTTACTACACTCACACTCACTCATGTATTCAATCTTCGCGCACATGTACTCACGCACGCACAATCACGCACAGAAAGCAACTGTCCAGGGAAAGATAAACGGATTGATGTCTTTTTTTTCTTTTCTTTTTTACACATTACAGCATGGGAGGAGTCTTCCTTTCTTGCTCTCTCTCTCTCTCTCTCTCGCGTGGAGATTTCACAAGCATATGCATGCAAGCCACTGCCACAAAGCGTGGGTGAACGCGGAGCGCAGAGTCAGTAATTGTCTGGGAATGAGGGAGCGAGAATGCCATTTGGACGGTGTGAAGACCCCGCCAGAGTTTCTGCTGCTGCACGATTCTTCTGAAGTTCAAGTTTATTAAAAAGGGGAGTTTCACTGGAGAAAAGAAGAAGAATAAATACTGGCTGAAAATAGTTGGTCATTGAAGGTTGAGTAGACCTCACTATAACAGCAGCTATGCGATTGAACTTTACCACCAGTTGGATATTTCAAGGTTGGATCACCTATTTCGTTTTGGCCCTTTACGCGCAGGTAATTTTAAATTGGTATTCATTCAATTGTAGACATAAACCTCAGCGTTATTTTACTTTGGTATAAACTGTGTATTATGAGGAGGTTATAGCCAACCAGCGAAAGTTCCATTGTAATGCTAAATTGATGGATTCGTGATTAATTGGATCGCCTGTGATTGACGGTGACAGCTCGTGTGTATGTGTGCGCGCGTGCGTGTGTGTCTCACAGTTATGAACTACATAACGTGTTTTTATTAAGCCCGGACGCTGACTGGAAACAAATGTGTTGTTTCCAGAACACACACACCCTTCTCTCTATCGCTCCATCTCTCTCGCTTGCCCCGTAGTGAACCTCAGAAGCGCTTGAAGATTGGCTACTGGGAGTAGCCAATTGTATGTGCCCCCCCCAATTGTATGTGCCCCCCCGGGGCTATAGCTCTTGTATATAACATTATTTATTTTTTATATGTCTGAATCTTTTCATATTCTTGGGTATACAATATGCATACAAAAACATATATATAATCATAAAAAGAATTCAAGAACCGTCTCAGCCAAATATAAACTTTTGTTGATATGCGGATAAATTATTTGATTGGGATGACGCTCCAACAAACCATGCATAACCTCTTGACGCGCCACACTTTGCTGGACGTGTTGTGTTTAGGGCCCTAATTGGGACCAGGTGGTACAGTTGTCAGGATGTGGCTCTGGTGGTGCGACTGCTGGGCACCAACGATAACGATGCAACTACACTGTAGGGGCTGCAATGTCGTCAGAAACACGCTATTGGGGTCAATCTGACTGGAAGCAACGTTTGTTTTGTTTGTTTTTCATTTCATAACTTTTTTATTTCATCATTTGAGGGACCGTGGCAAATCCGAGTAAGCACAACTGATAGTAATTTCTGGTGACATTGCAAAGTCTTGGCTCTGGTTTGGACTACCCATTGGTCTTTCAACGACTGACTCACACCCCCCCCCCCCCCCCCTCACACCACCTCCAAATAATTCCCCTCTCGCTGTCCATGGCTGAAGAGCATTCTCAGCAGCACATTCCACATTTGTTTTTAAATGTGTTGCTTTTGGGTCATTGAGCAACAAAAAATTACTTCAAGATGGTCCAAGCATAAAAATCATTATCCTACTTTATGCATGGAGTGTGTGTGTGTGTGTGTGTGTGTGTGTGTGTGTGTGTGTGTGTGTGTGTGTGTGTGTGGAGGGGGGGGGGGGGGGGTGCTTTTGAATGGCATCATTCAATTCTGAACAAGGATTTTTATTATTTTATCATTCCATTTTTTATTTGCCTGCTGACACACATGCTTTTCACACAATATCCCACCACTGGCTGACAAAACTCCATCCTCCTGTCTGTCCGTACTCTCACATACTCACATACATACTTAGTGGCCTCAGCAGCACATTGCATGCATATCGACGTCATCATGCAGGTCAGAAGATACACTTTGTCACTTGGAGGAAGACACCCAAACTGACAAATAGGGGAAAGGAATGACAGGCCGACAGACAGACAATCTGACAGAAACAAACTGCTGGACAAGCAGGTCGATTTTAACAGCAACACTTTAGGGGAAACATTGGGAAAGTGATGCAGATATATAATATTTGACTTAAACTGCCCAGGGAATGCGGGTGGAAAATAGTAATTTACTAAAACCTGGTACATTACATCTCCCCTGGTTTCAGACAAGGTTAATCTTCTTTGTACATTGTCCCTGTTCAAATAAAGAAATTCCAATTTAGAAAAACTATTCTCTTCGTTCACATGCAAAACATTGAGTAATGCGAAGACTAATTTGCGGAAGAGGGATTTCTTCGTGTCTTTGAGAAGTTATGAATCAGAGGTGATATACAAAGACCTGAGTGTTGTGCAATGTTCTTTCTAACAGTATTTCATTATGGAGCCCGGACTTAAAAGCCCAGGGCGCTCAAAGCTAAGCTGCACTTATTTTGGCTGAATCCCATTGGCTGCTGTGGCAGTTATGCAAATTTCAAAACAAATGGAATGTATCGCACTACTCTACCAAAAACAGGAGTGCAGGTGAAACAGTATACTTTCTCCTTCTCCCTTTACCTTGCCATTTACCATCCATCCACTGATCTATCTGTTTCAGTTATCAGATTTTCTTCTGTCTGTATTTCTTTGACAATATCTATTTACTCAAGCATGCACAAACACGTTCGCACACAGCAGTAATCTCCATATAGATAAAATTAGTTGTTAAAGTCCCTTGACTTTATCCTAACCTGTAATCATTCAGGGTGGATCACCTCTTTTCCTTTACATCTGTGTCTCTATATATGTATAGATATTTATGTACTGTGTGAAAACTGCCTTGTGTAATTATAACCCAATGTTTAGATGTGGCGGTCACACAAAGTATGAGTCCCAGCATTCCTTTGGCTTCCAGCGACCTTTAGCGCAGTCGCTGGATTGACCGCAACTCTTTCACAGCTCTGACTTGCGTCTTTTGCTATCCATCTATCCATCTATCTATCTGTCTGTCTGTGTATCTCTCTGCCTGTCTGTCTATCTATGTCTGTCTGATGTGTATCTGTCTGTCTGTCTGTCTTCGTATCTGTCTGTCTGTCCCTCCCTCCCCTCAAAACATATTTCTTTTATATATATATACCAAACGGTTCAACGTCAGGAGCCATCTTTAAGTAGCCCCCATTGGGTCCCGACCGTCCCTCTTCCTCTGTGTGTGTGTGTGTGTGTGTGTGTGTGTGTGTGTGTGTGTTGGCTCGGGACACGTGTTCCTAGTTAAAGTCCATAGTTATGAGACGCTCTGCGTGGCATGGGACTCCGCGGTCGGAAACCGAAGGGAGGAAAGCAGACCGCAGAGTGATGCGCGGGAGAGAGGCTTAACGTCGCTACTCAAACGGTCGCTCTGCGTCCTGCAGCCTTTTGTTGCCGCGGGTAGGCTGCACGTAGACTCGGGGCAATCGGGGAGTCACCCAGACTAAACAGCTAGGGGACAACACCAGGAACTGGGCACAACACCAGGAACTGGGGACACCAGGAACTGGGGAAAGGACTAAATGAAGCCTAATCTGGGAGCCAGCAGTCGTCCTATGTTATAGCAGAACCCCTGGAGGTAGATGGTGCAGAAACTTGGCCATAAACCAAAAAGTGAAAAGGCAGGGGTTCCTCCTCGTTTCCTGTTTTGTTATGGAGATATTCTACCGATGGGGGAGTGATTAGGGTGAGTGGATGATGCTTTCGGAAGGAGATTTTAATCAGTGTATTTCTGCAGTGACCAGTCGACACAGTGTTGATTTGAAATCTTTACGTACTTATAGATCCCGCCTCCAGCAACATGATTGGTCGAAACAAAAATGAAGTGAAAGAAAGTGAAAGCCAGATTTGAGCTTCAGACTTTAAATTATTAATCAAAGGTTTGATTTGTGAGACGTCAGGAAGCTACAATTGTAGGAGTGTAGTTTTTGTTGTTTTTGAGAACGCCAGGATAAACAAGCAGAGACCCAAACTCGGAAATCTGTGGCCATTGAGGAAGGGGAATGATGAATAGAAATACATAATACAGAGGAGAATAGTGATGACAGCCAACAAATGTGGGCGCAAAGAAACACAGAGAAAGAACTTTCTGGATCAATAGAGAGTGTGGTATTAGGCAACAGTAATTTGTAAAATATGCTTTATATCACCAGGTCAATGGTCAATAAAACAAAAATGGTGTTATGCAACCCTGTTGAGAAGGGAGAAGATTTAGAGTACTGTTAAAGTGAGGAAATTTATATATTTAGCTTGTTTCTATATTTAAATGGCTGGGCGCCAGGAAAGCGTTTTCTTTTACTGGACATGTTTTCTCTGGCAACACCCTGATTCTGAAATCCAACAATTTGACAAGTGGTTTGCCAGGCAGGTTGGCTAGTGTTATATGTTAAAATGTAAAAAAAAAAAAACACTCCAAGGATAGGAAACCACAGTTTCTTATCAAAACCCACCAACTGAGTTGAATGAATTTCCTCTACTTTGTTGGTCTCCGAGGTTAAGGTTTCTGAATTAGAGTGAACTCTACTGTGGTGAAATGCTTCTCACGGCTTGGGCAGTTATTTTTGGTTTCCATTTTCTCTTCCTCTTTGTTCATGAGACAAACTGACAAAGGGGTGAAACATTGAAGTTCTTAAGAGTTACATGTATTATAGTGATACAATCTATAAGTATGTATGTTCAATTCCAAATATGGATCTTTGTTAATATTGTTCTCCATTTTTTTTATTTTGTGCTTTTAGTTATACAATTCAAATCACCAAAAAACATTCAAAGTGATTGCATACAATGGTAATAATTTAATTCAAATATAATCTTTCTCTTTGATCAGAAAACCTTCGCTAAAACAATCCAGTGTGGCCTAAACCAGTACCTAACCAAAGGTTCCAAATGTTGTGACCTGTGTGGACCAGGTAAACAAACAAACAAACACACACACACACACACACACACACACACACACACACACACACACACACACACACACACACACACACACACACACACACACACTGTATAGTGTGACACTATATTAATTATTTCTGGTTGGTTGTCTGAATGGAAGGTCATAAAAATCTCTTAACATTTCATATACTATATTGAGAAGAAAAGCGGAAACACGCTTGGCTGAAATTAGCATAGAGGTACACATTTAAGCAACACACCCACACACACTTTAGGAAAAGGCTCTACTTTAAGCGAGTTCCTTCCTCTTTTCCATCTTCCTTTGGTTTTGCTGTAGTCCACAGTTTATACAGAATATTCAAATATCTCTCTCTCTCTCTCTCTCTCTCTCCTGTCCTGCCTCTTCCTCTCTCCCAGGTTTCCGATTGAATATTGAGTGCAGTGGCTCAAAGCAAACAAAATGTCTGAAATGTAATCATGGTGAATACCAGCCGGGATGGACCCAGGAGAAGAGATGTTTGCAGCAGAGTACCTGTGATAGTGGTCAGTTCCTTTGCCTCTGAATACTGGACAAATGTTGTTGTTTTTATCAAACTATATTGATAAAATCCCAAATAAAAAATCAGAAAAGGGCAAATGCAGCGATAAATAGAAATACAAATGTGTTTAAAAAGCCCTGAAACTAAAATATAATATTATTTTTACAAACTACATATAGAAATACATATTTTGTGTCTTTTATGTTGACGAGACTATTCCTGTAAGCATTATAATCGTATGACTTCCATTTTACTCTTCATATTCAACCTTCCTTGAGAATGATTGTCAGAAAAAGCCTTGCTGGTGCTGAATTATCACACCAAGATATCAACAAGCCGATCAGGCAGGCCTGTATCTACCGTGCAACTAAACACAGAGATAGATCTCCCTACTGCTACTGTAGCTGTACCACGTTCCTTTGCACCCACCCCATTGACCAACATAAAAAAACAACACTAGTGTTTATCATTCAGAGGTGGAGGCTAACATTCACGTCTGGCATGCAGACAAAAAGTGTGGGATATTCATTCTAAGGAATAGCCATTTTGGATTTGAGCTTTGACCTTCGACCCTGCAGGAAAGGGCTTCATGCAGCGGCCTGAGAACCCATTGGCCGAAGTGCCGTGCAAATGCCGGCCCAGCCTCCAGTGCTCGCTCATCAACTGTGAGTACTGCGAGAGCCTACCCACCTGCAGTCCCGGGTACGGACTGGAGCCTGACCTCGGTGAGACGACACACACACACACACATACACAAAAATGACGGCAGAGAGTTAGTTTAATTCAATTGCGGATGCAATCTAGTGGCATAAAAATACCGCTAGAGTTTCATTGAGATGACTGAATGGCTTGAACACGACAGCTGATACACATACTGATACACTCTCCATGCTCCTGCAGAGTCACCTACTGGGCGGAGGGTCTGTGTTCCTTGTAAGAGAGACTTCTTTTCCAATGAAAAGAGCCAGGAACCATGCAAACAGTGGACAAGGTATGCATACACACACACACACACACACACACACAATTAGACACACACACGGATGCACACACGCACACAAACACACACACACACACACAGGTACACACACACATACGCTGAAACAGTCAAACAGACACAAACACACACGTACAACCACCCACACACACACATACACACAAACACACACACATACGCACACACACGAGCGCGCACACACACACAGACTCCCACACACACACACACATACAGACACACACATAAACACACACACACACACACACGTGGAGCAGCCTGGGCACCAGCTTGCTGCTTTGACTCACACGCACACCACTTCCCATGGAACACTAGACGCCCACCTCCACCACTGGAGCTAGCTGTGGGCAAGAGACATAGAGATACAGTAGGGATAGAATAGAAAGAGAGAAAGAGAGAGAGATAGAGGATGAGAAAAAGAGAGATTAAAAAAAGATAGAGAGCTACCTATGGCCAGAGACTGAAGAAGTGAGAAAGAGAGAGCGAGAGCGAAAGTGAGACAGAGAGAGCCAGATATAGATAGATAGAGAGAGTGTGAGAGAGAGAGAGAGCGAGAAAGAGAAAATCACAGATTGTGGTGTAAATAAAAACAATGGACCAAAGCAGATGAAAGCTGGAACTTGCATACAAAACAGCATTTGACAGCCTAATCCCACGAGTAACCCCACCATAAAACCACCCCCTCTTACTCTCCGTCTCTCCCATTCCCAGCTGTAAGAGCCTGGGGAGGAGTGAGCTGCAGCCGGCCAGTACCCAGAACGATGCCGTCTGTGGACCTCTTGTCACGGGTACGACTCTGGAGAGCATTACCTCCCTTGATTATGTTTCTTTTGAACCATTCGCTCGCTGCTATATTGAATGCATGAACAAATACCAAACGGCAAATGTACGCCCCCTATATTTAAATCATTCCTGCATGGTACAATGCTTGAAGACAGTCAGACAGTAGACAGTAATCCTAGCCCAACCCAGGATTTAAATGAGATAAATCATGCATTTCTCAGTAGGCAAACCGTTGAATTAGAACAGATTTACTGTTTAATATTATTATTAGTAGTAGTAGTATCATTATTATTATTAATAGATAATTAATAGAGAATTAATAGATACTTAATAGATAATTAATAGATAATAATAAAAGCTTATAATATTACCAAGATTTGATTAGCTGTTTTCAAGGCAATTCATCAGTTCACAATGGCATACAAAATTTCAGTTGAAGTAAATAAAATCAACAACAATTAATTGTTTGTTGTGTGTGTGTGTGTGTAGGTGCGACCACCTCCTGGGTGATTGTGTCGGTGCTGTCCGTCATCACTGTTCTTTCTCTGCTCATACTGTCGCTCTTCTGCTATAAGGACAAGCTGAAGTTACTGTCTGGTAAGTTCTGAGCCCTATCAATACTATTACTACTACTACTACTACTACTACTACCTAGCCTAGTTGGTAACACTTTACAATAAGGGTACATTAATTAACTATTTATTAACATTACTTAATGCAGTAATAAGCATTAACTCACAGTTAATTAACAGTTAACTAGTGTCTAATAAACGGTTACTATTGGTGGTCATGTTTACTAATGGTGTTCATGTTAACCGAAGTACTTTATACGTACATATACATGCTAATGCTATATAATAATGCTTATTACTGCATTAACTAATGTTAATCAATGCTTAATTAATGTACCCATATTTTAAAGTGTTGGGCCTTTGAATGTGCATAAATTGGCTATAAAAGAGGACTTCCGAGCATGCTTTGGAGGGAGCAGTATCCGTTTCTGTTCCATGGGTTTAGTGGCAAGACGCAAGAGAGAGGGAGGGTTTCTTTCAACGCTTAAAGTTCATCATTGTGTTGACTGTTTTGGGTCTTTATCATGTAATAGTAGTTGTAAAAACAGGTGTAGCTCATTGAAGGATAACTTTGGGATTTTTCAACCAGTACCATGTTTTCACATCATTTGAGCTCTAAGGGACTTAGGTGGACACCAGTTTTGATTTTGGTACAGTATTGAGCATGAACGCTGCAGCAGTAAACCACAAAACGGGCGGCAATGTAAAATGTCTGAAAACATCATGGAATGCATCCCTACAGAGAAATACCACTTTTTCTTTAACTTTCGCATGATCCGGTCTGTCTGGCGCTCTGAAGAGTTGAGTTATTGCAGGAAACCTCAACCCTCCATTGCCCAAATCTTTAAGATAAAACGTATGTAGTCCAACACAACAAACTCTTGGTGGCATTCCCCTCTCTGACTCTCACATTCACATTTCTACTATTCTGTCCCTGTTACAACTCAACGCCTGCAAGATTTCAGAAAAAAATAGAATAGGGTTCAGGTTGAAAAATCCCAAAGTTATCCTTCAAGTTATTTATAGGTCTGATGGCATTCCAGTGTCCATAACTAACGTCATGAGGTACACCTGTGTTTGCTCCTACTATTACACCTCTGTGATATTCAGTTATTAAAGGACGCTTTTATCCATACTTACAATGAATTCAGATACATGTCATGAAGCCAGAATATCATCATTCAACATTGGGACTAATGACATTAATGTTTAATTATTTGATTTATGTACTGAATAATCCTACAAATATAATGGAACGTTGGGCTGGCATTTCAATTTATTTGCGCGACCACAGCTTCTCTTGAACTATCGCTTGCATTAAGACCCATTTGTTTTTTTATCTCTGTGTAGTAAACTTGCGATCGTGCATTCAGAACCTGAAGAGAACGAGGATACAACAGGTAAGAGGCCATGTAAGGCCGACCCAGACATGTTTAAAATAAACTGTGTTTTCCAACACAATCCTAAGGCAAAATAAATTAATACTGTTAACCCACTCTCAAAATATGCATACTGATGATTCCTCCAAGAAGCAAGACGTTGACAAAGCCTCACTGTTCTCTCTAGGAGACCCCGCTTTACCACAATGGAGCCCGGACAATGGGGGCCGGGGCCGCAGAAGTGGGCCCTGGGGAGCCCAACTACATTGTGTGTGAGACCACCAAGCTCATCTGCCAGGCCCCCCACTCGCTGCCCCCCGAGCCCCTGTATCCCCGTGCAATCCACACACCCTGCGATGACACCAAAGTCTCTATGCTCTGCACGGCTCTTACCGAGGTGTCCGAACAGGAACGGGAACAGGAAGTGATGTCGCTGAGGAGGAAGCTGGGAGCTGAGGAAGGGAGCGAGAGGTCGGGAGAGCCCGAGGAGGTGTCCGATGATGAAGGAGGAGAGGAAGAGAAGGGGAAGAAGGAGGAGGAGGAGAAGGAGGAGGTGGAAGAGGGGGATGGGCCATCACTGTTGGTGGGCTCCTGTGTGTGCCTGGCGCCGGCCCGCGAGCCCTTGGAGGTGGGGGAGAACGAGGACTGCAGCCAGGCGGTCAGCCACGGGGCCCTCAGCGCGTGCTCCTGTGGTGGGGGCCAGGGCAGAGGGAGGGACGAAGGGCCGAGATGGAGAGAGGGGGTGTCGGAGGTCACGAGCAGGGGGAGGGTCGATGGCGGTGGCAGTGAGAACATCGAAAATTCGGGCTTGTCTCTCATCCACACAACCACTCCCACCCAAAGGGTCCCGTCCAGCCCACTTCGAGAGCTCTGCCTGCCCCATACCCAGACCCAGACCAAGACCCGGCCTGAGCTCAATTTCCACCCCTCTGAGAGGCCACAGGTGCAAAGTCTAGAGACTAATAGACTAACAAGCACAGACTCTGACTCAGCAAAAACAAGTGCGCCCTCTACAGCGTTCATCCCTTCATCGTCCCTTCAACCAGTTCCCATCCTGATGTCTCCTCTGCCTGCTGGAGACCTCTACCTAGGGACGACCCATGAGGCCTCCAACACAGAGTGGAGCCAGGGAGTTTCCTGGGGGCACAGTGGAGGGAATAAGCTCCTCTCTGGTGGTCTGGAACTAGAGTGCCCCCCCGAGAGTCTCCAGAGTCAGCTGGCTGAACCAGCTCCTACCTCAGGTTGGGCAAAACTCTTCAATTCCATTATTTTGTTTCATTGCTGTAAGATGTAATAGACACAACAACACTATAATGTCCATAGAAAAATATAGCTGATGTGTTTTTTACCTCATCCAAATTTAGTCATAGTCTTGGTCTTCCCTTAGACCAATTAAATTATTTTTATTCAGAACAAAAGAGGCATCTTGGATTTCATAATCGCGAATAGCTGCTCTTGCGGTTACAGAATAATTGTTTTATGCTAACCGTTTTGGTCAGTTGGACGTTGAATCCTGAAGGACCACACGCAGAGCATAAATCTGTGTGCATTTGTGTGTGTGTGTGTGTGTGTGTGTGTGTGTGTGTGTGTGTTTGCTATTGTGGATGTGTGTGTGTCTTTGCTAATGTGGGTGTGTCTGTCTTTGCTATTGTGTGTGTGTGTGTGTAGGGGTGAGTGTGTGTGGGTGTGCTTTTTTATTATTGTGTCTGTACGTGTGTGTGTGTGTGTGTGTGTTTTGTGTACGTGTGTGTGTGTGTGTGTGTGTGCTTGCCACAGTGTGTGTGTGTGTGTGTTGGTGTGTGTCGGTGTGAACTATGCCATCTACATTGCTCTATTTACCCAGAGTTCCAGTGGGTTGCACAAATGACCACAACTTTTATTGAAGCAACATGTGCACACACAGCTGCAGTAATGCTTTTATAATCCCCTGACTCACACACACACACACACACACACACACACACACACACGCACACACACACATACACTCAAAGTTAAACTTAAAGATGTTTTTAGACGCTATCTGATGACTGGGTGTGATAATTACAGCACCTCTCCCCCACAAATAAACACGATTTCCCATCAGGCCTTAATGGCAGCTTTTTAACTTAACTTCCCGCTTATGCAGTTCAAAGGTCAAGCTGGAGTCACAGATCCTCACCTGTCCAGTAAAGACACACCGTGATTCTCTAGGGTTCTGTAATACAAAAAAAAAATATATTAATGGATACGCATTTTCCACTGATGCTTGTAAAACGTGCAGACCATGTCCTCTTAGAGTCTAAAAAGACCAAGAACAATATCTTTCAAAATTATCATCACTCCAGAAAATGTTTGTGTTAAAATCTAAATGTCACCAGCAAGAACTGTAACACCCCATCCATTCAACATCCCATCCATTCAACATCCTTAACTGATGGGGTTGTGCAATCAATGTTTAACCAATACTCTGTTGAGTTTGGAAAAAAATAAATAATGAGGGAGTGAGAGGAAGTATAACTGAATAGGTTGTAAATTCTGAAGGGGACCTTGACTAAAAACACAATCGGAATAAAAATGCCAAGAAAAGTTAATTATAATTGAAATGCTTTTGCTTGGATAAAGTTCTCAAAATGACGACATCTGAAGAGCCACAACTTCCACATTACAGAGACTGGAACTCCCACTGTACTAAATAAAGCACATTCGAATCTACGTCTTTGACTACATTAAAAGTGTAAGGGAATACAGTTATTTAAAACAAAAGGATAGAAAATGGTTCTGGGAAAGAAACTGCTTAGCAAGAAGAAAGAGAAAACGCTGGAATCCATGCAGACTCCCTCGCGCTTTTGTTTTGAAAGTTGTGGTGAACTGTCATATTATCATGGTGGAATTCTCAGACTGGTGTTCCGGGAAAGACTTTCAGATGGCGGACACAGACATGGATGTTTGCTTCTCTCTCATCCTTTCTTTTTGTGTGTGTATGTGTGTGTGAGTTGTGCGTGTGTGTGTTTGCTCAACTTTATAAAATAGCTAATATTTGAGTGATTTTCGTGTTGACTTTATTCCTACATTCCCGCTATTTTGTATCCTTGTTAGATTCTGTGTATGCTTCTTTTTTTGCCACACGATTGTTCTCTGTGCTCAAACACTCAAAGTTCCATGTTAGACACTTATCACGCTGTTACTCTGAAATCTCCCGCCGGTATCTATCTATTCATGTGTCTGTGTGTATGTGTCACTATGCGTGAACAATTGAGTGAATCACATGAGCTGTGATTCAGCTGTGATAGGTGGATAAAACAGAATGAAGAAGTCAAATATGTCAAAAGCGGCATGAAGATCTCAACATTTAGGTTTCCTCATCTGGTTTAGAATTATGTTTACTTGGTAATATGAACAGTAATGAAACAAGGGACCAATTTAATGCTATGGGATTTAAAATCTGTTTCATTGGGGTTTGCACATGGGTGTGTATATACCTTTGTTTTAACAAATGATAAAGGGTTTGAGTGTTTAGTTTCAAAGTCCTATTTTGGTCTGTTTTGTGATGTATACTGAAAGCAATGCATAGATGGAAACAAAGTGAGGCATGGTGTGTGTGTGCGGTCACTTACATTTGTCATATGATGGTTGGCCAAGATTTCAATCTCTCTTCACCTATGTCATAAATAGGGGAATCTCCATGAATGTATGTGTGTGTGTGTGTGTGTGTGTGTGTGTGTGTGATGATGCTGATGTGCTGATGAATGAGAGGTAGTATCATTTGTTATGCTTATATCCAAATGATGAGATGAGAGTTTATTTGTTATTTGTTGCTTTGGATTTCTTTCACTCCGCCATTCTAATCCATCTTTACTCCTTACCTCTTTGCTCAGGTCAGGTGACTGGAAACCACAACACCACCTTCATCTCCAGCGGCCAGGTGATGAACTTCAGCGGCGACGTCATCGTCGTCTACGTCAGTCAATCTTCAGCGGGGGACGAGGACCCCGGCACGGCCTTCGGCAGCCCCGTCCAGGAGCAGGCTAATGACTCGCTCCGGAGCTGCCAGCCCCAACACCATGTGACGCCGGGGGACTCCATTGCCCAGAATGCTTGCCAAGCTAGCACCCTGCCAGTCCAGGAAGTGATGGCGGACTGGCCAAGAGGGAAGTGAGCTGGGACCTATGATGGTCCTGACCGAGCGTTTAGTTTTCAGTTATGAGAGAACTATGTTTTATTTTGTAATGTTGATGTCTTTCTGTCTTCTTCTTCATCTTCCAAAGGGTGTTGGAATAAGGTTTTCTTTTGTTTTTTTTCTCCAGGAAAGTAATTATCTTTTGATTCATAATCATATTTATTCGTTTGTAAACTGAGACATTGAAGCAAGGCTGCATTAGTATCCCCAGGGGTCCCTCTGCACTGAAGCTCATAGCACACACACACACACACACACACACACACACACACACACACACACACACACACACACACATACACACACACACCAACCCACCACGCCCACCTCCGCCAAACACTCCAGCCATTAAACCCCACCTTAATTAATTGTAGCTCCAGTCAAGATGGCATGTCAAATCCAACAGACCATACTCACACACCTATTGGTCAAAAGCTGACTAACCAGTCCTGCCGATACAGTTCCATACACCAATTACAGGCACTTCGCTCATAAATCCCAAAACAAGGCAACCATGGATTAAATCATCCGAAGACAGTGTATGACTCTAGACTATGGCAACATTGGTGTTCACTAAAAACCACCCAAGCAAAGACAGCACACCAGTTATTACAGACACATAATATTGTGACTGACTAGGAATAGGCTTACAAAAATGCCTTCCTAAGGTAATCACACACGCATGGCTGAATGCGAGTTTCAAAATAAGGCTCGCTAAGTGAGTTAGGCAGCTTCACACAGAAATGCAAAAACAAACACATACGTAAGGAAGTTGAGAAACCGACTCCAACACCTATAGCAGCATCACCACTTGCCCAGCCAACTCATCAATGAAACAATCCATTGTGATACTTAGCTTTCTTGGAAAAAACGTTTATTTCATTCTGATTGGATAGTTGTCAAGATCAAGAGCATGTGTCATGTTTCTGTGGAGCCCGACAAAAAAAACAACAATGCATACATTTAAAAAATAATGATCTCCCATCACTGAGGGCCCTTTTGCGCTCAGGGGCTCCTGGCATGTGCCCAGATTGTCCATATGGTAGATCTGGGTTTGCATTGACGCATTAAACTGTATCATTGTTCTTGTCAAGGTATCCGGCCCTGTTATGGCATGTTCAAAAATATCATAATTGCTTTGATTCAAACCCAATGAACAAAGCTATTTTGTGAGAGTAGAAAATAATAAGGTCGCAAGGTAATGAGTTTGACAGAGAAAAGATGTTTAAGGAATCAACCTTGGACACTCAACACATTGTCTCACGATTTTCTTTCTACTGGCAAATTTCTCTGAACAAAAACAGTAGTTGCCGAAACTTGATCCAACCATTTCTGAAAACAGTGCCTTTCTTTTTCCAGCCGAGAGTTAACTTTTTTTCACTAATGGAATCTCCCGTAATTCCCCCAAAAGATTATGGGAAAGACTGAAATATTGGAATGCTTTTTTTTTTTACCTTGTGGAAATTATGTCTGTATAAATTTAGATTGGTCAAAATCGTCCCTTTCCCAATCTGGAAATCAAGCAGGTGGAATTTGCACAACCGCTGTAGCAAAATGGCAGTTCCCTTGTTAATTTTAAATGCTTTGACCTAAAAGTGGATGTTATACCGATATTACAACAAACTTGTTATTATTTTTTTTAATAATAAGTGGTTGAATTGAAAGGATAACCTAAACTTAATTTTCGTGATATTATGAGGAAAAAACCTGATTGTGTTGAGAAGTTCTCTTTTTCCATTTCTTTCCTGGTACGGGTTGTGGGGTTTTAGACATTTCACGGTTAAGAGACACGTCCATTTTTGGTACGATACTTATTTATCCTTTTCTTTTGGTTGTACTTTTTTTGTTGTTGTTGCTTATTTTAGTATTGCACAACATGTGCAGTTTGGTTGAAAGAAAAAATGCTGTGCATTTGTTAAGCTTTATTACAACTTTTTCCATGTTTATGTATCAATGAAGAAAGTGATAATGTCATCTCTTGTTTGTTCAAAATAATTTTTGTTCCAAGTAAATTGTCAATGATTTGTTTCAAGATGCTCAAATGATGTGTATGTAGGCCTTCATATTTTATAAAAACAAAAGTGCATTATGATCGAGTGAAACAAAAGATAAAATGTTCCGTATGTGCCATTGTGTAAAGTTTATCATGTGGTTAAGGGGCGCCATTAATGGCAGACAAAGCACGATTGTCAAAAGTTAAAAGCAAGTGTTCAACCATGCATATGTAGCCCCACAGAAATTACGAACACATCTTTTTTTTTTCCAAATCAAAAACGCAATAAAATATATTTTGATTACAATTAAACGTGTTTTCCTTTTGGCATGGACTCCCACTTTTCCCCTACACCTGTGATCAATAATTCCTTATTGTCAACTTTCCTATTTATTTCCACATTGACTAACGACCCATGCTGTGCTTCCATCTTCTTTTTTCGTGGAACGGTAATCCTAAACCCGTCACTAATGTGGCCGGAGAGTGACTCAGCGTTGACGGACAGACAGCCTCCCCCTTTCATCAGGTCCCAACATGGCCGACATCTGTGAAAGAAGCTATCGAAGCAGTTGAATCAGCTAGCTATCGCCGCAGAGGAGAGGCCACGTCATGGGAGCCGCTGAAAGTGCACATTTTTAGACTTTTAGGAAGTACAATCACTCGATTTGTTGTTGCTGTTCTTGTTGTCGTTTCATTGTCGAAAACAGGAAATCTCGACTAACCTCTCCACATGGACTCAGCTAGCCACCACATGGTTTAAATGAGGCCTGCACAGCCAGCACTTACGGTCTTAATAGCGTCGTGTCCTGAATGTCTATTTTTATTCAGCCACTGATCTGAGAATCAACTAAGTGGGACGGGTTTACAGTACAGCCCCTGATGGTAATGTTCGGTTGCCGCTGTAAGGCTGGTTTGGCTGGCTGGTTCAGGCCATCAACTTCAAACTTTTTACTCACAAGCTACTTTTGTTATGTTAATTACATGCAATTTTGTATTGAATACAATACAATCAATAACATCACTGGCTGTAACAATACCCTAGTATAACAGCATATCCCAGAAGTCTGTGAAAAGTGAAATATAAAAAAAGAAAACAGGCTGATCCTGCCAGGGGACACCTTCCACCTTCTGGTGGAAATCACCAGAAATTCCTCGTGAAACACATATCCTTAATTCATCTCATCCGTGGAACCATAGGTTTGGAATGTCACAAGCAGCCTTTAAAAAATATAAATAATATATATATATATATTGTTTAATATACGTAAAATACTGACAGCTGTGCTATTTAGGAAACTTAAAAAACACTCAAAATGAAGCGTTAGTTGGCCTACTATTAAAATAAACTTATTTAAAAACGTTTTTTGTTTTTTTACATGTTTATGTTATCCCTTACTCTTGAAGTAGAAGTTAAATGTTAATAAGTAAGCTATGCCTTTAAACCAAAATAACATGAACATGTGAGCCATTTTTGGTTGGTCTTAAGACTGACCCTAATTGATTAGTTATATTCATTAATAGCAATGAATGGTTGTTTTTATTTGATGAGGGGCTGAACCCAGATCAATACCATACTCTATTACAAAGGCCTCTTTCTCTCTCTCTATCACTCTTTTGACTCTCCCCCTCTTATATTCAACACCTTCTCTGCATCTTAACTTTGTCTTCGGATGGGGGAGACTTGAATCGACATACAGAAGAAAGAAGAGCTCTCTGAATTTCTATCATATTGCTAATTTGACATCCAGAAATGCAGACAGTCAGGTAAGAACTTCTCCTTGAGTTTAAAGATATGTTCAGGGCAAACTACTGTGGCTTTTAATAGGGCTTCTTCAAAGTAGGTATAATGACTTTTCCTTGCTTCTAGCTGCTCGCGTTAACATTGATTTCATTGAGTCTTGCTGTTGGCATCGTGTTACACACACATTGTGTTAGACCTTCATAACTGGCCCCGGCAGGTCCCTGGTTTTCCCCCGTTGGTCCTCAGATGTCCGTCTGGATGGGAAGA
>JACYXH010000242.1:360000-422500 GCA_026745465.1 Lota lota
AGGGAGGGAGGGAGGGAGGGAGGGAGGGAGGGAGGGAGGGAGTGAGGGAGGGGGGTGGTACTCACATTGTGCACGTACATCAGCCCACTTTGTCCTTAATTGACGCACTTGAAATACTTGCCATGGTATGTGTGTGTGTGTGTGTGTGTGTGTGTGTGTGTTTGTGTGTGTCCAAAGAAGACAAGGTTGACACAATAAGGCCAACAACACCAACCCCTCTCACAGAAATAGGTGTTGAGATAGCATGGAATATGTGTAATGTATGTAGGACATATTTAAAACATGTGCCAACAATGTCAGATCATAGATTGTAATCATCATATACAATCAATGTTATTTTTCATTCCCCACAACAACAGTGTGTTACCCATGGTGCATGGTGAATGACATCACCGCACAGCTGCCCTGAAATGAGTCTGAACTAATTGCACTTCTCATTGTTTGTTTATCATTCACTCTCCCCCTTAATGAGAAGTGAGGACCCAATGAGGACTTGTTTGTCGGGGCGATGTGGGAACGATGGAGTCGTCCCACTAGTGAGTCGCAGGAAGCAAACAAAGACACTCTGATGGGACGCGGGCACCTCACCCTCTGATTAATGGGCCCATAATTGTTGGCCCCTGTAGCCATTGTGTGCGTGTGGGTGTTTATGCGTGTGGGTGTTTATGTCTGTGTGTGTGTGTGCGAGAGAGAGAGAGAGAGAGAGAGAGAGAGAGAGAGAGAGAGAGAGAGAGAGAGAGAGAGAGAGAGAGAGAGAGAGAGAGAGAGAGAGAGAGAGAGAGAGAGAGAGAGAGAGAGAGAGAGAGAGAGAGAGAGAGAGAGAGAGAGAGAGAGAGAGAGAGAGAGAGAGAGAGAGAGAGGTAAATGAGGAATTATATCATTAAGGCTGAATGGGTGAGTGACACAGCTTCGTTTGTTGTGTGGAAAAGAAAAGACTACAGCAACAAATAGAGTCTTTATTTATCATTCAAAGTGGCACTTTAAATGTGTTCAACATGCAAAAAACGTTGAAATGTCTAACATTTAAAGCCCATCACCACTCAAATTAAGTTTTTGTTTTCAATGGAGTGTTTTGGAAGATGCCAGGTGAAATACTTATTCACCAAGTATGAAAACAGTCCGTGTTTATAAATGGACATAAAAGCGGAAAGAAATAATGCCTCACGATTATATATAGCCAAAAAAAAACGAACAAACACAAATGTTTCACAATAAACACTAATAGTCTTTCTACTGCCTTGCTGTTGAGCCACTTGTAAATATTAACTATCTTCTCTTGACATTTACTGCCAGCTCATTTACTCCATTACGCACATTTAGAGTTAGTGATGAGGTCATTATATTAAATGTTGTTTACTTTCATCGCTTCATTTACTTCAGGAGGATAATTTAAATGGAAGTTACAGAACTTTCTTATCAGACAGACAGGCAGATAGACAGACAGACAGGCAGACAGACACACAGACAGTCAGACAGACAGTCAGACAGATATAATACACTAGATATAACTGTAAATATAGATAAAGATATACAACACAATACACATATAGAGAGATATCAAGATAGAGATATAGAGAGAGATTAACATTGTGTCACATCAACAGACTCCTGAATTTTGACCCTTACCCCCTGACCTCTCGTCTCAAGGGGCAAGGGTCGTCATGGCATGCAGGGACATGGAGAGGGCGGAAGAGACCAGGGAAGATATTCTGGAGGACACCGGAAATGAGAATATAACCATCCAGAAACTGGATCTTTCCGACACCAAGTCCATCAGAGCCTTTGCTGGGGTCATTAATCGAGGTAGGTAAAAAGAAAAAGAAAAAAACGTGCACTATGTACTTTTTGATAGAAAAAAGTTTTTTTTAGCTTATTCTGCATGGAACAATTTGAAGAGGAAAAAGCATCTTTGGGTAGATTGAGCCATGGGTGGATGGGGCTTTGTTCTTCAGACCTTCATGTTAAAAGAAGAGTTTGGCTGCAGTGCAACTTTGGATGAAAGCAGTGACTGCACTGAACGTTACATAGTTGAAGTTTAACATCCATATACATTCATTATTTTGTTTGCCTTTGTGTGTGTGTGTGTGTGTGTGTGTCTGTGTGTGCGTGCGTGCCTATGTGTATGTGTGTGTTTGCGCCTATATGTGTGTATGTGTGCATACCTGTGTGTGTGTGTGTGTGTGTGTGTGTGTGTGTGTGTGTGTGTGTGTATGTGTGTGCCTATGTGCTTGTGTGTGTGTGTGTGTGTGCTCACAGAGGAGAAGCAGGTGAACATCCTGATCAACAATGCAGGCATCATGATGTGTCCTTACTCCAAGACAGCAGATGGCTTTGAGATGCAGCTGGGGGTTAACCATCTGGGTGAGAGACCACAGAGCATCTGGTGTTTCTTATCCGTTGACATTTTGTAATATTATACTCTGATACTAGTATAATTGATAAAAAAGGAAACATGAAACCCAACTGAAAATGGTTTCTCGCCGAATACGGCAAATAATTCTTTCAGCAGAAAAAAACTAAAATGTGTAGATTTTGTTGAAATTGTACAGAAGCAACCTTCAACTATTATTACAATACAATTCATCCATATCTATTTGCAGACCTTCATACATCCCTTCTAAATATAAGATACTATACATCGACCAAAGTTCAGGCATACATTTGTCTTCACACTTCATATACACCCCTCTTTTTTCATCATGCATTTTACATGTGTTATACTATGGGAAATACAACCAATAATAAAACAGGAAGACCGAACAATGGACAGTTCTATACGTGGAAACGGGCTGTCGAAGGTTTGCAGGTCATGACGCTTTATGCACAAAACAAACAAAACCCTTCAGTGCTTTAGGGTTTTGTTTTGCCACTGTCAGCTTTACACACTTTTAAATAGTCGCGGTCTGTCTGTGAGGTCTAATATTAATTAAACCTAACATGCAGTAGGCACTCGCAGAGGCTCAAACTCTCACAACAACAGAAAAGTGCTGGCAGACAGCAGGATTTAACACCTGATGAGGGAAATTCAGCGGACCAGAAAATAAAGCGTTCATCGGGTTCACACCCAGTTAATAACTGAAGGAACGGAAGATGAGTTCATTCTCTGTCACTGACTTGAGTTGATTTGTAGGAATAATCACATACAGTGCAGAGTGGCTCCACAATGGCAACCACAGTGTGACTTGTTGGCCAAGTGGTATAATGGTTCTCGTTATAGGGTATGGAGGTCCCGACTCCCGGGTTCAAAGTCCTGTAGGATTGGCTGCCATATTCTGTATGTAAAATGACAACATAAAAAATCCCTATTTCCATGTCAAATTTATTTACGATGTACACTCACCAGAATATTCAAGTGATCAGGGTGATTGACTTGCAGCCAAGTCGACAGGTTGTGGGTTAAAACCCCAATGTCTACCTGTAGGCAATTGAGCAATGCCTACCTGCTCATTAACAGCATCTCAAAACAAACCATTTCATTTTAGATAGCAGCGTCTGCTTTATGACGTGGTAACATTTTACAATAAGGGTACATTAATGAACCAATAATTAACATTAGTTAATGCAGTAATAAGCATTAACTGACAGTTAATTAAGAGTTAACTAATGTGTCTAGTTATCATTGACAAACGGTGTTCATGTTTATTAATGGTGTTCATGTTAACTCAGGGATTCATTTATAACCTAACCCTGACCCTAACCCCTATGCTAATGTTACATAATAATGCTTATTACTGCATTAGCTAAGGTTAATGAATGTAGCCTTATTGAACCCTAATATAAGTAACAAGTAACGTACTCTATTGGATGACCTCTCACCCGGACTTCTGTTTAGGTCACTTCCTGTTGACCTTCCTGCTTCTGGACTTGCTCAAGCGCTCGGCGCCGGCCCGGGTCATCGTCGTGGCGTCAGTGGCCCACACCTGGACGGGCCTCCACCTGGATGACATCAACAGCGAGAAGAGCTACGACACGATGAAGGCCTACGGACAGAGCAAGCTGGCCAACGTCCTCTTCGCCCGCTCTCTGGCCGCGCGATTACAAGGTAAGGCAGCGGTGAGGCAGTGGTGAGGTTTGAAATGGTTGGAATCTATCCCCGTCCACG
Source organism: Lota lota (assembly GCA_026745465.1). Lineage (NCBI taxonomy): Eukaryota > Metazoa > Chordata > Actinopteri > Gadiformes > Lotidae > Lota > Lota lota. The sequence continues at coordinate 364,103 of JACYXH010000242.1, forward strand.
CAGAGATGAATACATAGAGGGTATGCAGCAAAAGGGCTGTTTCCAACTCTGTTGAAAAGATGGCACATGTTTACAAAAACAAAACAAAAGTTTGACTCTATCGATGAAGTTGTACTGGATGCAATTCTCAGGTATTCCACTAACTAAATTAAAGTTTCAGTAAAGTTAAATGTGAAATACATTCGAAGGTGCGATTACTATTACATATGTACTTAATGCAAATGACAAAACTATTTTAACTGCTATGGGTAATGATGATGATGATGATGATGATGATGATGATGATGATGATGATGATGATGATGACGATAAGGGTGCAATCCACATCCCACCACCACAAACCCATTAAACCGCCCACGAACCCACTTCCCCCCCAAAGAAAACTATAACTTTTAGTCTAATTAACCTGTCACTCAAACTTAAACTTTTTTATAATTGTTATAATTAGGACAGCAATTATAAATGGTGTCAAAGAAAGAAGACATTGTCTGTTCCTTTAAGGATAAAAGAACAGAAAAGAAAGAAGATTAAATTGGCAGCCATTCTTTGGTTTGATGCTTCTGACTTAGCTGTTAAGTGCCGGAGGTTCATTGTACAGTGTTCAGATACAGCCCTGGTCCATTGACTCACAAATCACATGTCTCCATATGCTCAACACTGGATTCCAATAGAGCTCTCTTTCTTTTCTTCTCTCTTGACGCCTCTAATCTGCCTGCCTATTCTGTCCAGCTGAGTAAGAAAAAGTTAATCGGTTCAAAGACATGTGGTTCCTTTCTTATTTTCTCAGAAGAGTCTTGTCAGCAAATACGCATTCAATTTTCCATCTCTGATATCCCATTAATCTATAACGCAAGGGCCATTGTTTGTGTGTGCTTGTTTGCACATGTCTGTGTGTGTGTGTGTGTGTGTGTGTGTGTGTGTTTGTTTGAACTTCCATGTGAAACGCATAGACATGCAATGTGAGACACATGTGTGTATGTGTTCTGCAGGTACCGGGGTGAGCGTGTTTTCTCTGCACCCTGGGGTGGTGCAGTCAGATCTGTGGCGACACCAGCACCGCTGCATCCAGGTGGCCGTGAAGCTCTTTGGCTGGTTCACCAAGACCCCCGTGGAGGGCGCCCAGACCACCCTGTTCTGCGCTCTGGAGCCAGGCCTGGAGAGCCAGAGTGGGGGGTACTTCAGGTACACACACACTTATACACGCATGCAAGCACACAAGCATATACACATACACAAACATACTGAAGCAGGCACGTACGCACACACAATCACACATGTGCATCTGTCCAGCTCTCTCACGTGTCTTCAATGGAAAAACTGGAATGGACCTTTCGAAATTGTAATTTAACACTTTGTTGCACCTTAGCTAATCAGCAGCTGTTTTTCTTTCCCGACAGAATATAATAGTCAATTCACTCACTCATACCACCCAAAAGTGGAACCTGAGATACCCTTTCTCGGCTGTCATCAATGTCCTTGATGTCAGTATTTTATTAACACACACACACACACACACACACACACACACACACACACACACACACACACACACACACAGGAATGCCACATACCACACAATGAATGAATCGTACATTTGAAACATAGCATATATAGTATCATAAGCAAGTAAACTGTGAATTTGTTGATGGTTGTTGTCATCATTGTTGTAGTTGTTGTTGTTGATGTCATAATTTTGTTGTTGAAGTCATAGTTGTTTTTGATAAAACAGTTGTTGTTGTTGAGCAGAAGTTTGTCATTGACATTCTATGTGTGCGCGTGTGTGTGCCCGCGTGCGCGTGTGTGCGTTTCAACAGTGACTGTGCCCCAGGAAGGCGCTCCAGGCAAGCTCTGGATGATGACTTGGCCCAGAAGCTGTGGGAGATCAGCTGCAGCATGCTCACCCTCACCTGGGAGTAAACACCAGCTCTGGCTCCCTTCATGTAGGAAAAGTAGGAAACTACTTCAATGACACGAGGACTAAGAAGAAAGTGGCATTCATGTTTTTGGGGGGTTTTGATGGAAGATTGAAGAAAAAGGTGTATGTGCATATATTCTTTTATATTATATATACTATACCGAGGTGTGTATATAAATATATATTTGATGTATTGCATGAAAATATGTTATTATATATGTAAAAAAATGATGTAAACATAAATAAATATAGTTCATACATCTAGAGTCCCCTGTTCTAAAAAGAAAGATTAATGCCAAAATATGATTTATTTATTCACATCGTATTAGATTAAAAATACACATATTTTAATGCACTGAGTTGTTCTCGATAATACTTAGTCTCTGTACTGTGATTCCAGACATCTGGTCTATGTACAACATCTGTAAGTTTTTATATAAAAATAAAGACGAATTTAACAGCTTCATTCAAATTTGTGTCTGCCCATTTTTCTGCTTTTATGAATAGTTGTTACCTCAGGGATGCTTGTGGTTTTCTTCAATGCATTTGAACATCCGTTTGATAAACCAGCTTAAACAGAAGTACAACTTAGCTTTTTCCAAACTCTTTATCAGTATTCATAAATTACCCGTATAAGTATGTATCGGATCAAGGCCACGGGTATGATTGCTTGATTTATCCCACCCTATTCATTGTGTTTATCTCTCCGACCACATGGTGGCAGACAACACATTCCAGTTAATGTTTGAACAGGGGAAATGTGGTAAGGCGCATGCGTACGGTAAAACTACGTCAACCTTTCTCCATCAATAAGCTTTGGAGAGCGACGTGGCTTTCAGTGTCTCCGATTCTCCCGTCATCTTAGTTTTTCTGTCGAACAAAACCCCCAAACAAGTAAGTGTAGCAATTTAATGAAGATCAGGTGCATTGTGTATTATATTTATACGGCAGTGCCATTGCTTGATTCTGTTTTAAACTAATCGTAGTAACTAATGAGCCGTGTCCGCTATGCTAGTTTGCTTGAGAAGAGACAATTCTGTCACAACTACTGAGCTATACGAATCAAATGTCAATCCGTTTGGAGATCGAGACTGTATTTCTTTAATTCAAACTTGATTGAATTACAACTGCCTGTCGGTAGTTGTACGAACGAAGCGAGTAGACTGAGGTGCAGATGATTGCTGTGTCGGCTAGCCTAGCAGCTAGCTGTCCTTACAGACAACGTCAGCACTTGGTCATCTACAGCAGTGGTTCTGTACTGATTTTGACTGAGGACCCACATGTGTCATTAACGTTAGTTATTAAGTCACGACCAAAAAAGTACAAATGTATACAGCAATATTACAGTAATCAATGCTTTCGTGTACTGTTAAAAAAAAACACGGAGCGAACAAAAGGCTGCAACTTTTGGTGCTGAACTCAATGAAATAGTAAGCCATTGAAACATTAGTTAATTCACGGGCTTTTTTCTAGAGATTAAGGTTTGGCACATTCTCTGTGACCCACTCAAAATGCCCTAGTGTGTCGCGTCCCACCAGTTGAGAATCACTGATCTAAAACCTCAGCAGTCACTGCTTCACCCGTGTCATTAACGATGACTCGTCCTGCTGCAGACACCATGGACCAGATTATGCAGTTCGTTGAGCCCAGTCGGCAGTTCGTAAAAGACTCCATAAGACTGGTAAAGAGATGTACCAAACCAGACAGGAAAGGTAAGCGACCATTATTTTGCCTATTCTCACGTTTTGATTGAACATCTGGTCAGTCCTTAAGTGACCTTCAGCATTGAGCCTGTATCTACAAAAAGGCTAGAGATTGTCTAAATATTGATCTCTCAATGTGCTCTCCTTCCCTCTATTAGAATTCCAGAAGATTGCCATGGCCACAGCTATTGGGTTTGCCATTATGGGATTCATCGGTTTCTTTGTTAAACTCATACACATCCCCATCAACAACATCATCGTGTAAGTAGCCTGTAAAAACAAGTCCAAAGGGAAAAAAATGTTAATTACTTAAGGGGTATAACTTCATTTGTTTCATGGTTGTACCAATTACTCTTTATGCACTCACAATTAAATTATGAAATGGTGTATCTATGCAAAACAATTCATGGATTATGTGGTCTCAATATATAACAATGGAGCTGACAAACTGAAGCCTTGGTTTGATGACCTTCTCTGTGAGCCTAGCGCCATATTTGAAATTACCTTACCTCTTTCACAAAATACTCCATTGTTTGTTATGCTACAGGATATGAATACAGGCAGTAATATTGCCTGTAGTAAAAAAAAGAAAAAATGTTTTTGTGATTCTGAGACCGAACCTCTTGAGTTGTTGGGGACGACCATACGAGGACGAAAGTAATATCTGATACTTACGGTTCAGAGTGCAGCGCTTTAAATAATAAATCCCATTGAACATACTGCTGCAATATCTCTGCGTGACACAGTACCGTCTACAGAAATCAAGTTCAGCCCAGCAAACGGGAATACTACACAAAACGGTCCATAGTACCTGGTGTGCATTGTGCATCACCATTAACCACATATTTAACAATGTCTAATTTAATGTGTTTTAACCTGTATCTTTCCTTTAAGGCCAATTTCATGTTGTTGCTTGTGTTGCAACCTTATGCGACGCATCAGCTGAATGTCAAACAATGTCATAAGACATGAGGACTGTATAGAATCACTGGAATCTTTCACATATTCCCATACACATTTTACAAAGCAATTTCTTTTATCTCAGCAGTTTGGTCACATTGACAACTTTTATTGGCTTAGTTTTATTGGGCATAGGTAATGCATTGGTAATCCATATTTAATCAGTCCATGACCTGATTAATAGTATGTTTTAGCCTCATTGATAGTGTACTAAGCATTTAGCCATGATTATAATGTACACCAGTTAATTTGGTATTGTTCACCAATCATAATTATTTTGTATTAAACGTGTGGACAAATTTTCACTGTGAGGTCTCCTGTCAAGCATTAATGAACACTGTTTCTTTATTCATCTAGGGGCGGCTAAACATTGTATGTCCAAACGGAACTGGACCTGATGGAACTGAGAGAGGAGACAATGTGTTAGGGGTGGGATTTTGGGGGACTTCACAGGATGTCATTTCTACATTCAGTGTGCAATATTTGTACTTGGCTCTGTTTTAATAAAATCATGGAAACCCAAAGGCTATGTTTCCCTCTCAATTCAACTTTGTTCAGCATCAGTCGCTACAGATTTCCTTTTTAGGTTCTTCAAAGGCACTACAGTCTCACTCTCAAATTCTACTTTCATGAAATACTAGAAGGCTCCTGTGGGTGCAGGACTCGGTTACAGTGAAAAAGGCACATTATAGTATGATACAAAAGAGGGCTCACTGTTCTTACGCATTTGGACAGGCAACACGGGTCCCCTTCTTTTGAATACATAGTTGTGAATTATAATGAGTAACAATGCAACATTAATGCATTTCAAACCACCATAATTGTTATGGTGTTATAATTGCATCTTCTTGAGCCTCAAGAGATTAGGTTTTGACGTTGACCCTGATTAAAAATTTCTGCAAAAACTTTGGTCCTGATTGGCTAGGTTTGGACCAGGAATGCAGGCATGTCATTCCCTGTCCTGGCCAATGCCCATGCTCCACAGCAGTGGTTGGTCCGTTGTCACGGTCACTGGCTTCCTGGGGTTTCCTGGGGGCACTGGCTCATAGGTATTGGAGGTGCTCACCAGCTTCCCAAACTGCAGGACCTGGTCATCTGGACAAAGGAGAGCGGGGACACGAGAGGCATTAGATGCTTTAGGATCTGACGAACACTTTGTATTCTACATCACCATATTCTTTGGGTTATCCATGCACATTGCCTTGTGGTGGTGTTTGTGTTCATATAGGAATTACAAATAATTTGTTTAAATATTGGTACGGTGTGCATGAAGCCCAATGTCGGCATTCAGGTCCATTATGTAGGTAATGTCCAAGGAATACTGGACATTAGGGTGGGACTACACGTAGTCGGCAAGGGATGGGTAATTAGTCGACTGGGATTTCAGAACTCAATGGCATGGAAGATGTCTCTACGCTATATGTAATATAACAAAATGTTTTCCCCCTAAAACCACACAGCAACATTCTTAAATATATATATATAAAGTACTTTTCCTCAAAAACCTCAGGTGCAAACCGAAACTCCTTTGAAAGATGATCTGGTGACCACTAAGTATTCTGTGTAATCCACTCAATACCACAAGCCCGTGTCAGCTTGGAGTTCAGGGAGGAAACTTGAATACTAAAGTGTGCCGAGCTGGAGTGTATACCACTGCTCGACAGTAGAACCAGACTCCGGAGCACCAACAAATTCCCCTCAATCGTGAATCCCTCATCTTCTGCCAACACAGATGGCTGGGTCGCATGAGTCACTCTTGCCTTTTTTGTTTGGCCTCCTTTCATAGCGATACATAGTAAGCAAAGTGCAGCAGAATCTTCAAGGTGACATCAGAAAATTCTGAATCAAAAGAGTCAGACTGTTCGGCCTGCAGAGCCAATTTTGATGAGAGACTGAGAACTGAAATGGCTTCTTGATCATTGCTAATGATTGGGGATCTAATTTATTTTTCAGACGTAATACATAGTATAAACGGTTCATATTTACATTTGCAAAGGTTAAACACTGTCCTCTAGTGATCAAATGGAAGAATGCACATTTATTTCCATATTAACTACAGAAGCCTGTATCGTTGCAGGCCAAATTAAGGCAATATGAGGACAGGCAGTGGCATGGATTTGTCCGTTGTCTGTAGATTATTATGAAACTAATGAAGGAAATGGCCAAATGTTTTTTTGAATCAACGTACAAAAACAGCCTTCCACACAGACCCAAGTGATGATTTGTTACACAGCACACACACCTATCTTTTTCCCCTCTAAAATATCAACTCCTGATAACCAATGGAACACCCTGCTTCAATTCCTAACTATCAACCAACCAATCATGAGACAACCTGGCTTGCCAGCGTGCTGCGCAACAACAAAACTGATTGAAATGATGGCAACAAGAATCAAATGTTCACAGATAAAGGTGTTTATAATCAAGGCAGTGTGAGAGAGTGAGAGAGGGAGGTTGATGTTTGAGTTAGACTGTTGTGTAAATTATTCATTAACTACATTTGAATTATTATTATATATTTTTCCTAACTTGTCAGTCTACTAAGGCATGCATTGTCTTAATGGCATTGAAGGAATTAAGGGTGCATTTACTAAAATAAAATAAAGTATTCTACCAAGTTTATTCCATAACTTCTGTCAACGAGAGCCAAGTACTGAGAAGTAAATTATTTGTTTGTGTGTGAATTTGAAGTGATTTTCCCTTGAGAGCTAAAATAATTGGAAGGATCTTGAAACCTGATTTAGAAAAACACCAAATACTTGATGTGTTTCCCACCGCAGTCAAACATTTTTATAATTGCACTGTCTGGCCGTCCTTTATGAAATGACAAATCAACCACGACATGAGCCACAATATAAAAGTTATTAATGAATATGCATGAAGCAGTATTACAAAAAAAAAGTTTTAAACCAAAGTATTTTTTTGTGACGATAAAAAGGCAGCGGAAAAATAACACAGTAAATCGGTCGGCTATGGGTGCCTGAGTGGACATCAAAGACAGACCTAAGTGCAGTTGGGCTTCAAAGACTGGCAACCCACCACGATATAAAAAGGGTTACCCCAAACGAAAAAAAATAAAAATGAGTTGCTTCACAGAGTTATGCTTCACGGATACTTTGCTAGAGAGCGAGTGAGAGGGAAAAGCGGTTTTGGACTGTTTAGGAAGGTAGGAGTGTCAAACTGTGCAAAGGTGGTACCCTTGAATCCTTCACCCAAGGGTGCTGTCATCTTCTCACCCCGTGTTTAAACCATGTGGTATGGGGGTTCGGAATTCCACACACAAGGTTACCACTGATATGTGTGTGTGTGTGTGTGTGTGTGTCTTAACTTGTATCACTATCATTGGGAAGCGGTAAAACAGAAGCCAAGGTGGCTAGTCGAATTGAAAGTGTCCATTATAATAATTCAAATTTATAATTTATAACTTGTCATGTAAAAAATTATCTTTGAGACTGTCAGCTGAAGTATGGGATACACAATACAACTAAATGGCATATTTGACATTGTAGTTCCGGGGTCGTAATTCATATTTGTCTTTGTGCTAATTGCCTTCACTAGACTAGATAATCACCGTCATTTGGGATTAAATATGACAAGCAATCTATTTGTTAATCTCAGGTAAATAATGACCTGCTCTGTATTACAGTAAAATTGCACAATGTAATTCCCTGTAGTCCAATGATTTCTATAAAATTTGAAGCTTTTTTGTTGTTCTTGTCTCACTGCAACATACTTTGAGAGGAAACTTAACACATTAGGTGATATAGAATAGGCGTTGAATAAAGAATAGGCGTCTAAGACATTACACATAGCCGTTTACAAGCAAACATCTAGTATTCATAGTGTAATAGATATAACAGCAATACAAATGCATGTCTGTAGGCACATGTAGGATATTTAACAAATGTTTGACTTCTCAAAGTCTGCAATGCTCAACCTGACCACCAGTGGCAGCAAAGCACCAATAATACAAAGAAACACAAATTGTGTATTGCACTGAAAACAATGAAGTAAGAGGGGAGCCAGGGTTTGCAATCTGCCTCACACATTCCATCTCCCCCTTCTGCTCTACCTCACACACACACACACACACGCACCAAACACACACACGCACATGCGCCAACACACACCCATGCAAATAAACCCTGTGCACGCACACACATATGAATATTCTTTACCAGGCACAACAGGCTTTCACACGGCTTCATTAGTAATCCCCTCCTCAAAGCTGATACCGATCGATGGTGCCCCCCCCTCCCCCCCCCCCCCCCCCCCCCCCCCCCCCCCCCCCCCCCCTCGTTGCTGAGGGGACCGAATGAGCGTCACACCCTCTAGTGATAACAAAAGAGATGTTTGCTGCCTGTAATTGCATTTCCAGCGCCACGGCCGAAAGGGCCCGTCAGCCGTAAGTAGGCTGTATTTACCCAACAAATTACCCCGGAGAAGGGGGCGCACGAGGGGGGGAGTGGAGTGGAGTGGAGTGGTGGGTGGAGGTAGGTGGGGGGCATGTACAGGCTTAGAGGCTCATGCTAAATTGGGCAGGTAGAGCCCGATGAAATAAATAAATATGAAAATAGCTAATGGGCCGCGTTTATCGGGTTTTGTAAAAACAAATCAATTGAGTGGTACCGCTTAGGCCTTAGTAATGACCTAAATAAAATAAATGTAAAAAGGTTATTGTCTTCAACGAAACTTTCATATTTAGAATGAAAATAGAAATGAAAAAAAAGACACAATGAACCCATTCTCGCTCTTTAACATTAGTAGGGCCACACAGAATCTGTGCTTGTGTGGAACGGGGCTGAGACGGTAGGGATATGGAAGGAGAGCCAACCAGTATGCCAGACTATAATGAGATTTGCTCTGAGGCCAGTCAGACAACACAGATGTTAACTCTGAAATCCACTCCTGACAACAACTCATCTTTATGAAAAAGGCTTCAGTGAATAAATTATAAGCCTACATTTGGGGGGATGGATGAGGCAAACATTTAGGCAGGTGCACTCTGCACGTTATGTATTGGAACCAGTGCTAATGCCCCCTGTTTGGCCGGCTGTGGAAAAAGTTTCTTCCTACCTTCCCTTCCTGGACTTTGCGCGTCCGTCATAAAAGTACAGCAGACAGAAACTTTAAAGCTGTATTAGTCTTTTCAGATGCACACAAACAAACACACACACACACACACGGAAGAAGCATCATCATGGGCAGTGCAAATACGCAGCTGTCAATGTTGCAGAGTTACAACTAATAGGTGGTTTGGACGAGTCTGTCTTGGAGTTGGTAATAAACAACATCTGAACACATAAATGATTGAGAAAACTGGATATTCATCAAACATTCTCATCCAATGGCTCTGAATTGTGCTTTCACCATCTGGCCTCTTTTGGGAGGAATGAATGAATGGACTTAGGAATCACTGAATGCATGTATTAACTAAGGAACAAATTAATCTACGCATGAATGAACTAATGAACAAATTAATGAAGGACCTAAGGAATTAATGAATGAATGCAAGGAACAAATGAATGAAGGAATTAATGAACTAAGGAACAAATTAATGAATTAATAAGTGAATGTAGGAGTGTGTGTGGATGATGGCTGGTTTAAGCAGCCTCACCTGGCCCGAGTCAGACTGATTGGAGTCTGGAGCTGGGTGCTGCACACCTGTTGCACATTGAGCAATCAATGTGCACAGGTTAAACCAGCCATCACCGCACACACTCGAGGAGAGCTCTCTGGCATGGCAGCATCGAGCACCATCTGCATGTATCATTTTACTCAATCTTTGCAATAAACCGGTTTCAACATCACCACTCTGTGTCCATTCGTTTGGAGGAGCCCGAGGAAAGTCACCTAGGTTGAGTATGGAAGCCACCTAGGTGGCGTGCAGCAATGGACTTTGCTACAGTGAACTAAGGAACAAATGTATTAATAAATGAACAAGGGACTTGCGTTAAGAATGAATGCACTAAGGAATGAATGCATTTTTTACATGCATGCATTTACTAGTGAACAAATTAATGTATGAACAGATGACCAAAGGAAGGAAGAAGGGAAATTACACCATAAATGCATTGGCAGCATTCAGGACGAGACATGGTGGGTCCCTTCGGTTCATCAGATTCATGTCAATGGGTTGTGTGACGTAGGAACAGTGTCCTTTCGCTGTGGTTGACATTCACCTTTTTATGAAACAGCTATTTATTGGCTGTGAGCTGGGCCGAGCAGCGCGGGCTAGCAATGTTGGCACCATCTGCTGTGCATTGATAGGCTGTTCCCATTAAATGTTTATGGAGCTAGTGGCTAGGAGCTGTTGTCCGCGCAATCAAGGCGACAATCACTGTTCTGCCGTTGGTTAACCTCTAGGTACAGGTGAACCTGACCTTGTAAAGGAGCACTGCAGGGGGGTGGGGGGGGTCTTAGTGTCGAGAGAGAGAGAGAGAGAGAGAGAGAGAGAGAGAGAGAGAGAGAGAGAGAGAGAGAGAGAGAGAGAGAGAGAGAGAGAGAGAGAGAGAGAGAGAGAGAGAGAGAGAGAGAGAGAGAGAGAGAGAGAGAGAGAGAGAGAGAGAGAGAGAGAGAGAGAGAGAGAGAGAGAGAGAGAGAGAGAGAGAGAGAGAATTGCAAACTCAGATCAAAGAGTGTTCTGATAAGTGGTTTCTCTCGAGGTAAAGAGGTTGCGTAGAGGGCTTCCTTCACTGTCTGCGTAACATATTTGACGTGCTCTAAGTGCCGATGAAAAACTTGAGGTTACTTAAACAATGCAGGGCTTGTGGGGAAAATGCAGGATCATGCAGAACGAGCGAGGCCATGTCTGTGTGTGTGTGTCTGGTGCATGTGTCTCTCATGTTCCCCTCTGTGGAACATGAGAGGTTCACATCGGGGTTACCGTTTCATTTCCCCCTCCCCCCCTCTGCTCACATGCGTGCGATACGTGTAATGTCAGGCATCTACGGGTCCATAAATAAAGCGATAAAAAAGCAGTTTTCCTCGCCACTGACACAGAATACACTGTGTTCATTTCTCCTGTCTGGGCGTCCTGGCGAGGATTAGGGCGGGGCAGAAGGGCGGAGAGAGAGGGGCAGAGAGACAGACAGAGAAAGAGGCAGGGATAAAGTGAGAGAGAGATAAGCCGAGAGGGAGCGAAGGAGAAAGATGAAGATCAAATAAGTGGGAGAAATGAAAAAGGTGAAATCAAGTGCACAGAGGAAGGGGAGTGATGCACGGGCGGAGCGAGACGGAGTAGGTGGAGGCGAAGGGTGTACAAGACAAGAGAGGGTGCGAGAGCGAGAAGGAGAGAGAGGGGAGGGAAGGAGAGAGCTACTGCACGAGGGAGAGTCGGAGGTCAAGAGAAAAAGACGGAACAGATACATTTTCTCCTGAGTGCAAAATGGAAAGTACAAGACGGAAGATATTAAAGCGTTAGCAAGGGGGCGGACAGCAAGTGCAGGGCAGCATGAAGGAGGGTGGAGAAGAGGAGGGTGTCTGGGGAGACGGAGACAGGAGGAGTGGGAGGAGGAACAGGAGAGGAGGTGGAGGGGGATGGGGAGACGGCGACAGGAGCAGCTGAGGACGAGATGAGGATGGGTAGACTGAGACACAGGAGAGGAGAAGGAGAGAGGAGGAGAAGTTGGAGGAGGAAGGGGGATGGGATGGAGACGGAGGAGGAGGAGGAGGAGGAGGTGAGAAGAACGAGACAGGAGAGGATGAGGAAGTGAGATGGAGATAGGAGGAGCAGGAGAAGGAGGATGGGAGGTGACAGAGGAGAGGAAGAGGAGGGGAAGGAGGAAGGTGGATGGGGAGACAGGAGAGGAGGAGTCAGGTGGATAGGAGGAGGAGGAGGGAGAAAGTCAAGGGAGAATGGGGGTTGGATTCCCCGATTACCTCTGAAGGGGGCATGGAGATGGAAGGGCGGAGGGAGAGACGGGGGAGACAGGAGAGACAAGTTATGCAGACCACTGGCAGGGACAGCGGTTGGGACCTCCGCCGACAAGATACATGAGCAGACACATCCATCTGCTCCATCACGAGATCAAGTACTCCTCCCTCCTCACTAACTTGCTCCAACAGAAATGACGAACAAAACATCAGTGATATAAAACATTTTATATTCTGCCCGAGTACTAAAGGCTAAAGTGTGTGTGTGTGTGTGTGTGTGTGTGGGGGGGGGGGGGGGGGTGGGGGGGGGGGGGGGGGGGGGGTTATATTTTTAGATTAGGCACAAGAGAATCTTAAATAATTCATCCTGAAATGAATTCTTGGTAATGAGATTGCCGCTGTGAAATCTTCATCTACACAACATTACAATCGTTTTTATGTGGCCAGTTAGCACTTTTTGACAGGGCACTGTTGTATTCAGTTGGCATAGATTTTATGACTTCAATTGGTTCTGAATGTAAAATATTGGTATTGGGATTTCAATTCATAATTAACTTTCATTACATCCCTCATTAATCTCCCTTCTTGACAGGACAATTGCTTATAAACATCATAGTCCCTGTAAAAGTCAATTTTTAACGTGTAAATGAATATTTCTAACTAAAACTAAAATAAAATGATGTGTAACCTGTCAAGTCCTGGAGCCATTTTGGAGGCTGTCTATCTTCCAGGGACACGCATACAATTTTTAGAGAGAGATTGATGCAAGGCAAGTTTATTCATATCGGGGGATGTCACATCACAATAACCGCCTCCATTTTGAAAGCATTGGAGCATTGCAATGCTAGTTATGATGGTTTTTTGGTCATTGTTTAGTAATTAATTGTGAAATGATTTGTCATTATGGGGAGACATTGTTGTGTTAGAAACTTCCACAGTGTTTCTCACGCGAGATGTGGCTAACCAACGTTTTTAATAGCCTAGGATATGTAGTATTTAGTTGATTTAGGGTTTTACATTTGTACAACTCTCTTGAGGTCTCAATATGGTGGAGCATCACCAACAAAGAAAGAGAGAGAGAGAGAGAGAGAGAGAGAGAGAGAGAGAGAGAGAGAGAGAGAGAGAGAGAGAGAGAGAGAGAGAGAGAGAGAGAGAGAGAGAGAGAGAGAGAGAGAGAGAGAGAGAGAGAGAGAGAGAGAGAGAAGAGAGAGAGAGAGAGAGAGAGAGAGAGAGAGAGAGAGAGAGAGAGAGAGAGAGAGAGAGAAACAGACAGACAGAGAGAGAGAGAAACAGACAGACAGAGAGAGAGAGAAACAGACAGACAGAGAGAGAGAGAAACAGACAGACAGAGAGAGAGAGAAACAGACAGAGAGAGAGGTTAACAGTGGTGGGCGAGGCTGCCCTCTGGAGCACTTGAGTGGGCTTTTGACACATCATACTGAACGACGATCCCTCGCTCACAGTCTCTCTCTTCACAAGCCAGACAGCCATTGTCCTTGATCTGTACAAGTCTCTCTCTCTATCTTTTTGTCACTTTTGCATGAGGCCACACGCACAGCCAAACACGCACACATATGCACGTGCACACACACATGCAAGCAAGCACAATCACAGACATACACACAGGCAAAATCACAGGCATGCACGCACACACACACACGCACAAGCATACAGTAAGGTAGAAACACACGCACGCACACACACACACACACTGTGGTGCTGCTGTTTGGGGGAATATCCTTCGAAGGAGAAAATCAAAGGATATTGTTGTGTAAATGCACATCCCTCGGTCTGGAAAAAGGTCTGAAATACAAAAGCAAATCAAGCTGATGGAAATGTGCATGTGCGCGTGTCAGATTAAACAGTCCTGACTTCTGATTGTGCGGTATCAATTATTTGGTTAATTAATTAGCCGATATTTCAAGTAAGGCTTGTCTCATAATCCTAATCCCTGTCACCATGTGACCGCGCTAGTAGATGGCTGAAACCACAGCAACCCCACATCAACATGTGGAGGATTACTGGTGGAGAGGAACAGCTCATGCAGTTTACGTCCAAGACACAGCAGCAGCACTGACAGACAAACACTGTTCACATACAAACACACACACATGCATACACACACTTACTCACACGCACACATACACACACTCGTATGCACAAACAGCGAACTCACATGTGCGCTCAAATAAACATACACACACACACACATTATCATATGCCCGCAAACACACACACACACACACACACACACACACACACACACACACACACCACACACACTCGCCTACACGCACACTGACATGCGCACAGACACACACACACAGACACACACACACACATCCACTTAAACTCGTTAATCGACTTTTACAGGTGCCCTTACGCACTCATTTGCTGTTTAACGTAGCGCAATGGAAACCCGGAACCAGCTATTAAACCACTGCTGCGGATGACAGACAATAGACGAAGGTGTCAACTATCTAACAACAAATATTTGTCAAATAAATAGTAATTCGAATGAAGGAAGGAATTAACTCAAGTCATGTGTAATTGTAACATTCACCCAATCGTCGACTCCCAAAACCAGTCATTATCGCAGTAATTGCAATTCCTTTGAAGAAAAAACAACAACAATACTGTGTGATTATCTGCATTGAATTTGCAGCCATTATCTTGAATCACGACGATCATGAGTGCCCAATGACACTAATACACTTAACGGCAAATGCGGATACAGTCACTACTAGCCAAAGGGACAAACATAGCGACACTGTATAATACAGATAGAAATGAAGCAGTTGTTGATTCAAAATGATTATTCATATTATTATATTTCTTTTCTGGAAAGGAAAGCTTTTAGAGCAGGCGCCGGCTACAACAGGTCCTTGTGTGAAAACGAGTCGCTGTGTGTGTCGCACTAGAGGCATGAACGCAAAGGCACATTTCAACACACACTCGCCATTCACCCTGACAGCATGGTACCCTTTGGTCTGGATTGGCAGCGAGCTCTGAGTGTGCCTCCTCATATGCGCACACACACACACACACACACACACACACACACACACACACACACACACACACACACACACACACACACACACACACACACACACACCATTGATGGCCATGATGCAGTGTGTGTATGCGAATCAGTGTATGTGTTCAGGTGAGGTGCAAAAATGTATTCATTGTCTGAACGAATCAAGCAACAAAAAAACAAAGCTGTATACCCCCGGCGATGTCATTAGGGGGGGGGGTAAACACTGGGGGAACATGAGCGACGGCGCCCACAGAGACCGTGGCAGCACACAGCGGCCGTGTTTTCAATCATTTCCGTTAGCCCCGCTGTCAAACTATGGAGAGCGGTTTGCGAATGGCGTCTGGCATTACGACCCAATTCATCATCAGTGGATGGGCCCTTCCTTCAAGCTCGCTTTGCATGATAGATAGTCCACAACCCCCCCCCCCCCCCCCCACCACTGAACTAGCAACGATCACAGAAGCAACAGGCGAGCTTTAGATGGATTCGGAGGATAAAAGAGGTACAGGGTCGGGGAGGGGATGGTAGAATAGCACTCTTGAAAGCGACAGCACATTCTGCCTGCGGGCAGGTGTTTTGATGTGTCGAACGTTTTGAACTGAACACCGATCTTTAAAAGGGCTCTGGTCACCGTGTTGCTGCAACGCAGTCACTAATGATCACTATGGTCACATATATGTTACGTGCGTGTATGTGTGTGTTGGTTCCCTTCCTTTTGAACATGGTATGGAAACAGAGACCGGTTGCTACGTCAGATCACGCGTCTCTTGAAATCTTTGCGCTGGCAAGCAATCTCCTACATGAGCAAGCATGAAACAGGTCAATTATTTGAAGACCGACTAGTCGGGCTGGGATTTGCATCTCCATAACAACAGGGCTACACACTTGAAGGTGTGGCGTTAACTGATGACGCACCTGTCTTATATTTTATTTTATATTTAGTGGATAACGTTTGAAAACAGCGTCCTCTTTTGGCGCAGTTTACGATTGCACTGTGCAACAGTTGTTAGTCATTGTCATGGATATTCGGGCTGTTGTAACCATTTGCTTGGTATCTACCGCCTTTTGCTTGACAAACGGAGACGGGATGACAAATCTGTCCAGTAGACTAGAGTTGGACCGCTGAATGGTTGCGGTTTGACTCGGCGGGTCCAAAAGTGGCAATGGAAAAGTGCAATCGGTAGCCTCTGGATGAACGTGTCTTAAAACCACGACCGCCCTTTACCGCCACAATCCCAGCGAGCTTCCTGTCATTTTAAAACCCGCTCCCAGTGTGAGTGTGGGTGTAGGTGCATTCCCCCCCCGTGAAGCCCGCATATTTGTACGACTAATTGTATTGTCATCGACACACATCCCTGTTTGATCCTCCACGTGTGTGTGTGTGTGTGTGTGTGTGTGCGTGTGTGCGTGTGTGTGCGTGTTTCATGGGGATTAGACCATGTGGTGATGCGGCAGGGGTGTGTGATCCAATCGTTCTGACCTTGTCACGTTTGTAGGAGCCAATTCCCTTTGTTTTTACTTAGTTGTCATTTTAGTATTGTGTCTGTGTGTTTGTGTTGTTACTTGCTGTTTGTGCTCCCCCTACAGGACAAGTTGAGTAAAAGGAAAGGACCTGAGGCCAGAAGGGGGTTTTGGCTGGGAAAGCAGACAGTTTTTAGACCTTGTTAGTCTTGTTAGTCTTGCTAGTCTTGCCGTTTTTGTTTTCCTTTTTTATAACAATAATCCATACTTTCGTTATTTGGTTAATTCAGTTAAATAAACAATTGTTAATAAACGAAGATTTTATTCCAATTCCATCTGGACATTCCGTTTGTTTGCAAGACGACAAGCGTCTTCTATAAGCTATACCCAGCCAACCCCAGAGTGAGCGACACGAAGGACTATGGACGTCGTAGTCACTACAACGTTTGTTTCATGAGCCATATAATGAGCGGCGTATGTGCACGTATTCGTGTTGCACGTTCAGGAACACGGACACACATTTCCTTTCAGAAGGTCAGGAATACTCCCTGCTGCTCTGTGACGTGGTTTTCTACAGGTGTGCATTGTTTGAGGTTTGATACGAAATGCTGCCACATCCCAAAATAGTATAACTGATTTCACTAAACTGTAAATTTACCTTCAATGAACGCTGCATTTGTGTCCACACACACACACACACACACACACACACACACACACACACACACACACACACACACACACACACTTTATTCACTAAGTTCATATCCTCTTGCGGGTCAGTGATTTCGATTGGGTCGCCCCACTTTTGCTTTGAGGATTATGGAGACTCAATGACACCCTCCTTTGTGCCAGATTAATGTCTCGAAGAATATTTGCAGTGGGTGGTTCCATGTCATTCTCAGCGAGCTGCACCAAGGACAGGGCAAAGACAAAAAGTGAGTTAGCAGAAGCTGGAAAACAGAAGAAGTCAAGGGCACGTAATGCGACGCAAATTGTCGCCTGACTTTCGAGACTTGGCTAGCCAGCTAGCCTAGCGTAGCATAGCTTCACGCGGTCGGTTGAGAGTTTGCCGGAATCATGGCAGGCTTTGGCAACCGGATCTCGGCTCAACGCAACAAGAATGGATTTGTTGGCTGTTTCTGAGGCTACACACAACCTAAATAATAATAAGAATAATGAACCAATACATTCATAATTAGAAAGAGCTAGCCAGGTAGAACGGATAAAAGCGTTACAAAAATATGAGCGCGATGCTCGAGGGACGTGGCACCACCGCGAGATACAGGATAAATGATTAAGGCTGTAATTTATTATGTCAAGACAAAGCATGCATCGCTGGAGCCGTGCATTAGATCAGATACGTAAAATGATCTCCATCCCTCGGAGAGGAAGAAAAACATAAATGCATTAAAAGCAGGAGAGAACAACACAAGCAAGTGCAAATGTTCAGTGAAAATATAAAGACGACTTAAGAGTTCCTGGGGAAGGCCTGAACCAAACCATGCGGCATGAAATTCAAACAGCTGCCAACATAATGTTGGTGACTGTAGCGAGTGATAATGTTCTGGCTCCTGTTATCTGACTGCCAGACATGGAAAATTTGCCTTCCGTGGCGTGAGGCACGCTTTGGTAAGACTGCTGTAAGAGTTTGGTGAGGGAGTGCAACTCTTTTATTGCATGAATAAGAATGAGTCAATGAATGAATGAATGGATAAATAGCTCGAATGCTTGAATGAAACAGCATCCCAGGAATAATGAGAAACACAAATTGTATGAAATGATAATTCCCCTATTTTACAAGTGAATGGTAGCCACCACAACACACACACACACACACACACACACACACACACACACACACACACACACACACACACACACACACACACACACACACACACACACACACACACACACACACACACACACACACAGTATTCAGTTCACACTACTTTTAATCACAACCTTGAGGAATGGATTCAAAAATAATCCAGACTAGATATTTTTGTTTGTATATTTACCTCTCGTTTTTCCCGTCTTATCCTCTGAGCGCCATTCTTCAAAGAAGGCCATCTTGGTTGTGATATCAAACTGCTGATAAACGAAACAACCTCATGGCCCTACACCCAAGCCATTTCATGTGCTCATAACCTTATCCTACTCAACACCCGTGCCTGCAGTGACCCCTGAAGGGAAGGCACCCAAAGCAATAATCCATTGGATTAAATGGAAGTCATGTGACATTATGCGATGCAATTCCATTCATCAACATTCCTCACTACGGATGTCACCAACAACTCACTATATCTTTTTTAAAAGCACTGTATGTCCATGCTTGCGGACCGCAGACTGGGACTCCTATCTGAGGCGTCATCCACTCTCTAGTGTAGTGGTCCAGTTTGGGTTCTGGTTCATGTTTTTGCAGCCCTCCACCCCTGGGGTCCCACATAACATATACTGTTGTAGTATCATGGGCAAACAGACTTCAATATTTTCCTAAGCTGCTTGGCCTGTGTTGGACAGGAACCCTTTGTCTGCGTGTGTGTGTGTGTATGTGTATGTGTATGTGTATGTGTGTGTGTGTGTGTGTGTGTACGTGCGTGCGTATGTCTAGCTGAATGTGTAGCCTCGACTGGAAAGTGCTTTGAGTGGTAGCGGTAGGGAAAAAAGGCGCTATATAAACGCATCCCATTAATGACTAATCATTGAAGAGAATTAGAGTCCCTACAATCTGCCGACCTTTCCATCCTGACTCTGAGTGGACGCTTTAAAACTGGGAACAGCCAATTGGCAGCCCTTAACCTCATGCCCGTTTCACCGCAGTAGTGGCGGCTGGAATGGGTCCTGAGTCAGGGTCAGCAGTCATTTGCTTAGTCAGAGTCCACTGAATTGCTCTCGTATTTCTTTGAGGTGAAAATGAATACAGTGGGCCGTATTGCTTGAGTCAGTGCCATCGAGGTTGATTGAAATATATATATAAATATAGTCTTGTCTAACAGTAACAGACATCTCTCTTATTTTTAGACTATATATATATATATATATATATATATATATATATATACTTTAGTATCATAGGATGGGGTGTGTGTATGTGGGTGAGCAATACGCATGTCTAGACAGAAGCAGGAATGGGACAATCTGTTTTGGCACACCATAGGATATCATCAGATAAATACAACAAATACAATAATAAGGAAGACAACATCGTGGAGAACCACAGGGGCGATGGGTGGGTTACAAAATGGCCGCTATCTAAGGTTCAACACAGAATACTGTTTCTTCAAATAGCCTGCAACTATGAAATTACTTTTCTTAAAACAAAAATAGGAAACAAATAAATAAAATACTCCCATGCCCACACGCATAGTTAAAACACTGTGTGTGTTTGCAAATGTTATAGCACAAACTTTTGCCGCTGTTTTCCTAATCTTTGAACACCCCTGCTGTGCGTCATCCTCCACCGACAACAAATAAAAAACATGGCTGTCGTCTCTGTTCTCTCTCTCTCTCCCCATCTCCTCTACTGTCCATTCCATTACACATCTTCTCACCCCTGTCTCCCCTGCAGTCAAGTTCCTTCTATCTTGGCTCTCTCTCTCTCTCTCTCTCTCTCTCTCTCTCTCTCTCTCGTCTGTGCGCTACAGGAGAGATGAGAGGTTACAGCCAGTTCCCGGTGGGATCGTTAAAACAGCCCCCCGAGGTACGGGGTGAGCTGACTGACTTCCTTGGACGAGTTATACGACATTATGCAAAGGGAGGATGTCACATTATTAACCATGAAATCCGTAGTCCACCCCAATCGCTGCTAGTGTGTGTGTACGTCAGGTGGCGAGCGGTCCATATAAGCTGTGAAACCGGGTATAAGCTGTGAAAATATTTGTGTTTAAGCTAGGCTAGGCAATTCGGAGAAACCAGCCAGTCTAAGCTTGATTTTGAAAGTGTCCAACCGAAAAAAGATCCTACCCCTCCCTTTAGGCCTCCCTCCAAAGGCATTCGCCCAAATCGCATGACTAGCTCGCTAGCTTTAGCAATAGGTCTGCCTAGTCTTGTGGAAGACTCTGGTCATGTGCAATGAGTTCACAGGCAGAGTCACGCAGTTAGCTGGGCAGGTAGGTAGAAAGACAGGTAGGCCATCTGACCATTTCATTCGGCCAAATAAAGAGCGATTCAGGAAGCATTAACATGTCCATTCATCATGTGATCTGTGCCTATCGTATTGAATCTACCCGAATGTAAATGAACCTATCCTTTATATAGATTAGTATGGGGGACAATCAATTATGCATGAGTTTTGGGGTTGGCACTGGGGCGACGAGGCACTGTGGACTCTTCACACCTGTTCAATTGGATTCCTTTTTTGTGAAACAGTAAAATGTCAGGGACTTACAATATTTAATAATGACGGGAATGACAGGGGGCTGGGTTGAGAGAGAGAGAGAGATAGATCGGCAGAAAGAGAGTCAGAGTGTGAGGAGGAGCAAGAGGGTAGAGTATGAGGAGGAGCAACAGAGTAAGAGTGTGAGGAAGAGCGGAACAGTGAGGGGAAGTGAGAGAGAGAGAGAGAGAGAGAGAGAGAGAGAGAGAGAGAGAGAGAGAGAGAGAGAGAGAGAGAGAGAGAGAGAGAGAGAGAGAGAGAGAGAGAGAGAGAGAACAATGTCATGTTTGCCAAGTGTGTTTTCCCGCCGGCCCACCACTCCACCCGTCTCTCGCTCCACCTGGGTGTCTCATTAGCCCACTGCTGCTGTCCTCATTACGCAGTGGCAGCCAGGACGCGTGTCCCTCCCCCTCCTCTACTCTCCTCCCCTCCCCTCCCCTCCCATTTTAGTGCGGCGAAGGCACTTCGTTATCGGTCCCGTCCGAACTTGAACCGGACCCCCCGCTGGAGGGTGGCGGCGGCGGCGGCGGGGCATCATTACGCAGCGTGGCACACCTCGTTACGCGGTAAGCCGACCGCAACGCCACCGCACTCCCGCCATTAAAAGAAGTAAACAACCACAACCGTGATGCGGATTTGCTGTCTTTTCTTGTTGTCAGATATGACCTATACGACTTCATGGAAGAGAAGTGTAGTGTTTCTGCTTCCGTTGTTGTACTCATTTATTTATTTATTTATTTATCGGGAACAGTCAAATGTCACTCAACCGTCAACGTCTTCGTCTCAACGGTCGATGTCATCAGGTCCGGCGAGTCTGGCCGGTTTCAGAGCATTTTGAAATCCCAGGGGCCTCATCAACGATCCCGGTGTTTGATCATACCGGCGTTAAGATATGATGATGATACCTGACACCCGTTTCAAAATAATGATGCAAAAAGTATATATATATATATATATATATATATAGTATATATAAGGATATATAGATATCGATATCAACTAATATGTAGTGATCTCTTGCGTTTAAAAAGGTTATGTTGTCAGGTTGAAAACCCTGACAGACAGTTCAAATCTGTGAGCTCATGCTAAGAGGTAGCAGCTCATTATTTTCAGCTATTTTCCCCCACAGAGCCGTTGCTTGCTGTGACTACTCAGCGATCAGCTCCTTAATCGAACAGTTCCCGAGCAGACACAAAGTACAGAAAAGGAAAACGACTACGTGTCGCCACGCAACTATTAAACATTGAAAATGAGACACGCGGATAAAAATACTACGCTTTTATTATTTTGCGTCGTATCGTAGTCAATGTGGGGTGGGGGGGGGAAGGGGAGTTAGTCACCATGAACATCATCCTGAAATCCACACTTTTTTAGATCAAAACAACATGAAGGGCGCAAGCGAGTTTTCATTCTTTAAAGTAAGTTTAAAACAAGCTCGGGGATCTCCTGAGAGGGTAATAGCTGTCAGCGTACAAACTTCTTTATGGTCGCATCGTATATTTTTCATCACGGCGTCCCTTTGAACCCTGAATGTGGGTGGGGATCGTTTCAATGGACTTCTGAAGAGCCTCAGTGTCACAGGAGAGCAGCTTAAGCGCACTCCTCTCGGCGGCTCCCCAGACGCGCTGAATCAAATAGAATGAGAGATATTTGCATATAGGCACAAAAGAGATGAAGTCCCCTACAGATTAGACACACACACACACACACACACACACACACACACACACACGAGAGCGATGGAGAAAACACACACGCAAATTCTGTCTGCGAATATATATACGCATAAGCAAACATGACACACACAAACGAGAGTGGTGGAGCACATAATCACACACACACACACACACACACACACACACAAACCTATTCACAAGCGCAGATTATGTCAGCAAAGATATACATGAATGTAAACACACAGACTCACACACCCGTGAGCACCCACGCTCAGTTGTCTTTGCATTTAGCAAAGACAACTATTAAAAAGTAAAATTGTTCCTTTTATATTTTCCAGAATGAGTTGTTTTTCGGCATACTGAGTCTATTCATCCACAGGGAAATCATGAATTCTAGACTTGCTAATTATCCATGTGATTAATTATGCATCCTATTAACCAAGCTAATCTACATAGGATTGTAATGTATGAATTCATGCACATTACAATTAGGACAGGTGTGCAGAGTAAATATACAGCACATTTAAGATGGTCAACAACCCGGCCAGTTAATGAACACACACGCACGCAAACGCACACACAAAACCATAAACACTCACACACGGACACACACAAAGCCATAAACACACACACACACACGGACACACGGACACACACACACACACACACACACGGACACGGAGACACACACACACACACACACACACACACACACACACACACACACACACACACACACAAGTGTGGACCGGAACATGGAAGAAGCCACATTATGTAACACCTGTGACAGACGGTGTGTGAGTGAAGAGGTGGGTCCGTGCCAACTAATTAAAATCACAGCTGGGCGCGGGGATTACGACAGTGACAGACCCCCAGGATCCTCAGGGTGGATGGGGAAGGAGGGAGTTAGTCGGAGGATACGACGGACAAGCAACATTGTCACATTTCTCCCAACATAACTAGTTCCACACTTTGGCTGAAGGGTATCGACGTCTGGACCATTCAAAATGAACGCCATTGCTAGCTGTTGGAGTCATTTGAATTCTGAAGTAATTTTAGAGCTGACAGCCATGTTGCCTAGTCAAGATAGAAGTCTAGGTATTCAGTTCTTCCAGCCTTCCTCTGAGCCAAGTTGTTTAAATCATAAGTGGTGAACCTCCAGTTCGCTAATTAACTAAATTCCAGTTTCAAAACACTAGGTTGAAAAATACTTTTCAAACTTTGCAACACAGTTTGCAGGGAGAGTTTCCATATATTCAAAACACCTCATAGTGTGAATGCAGCTATAGAGCATGAATGTAGATAGGAATGACATGTACAGTATGTGTGTGTGTGTGTGTGTCTCACTCACTCAGGTTCCACTTGAGTCCGGTGGTGTGTGTTCGACACGGCCCGCCAACTGGGATCAGGCTGCACCACTCCCCCTCTAGGCCTGTGTTCACCTCTAGTCTGTGGGAGCCCTAAACACACACACACACACACACACACACACACACACACACACACACACATAAATAAAACACTGTGACTGCGTCTTCACCCCATCGCTGTCCCTCTATCTCCCTCATGTGCGAGCATGTGTGTATGTGTGTGTGTGTCTCTGTGTGTGTGAGAGGGTGTGTGTGTGTGTGTGTGTGCACGTGCATGTGTTGATGGGGAATATGTTCCAAACCGTTTATAAATAAAGGGATTAACGTAAACCATGGGGATGTACATGTACACATATACGTAATATCTTTGCAAGGCTTCACTTCTCAATGGAAACACAGCCCAGTGCACATTCCCGGTAGAGGAGACTGATTAAAATAAGTGATTACCAGTGTCCAGCCAGTGTCTGCCAGCAACAGGCCCATGACCCACTTTCACGCTGACTACATTTTAGAGGATAACTTTGCAATTCTCCATCTATTTAGGTAAATCCTACAGTAAAACATAAACCAGTCCTCCAAACACTAGGCAAGGTTCAGAGTCACACAGGGAGGTGCGTGTCCAAACCCAGAATGGGATCATTATGTTATGTTGTTAAGGTGGTCCTACACTCCTGTGTCAAAACCTTCATCTCTAGTTCATCTAAGTAAGTGATTTTCAACTGGTCAGTCACTATGGCATTTTGACTTGGGTTGCAGCGCATATGCCAAACCTTAATCTTTAACTAGTTTGGCAATGTTAATTCATCTTTCAACTGCTTACTATGTCATTGAGTTTAGTCCCGATTGTTGCAGCTTTTTGTTCGCTCTATGTTTTTAACAGTACATGAAGGCATTGTTGATTACTGAAATATTGGTAAATAAATATTGTAATTATTTTTGGTCGCGACTTAATGACTGATGCAGGTTCTGAGGCTAGACCAGGTGAGAACCAGTGATCTAAGTAAAGAAGATATATTTTCCACCTCATGAAGTACAACTCCCATGTTGATGCAGTCATGAACACGTACACGCACATACATGCACTCACACACACACAGCAAGCACACACAGACACACACACACACATATATAGGTGTATGTACACATTTACATACATATATCCATGCACTTACACACAGAGACCACTCACTCACACACACACACACACACACACCATAAGTAATCATGGAGATGTTGACTGTGGGGCACATTCAACGCACTCTCTCCTCTGAATTGCTTAGTGGAGTCACAGAGCCAGAGGGGAGAGAAATTATAAACTGTTGAAGGTGTTTTTTGGTAATGTCATGAAGATGTTCGCAAGGTTGAATTATATTTCTATGCGGTTTCAGTGTTCCTCGGAATGTGCGAAAGTGGTAGAAAAATAAATAAGAATGATTATAAAAACAATTCAAAATTGTTGTTTACCTTTTACAAGCACATACCCACAAACACACACACCATTAAAAGCAGACATGCCATAATGACCGATGTGTGCGCGAGAGCTGTTATTGTTATTATTATTTCATTCCCGCCCCCCAATTCCACATCGTGTCTTATGAGTTCTATTATTTGTATTTCGGCCTGTACTCCGTGGGCGCTGCAGAATTTGGGACGAGTTAGTTCCTCAGTTGACTCGCTTTATCATTTAAATACGCGTCTCGCTACACTTCATTAGGTAAACAAGGGCAGCAGGTAAACAAAGCAGGGGTCCCTCTTCACACCCAGATAGTTCCTTCAGAGGTGAAGAACAGATACCCCCCTCACAGTTACACTAGGGCCAGGCCCCCTCCACTCCATTAAAGCTCCGAAACTAGTACAGGTGGAAAGAGAGGGAAAGAAATAGGGAATGAATAGAGAGAATGGTAGAGTAGGTAGAGGAAAAACTGATTAAGTGTAAATAAGGGTTTCCAGATTCAACAGCATCTCCAGACTATGGGAAACTCAATAAGAGGCAGAAAACAACTGCCTCAAACTATGTCAAATGACAAAGCAGCCTTATTTACTTTGGATATTTCAAATGGTATATCGATTATTTACCTTAAATGAAGCATTTGAATAAGAAATAAAGACAAATATGCTAGCATTGCCTAGCTTAGCATTTGATATCCGACGTCAACTGGCTTGTACTCTCTCGTTACCCGCCACATATAGATTGCGTTGAAAGACTCACTTCCACTAGGAGCTTGTTAGCAATAAAACATAAGCAACGCTAACATATAATCACCATGTGATATATTCATAATTTTGGCTATAAATTCCTAAAGGGCGAGCTGATCAAGTAATGGAAAACAAATACTCAGTTAATTCGACCCAACTCAACAAATACTCAATTCCTAACACCTGTTGTAATGGATCCGGATGTAATGCAGACAGGGACAGTTGTAAACACCCCTCTGTAAATGTTGTGTTGTGCCCGGTGCCTCTCCCAAGGTTGCGTTCACTTCTCGCGCACGCACATGGGTGTCTGCATTCATTACAAACGGTCCGCACGTTGACAAACGAGCTTACTTTAGCCTCTGCAAACTACGATTAATTGGAGGTGTAGAGGCATGAAGCTTTGGAATAACGACAACTGGAGCTGGGCTGGTGGATGGTATGAGAGACAGGACGAGTGACACAGACGTAAGTGAAACAAAATATGAGAGAGAGAGAGACAGAGAGAAAGAGAGAGACGCAGAAACTGAGAGCGAGTGACAGGCATACAGACGGAGAGAAAAAGACAGAAAGCAGCAAGACAGAGGCAGACAGGGAATGAGAGATGGAGAGAGAGGGAGCTTGGGATGGTCCGAGAGATGGGGCGAGGGACACACACGCAAGTATGAGGGAGAGAGAGAGAGAGAGAGGGAGAGAGAGAGAGAGAGAGAGAGAGAGAGAGAGAGAGAGAGAGAGAGAGAGAGAGAGAGAGAGAGAGAGAGAGAGAGAGAGAGAGAGAGAGAGAGAGAGAGAGAGAGAGAGAGAGTGGGGGGGAAAAGGTTTACCTAATTAATTAGAAGGTGATGGTGGCAGTACGTGTGACAGTAAATTGTTTGTGATGATGAGTAAACCAATAAGAAGTGTGTGTGTGTGCGCGCTTGTCTGCATGCATGTGTGTGCGGTGTGTGTCCTGAATGACGCTGGCTCAGCCCACTTGTAAACTCAATCAGCTGCAGAGAGGGGATTCAGAGGCTAGAGAGTATCCAACGCGACCGCACTCCATCACGCGCTGCAGCAAATTGGGGCAATATAAGAGCGACAAAGTGTGTGCTGTGT
The DNA here is from genome assembly GCA_026745465.1 of Lota lota. Classification (NCBI taxonomy): domain Eukaryota; kingdom Metazoa; phylum Chordata; class Actinopteri; order Gadiformes; family Lotidae; genus Lota; species Lota lota. Next base: position 391,775 of record JACYXH010000242.1, read on the forward strand.
GTGTGTGCGTGCGTGCATGTGTATGTGCTTGTGTGCACGTGTGCGTCTTTGTGCCCTTGAATTGATAACTGCACACAGGAACATGCTCATCACTCCAATTAAGAGTGTCGCTGGCAGACAAAGCAGGTTGTTAAAAGAAATATGTCGAAAGAAATGTCAAAGACTGAAGGGAGAGGGACATATACAAACGAGAAGCAGGGATGAAGAGCCAATGCGGTGTCTGTCATATAGAAATACATTGATATATCCATACGGCATTTATCCAGCCATAGGCCCGCATGCGAGAGAACCAGCCACTTCTGATTTGATTTATTTCACTAGTAGTAGATTTGAGATACCCTGATCATCAAAGCAACCTTACAGAATATTTGGCAAGTTTGAATACTGTGCAAGCATACTAAGATATCTGTAGAATTAGTGCGATACTACCGTCTCTCATCGCTTGTCTCACCCCCGCAACAAGTGGGCAGTTAGGTGGGGACTTTCTGCTTCTCAATAGACAGTCCATCTTTGCTCTATCTCTGTCTCTCTCTCTCTGTCTCTCTCTCTGTGTCTCTCTCTGTCTCTGTGTCTCTCTGTCTCTCTCTCTCTCTCTGTCTCTCTCTGTCTCTCTCTCTCTCTCTGTCTCTGTGTCTCTCTGTCTCTCTCTGTCTCTGTGTCTCTCTCTGTCTCTCTCTCTCTCTCTCTCTGTCTCTGTGTCTCTCTGTCTCTCTCTGTCTCTCTCTGTCTCTCTCCTTGCTACAACACTTTTAAAAACACCACCGGCCTCTCCCACAACCACATCTTATTAGAAATACAGTTCAGGGGAGGTGGAGTGTTGCAGCATCAAGTGTGTGTGTGTCTGTGTGTGTGTGTGTGTGTGTGTTTGTTTGTGCGTGTGAGTGTGTGTGCGTGTGTATTGCAGGCACTAGAGGGAGGAGGGGAGTGGGGACTGTAGGGAGGGTTATTTGATTTATTTTGAATTTAAAGGACATTTACCACTCCTTCACTTCAATTGCACGCAACGCTTCAGCCTTAAAGCCGCAGCATTTGCTGAACACCACAAAACAACTTGGCTCTCAGTGTCCAGCTTATACATTATCCTTAAACATGTCTTATGTGCATGGACGGCACTTCTGAGCTACTACTACTACTACTTCTACTACAACTACTGCTGCTGCTGTTCCTATTGCAACTACTACTACTGCTACTACTTCTACTACAACTACTACTACTACTACTACTACAACTACTACTACTACTGCTGCTGCTGTTCCTACTGCTACTACTGCTACTACTTCTACTACAACTACTGCTACTACAACTACTACTACTACTGCTGCTGTTCCTACTGCAACTACTACTACTGCTACTACTTCTACTACAACAACTACTACTACTACTACAACTACTACTAATACTACTACTACAATTACTACTTATACTACTACTACTCCTAATAATAATTATAATAAAACAATTTATGTAAAGTGCTTTTTTTGGTACTCAAATATAGTTTACATGATATGAAAAGACAAAATAAAAGACAAAATCAATAAAAAGGTTACAGTAAAAAATTTAAAAGACACACCATAATTAGACTCAACATAAATAATCTAGCTTTTCGTGTGTGTGTGTGTGTGTGTATGACCATACATTTGCACATGTTTATTTTACATGGGAGGTAAGAGTGGTTGGTGTTGCAGGAACATGGAGGCTTTGTCTGGGGAGGGAGTGTTGGTGGTGGTGCTTGGCTCCAGTGGGAAGAGAGAGGTCCTGCGACTACTGATTACTCACTGGTCTGAGCAGTAGGGCCAGGCTGGTGCCCTGGATGACGGACAGGGGGAGCCGTGTGATGGACAGGCCGTGGTAGAGTGTCTCCACCGACGCCATGGTCTGGTCCAGCCGGCCCGCCAGACCGCCCAGCGTCACGATGGCGTCCACCTGGGCAGAGAGACACAGAGAGAGAGTGGGAGAGAGAGAGAGACAGATGTGACTGAGGTGATTCACTATAAAAGGTGCCTACCAGACCACCCAGATTCACTATTGTAGCCGGTGGAGTGACATAGGGTGAGAGCAGAAGAGAGAAGGGAGAGAGAGAGAAGGGAGAGAGAGAGAGAAGGGAGAGAGAGAGAAGGGAGAGAGAGAGAAGGGAGAGAGAGAAGGGAGAGAGAGAGAAGGGAGAGAGAGAGAAGGGAGAGAGAGCGAGAGAGAAGGGAGAAAGATAGAGAGAGAGAAGGGAGAGAGAGAGAGAGAAGGAAGAGAGATAGAGAGAGAGGAGAGAGAGAGAGGGACATAGAGGCATAATTTATTATACGTTGTTGTCAGGAAGATGTGGTTGTAAGTTGTTTTGTGCGGAGGCGTGCACTCAAACTCGATCGATTAGTGAAAAACACAAATACCTCAGTCGGTCTGTCTGTCACAAACAATATCAATATTGGGGGCCAATATAATGAAACAATGTGTTTATGAATTGGGTAATTGTGGCGAAATAAAAGGAGCTCAGATTAGGGTCTTTTCTACTATTTACTGCTAGGCTTTGAAAGAGGGCAGACTTCTAAAGTAAAGAGGATGTGAACTTTGTGATTCATACTTTTCTATCAATAGGTGATTATCAACTGCAAAAACAGTTAACCAACCGGGACATAACTTTCCCCCACAATTCATTTATTACATCTACTTTCAGGTCAACACGGTACCCTGAAAAAAAATTGCTAGCTCTCAGCGCTTTATCTATTTTCAGTAAAAGTGTGTGTGTGTGTGTGTGTGTGTGTGTGTGTGTGTGTGTTTATGTGTGCTTTTGCAAATACTAGCAGAATAGCAGATGATTCAGGGATTTTGGACCTTCTCCGTTACAGCCCTGGGCTGCCAAACCAGACTACACAAAACAGAATTATATTGCTGTCCAAAGCACCAACATTTTAAAACGCAAACCCTACCATCGAGGCAAACACTTTTTTTAACCATGTTAGTTCTGTGGAGATCATAGACCTCCTTTCAAAAATGGAAAAGACCTGACCAAGGTGTAAAATGACCAGGATCAAAGTACCAGACCAAAGCAACAGAAATGGGTCTAACCTGTATTATTCACCATAGCTTTTAGAGAGAATGTAAAATCAAAGAGTGTATGATGAATGGTATTCAGAGACTAAGAGTTGGATTGGACCTGTTTGGTAAACCCTATTCGTGAGTTGTACAGATGCTGGTTGTAAACAACCCTCTTGTGCTTCCCCCCTGCGCTATTTTTCTTTTAGAGAAGATCTGTGCTTTCCATTGAACTCACCCATTCAAGAGAAATTGCCAGTAATATTTGAAACTGCTATTTAGGCATAATATTTGTCTGCATTTTAATGGTTTATGCTACCCATTCACAAAGAATTATATAATTGAAAATTACAATACCTATATATACATAAATACATACATATACACACACACACATATAAATATATATATGCATATACACACAACAACATGTCAAAGATAGAGAAAGCAAGATTAACAATAAGAAACCCAAACTCCACTTGCTGGATTCACTTGGTCTACAGGGGAATAGCTGGAAAGAAGCGTATCATGGAAATCAACAACAAGAAAGAGACAGAGCTCTGGCATTGACCGGAGCACATCAGTAACAGTACAGTACAAACCAGCATGCAATAAAGTTGGGAGTGAGGGAGAGAGGGAAGGAAGTTTATCAAGTCATCCCTTATTCTATCTGTTCTATTGACTGATGCGTAGCTATAGTGAGCAGACAAATTCACCAACAGGGTGGCACATATGAAACATTCTTTTTTTATAATATGAACCCTGAGATCTAGGCAACACAGAGAAGGATATCAAAAGCTCATGTGTGATAACAAAACAGATTATTATTTTTTTTAAATAGCTCATGCTGATCAGAACCAGTCCTATTTTCTTTGTGTCCCAGTGAAAGGGCAGCATAGAGATGCCGATCCCATCATACTTCCACATTTCTGAGAAACCACAGACCGAATAGCAACTGCTCTCTGGGGCGTTTTTGACGGCATGAACGGTCTTCACAAATGAATAAGAAAAGAGGAATTAAAGCTATGACGAAATGGAGTTGAAACAAAGACCAGGGGTCGATATTTTGTTTCAATTAAGCGCCTACTATACTATTCTTTGTGACATTGACATGAACACATACACATCCCCCATCCCTCTCTCTCTCTCTCTCTCACGCAAACACACACACACACACACACACACACAGACACACACACAGAGTACGGTGGAAAACAACAACAACATAAAAGACGAATCTGAGGCAAGACCGAAGGCATAGCAGAGTGAATACAATTACACCTTTATGTTTGAAGTTCCACCCGTATAACTAATGACACTCTGCATTCCCCCAGAACCTGTGCTTCCATTCATCCCGACCGCTGGCTTTTTTTTCGACAGCCGCACCTCGTAGTGCAGTAACCTGGCAAACGGTGTTAACGGCGCAAGATGTAATGTTTTGTATTCCTCCTCATTCCATAATGTTTACAAACACGGAGAATCGGCAGAGCGAGGAGAATCCCCTGGCGCTGCATGCGGCGAACACAACCAGCTCGCTCCGAAAACAGAGCTCGCCTAGCATCCTTCCCTGATTGGCTGGGGACACATGCACGCACAGACACACAGACACACACAAACACACACATACACACACACACACACACACACATCAACACACACAAGCACGGACACAGACATAGAAACAGACACACACACATATATACATACTTTTTTGTTTTGTTTTATATATACACATATATAAAGAAATATACAAATGCACATGTACACATACATGCACACACAAATGCCAAATGCACAGCTTTCATTCACGTAGAGGAAGGCCGTTAAACAGTCACTCTGCGCTCCCAGCTATTTAAGATGGGCGCGCGTACGCACACACACTAATCCTCTGATCCAACTTTTCAGGATTTCCACAAACAGAAAAACAGATGAACTCAAACTAAATTGAATAATGCTAAGCTGTATTATAGAAAACACTTGAAGGCTAATATGATACATTTCCTATAACCCATCGGTGAATGCAACGTGTGGCCACTTTCAAATGAATCTGCCTGAGCTTAAACGGACAGATATTAGCCATGGTGTACGTGACAAGCCACGGATATATACAGAACTATGACAAATAGATGTACATGCTGTATATACATATTTTTTATCACTCAACCTCTTCTAAGATCCTCAAAGTTTTAACGCAGGGGTTCAAATAGAAGTCGTACAGACAGAAAAAGAGCAGGAAGAGGAACAAAGTGCCAGAAACTCAAATAAACAAACAAAATAAAAAAGCCTTCATCAGCAAGTCATGGCAAACGATGAAAGAAGGACGATGTGGACTACAGAGCTCCTATCTCTCCATGGAAGGGAAGAGACAGGTTCAAAGGCAGGGTAAATAAGAGCTATGATTGGGCGGGGGGGCGGATAAGAGGAAAATAATGAAAGCTCAAGAAAGAAGGATGGAAGGGCAGATGGATGTTTTTTCTGATGAGCCTGACGGTCAAATACAGAGTGAGGCCCCAAAGATTTACACAGTGGGAGATCCACTCACGTTTCAGTGTGTGTGTGTGTGTGTGTGTGTGTGTGTGTAGTATGTTTTTGTCTTTGTATGTTTATATGCATGTGTGTCTGGTGCATACATATAGACAGTATGTATGTGTGTGTGTGTGTGTGTGTGTGTGTGTGTGTGTGTGTGTGCGTGTGTGTGTGTGTGTGTGCGTGCGCACATGTGCATAAGTGTGTGCGCACGTGCGTATGTGTTTGTATGTGTGTGTCCGTGTGTGCATGCATGTGCAGGCTTTTGTTTCTATCTCTTCTAGTGGATGTTCTTCAGCCTTGATGTCTGAGGAGATTGGAGAACTCAGTGGTGATTGGAGGTCCAACACGATAGTCTTAATACTCCATTAATGGAGGGACGCCAGCAGACAGACGGACATCATTGGTATGTAGAGAAAGCCAGTGTGAGTCTCCACACCAGCGCCGGGGGACCACCATGTTGGATCAACATCTGCATGTTACAAGACAGGGGTCTTTTGCAAAGATCCAGCGGCTCCGGACATTTTGAATCTATGCAATGGAAACTGTCCCTTAGGGACATGAAGGGGTTCAGCTATCCTCCTGGGACCTCAGTCACGAGGGGGAAAAAGTGTGAGATCAACCTTGCGTAAAGGTGGTGAGAAGGTGAGCACTTTGGGAAAGAGGCGGCGAACGGTGCAGCTTCAAGAGCGTGGATCCGAGTGGCCAAGATGAGGCTCGCTCCGCAGGGGAGCTGGACTAACTCAGTAGACCCCCCCACCCCCTGCCCTTCACTCTCAGGGAACCTTCCCTGTGTGTGTGGGTGTGGGGGGTCCAACTGGAAGGAGACCCCCCTAGGGCTAAGCCCTGTAAGTGTCAGAGGGATCTTACCTCCTGGGTGGCTAGTGATTGGGTCTAGAGATGCCCAGGGAGGAGCTGGTGATAGAGGGCTCAGGGAGGGAGAAGATATGTCTGGAAATGGCTCTGTGCTGGGTGGCCCTTTGTCATTGTTCAACCTGATGTGCTAGCCAATGGAGGGATGGAATGAGTTCCAATGAATTTCGAGACTGGACGTTTTTATTTGTATTTATATATTCAAATGTAATTAGTATTTTTCCTTTTTGTGTCCAGTTAGGGAAAGAAATTTATGAAATAATTCATTCTTGCAATTTTAACATTCAACATGCATCGCATTTAGTGTCCAACAGGCATAAATTGAAATCGATGCATTTAAATGTGTATTCCTGTTGGCACTGTCAGCCCTTCTGAAACCGCTCAAAATATTAAATCAACCAAATAATGTTGATACTTCCCCCCCAAAAGTTATTAATCAGCAGCTAATGCCAATAGGAGCGAATGGACATTAAAACGTAATTAAAAGTATGAATGTGTGTGTGTGTATAGTGTGTGTGTGTGTGTGTGTGTGTGTGTTCACCTCTAGTTTGCGTCGGTTGATCTCCTCCACCATGATGGATAAACACTTAGTGAAGTCAGTCAGGTCCTGATCAGCCGTTTCTATCAGCTTGCATCCCTACACACACACACACACACACACACACACACACATTCACACACAAAATCGAGAAAAGAAGAGAGATCAAAGTGCTTTTTAAGTGTTACTTAACAAGCACAAAGCCACATGGAAGTGTTTGTTTGATCCAATCCCCCCCCCCCCACACACACACACACACACACAATCCCAATCACTAGTTTGCTGTTCTGCACTCTGCCTCCGTTTAGTTATTCACCACAGAATTATTCAGCATTTTCAGTCAAGGAATGCCTCCAACCTACCCTCTTTCTCTTGTCCTACAGCATTATCATAACATTCTTTGTGTTCACTTTTATAAATCGAGTTTTGCTTAAAAACAAAATCGAAAAGAGAGCGTGAATGAATACTAGGAGAGAGCAAGAGAGAGAGAGAGAGAGAGAAGTATCACAAGAGATACAGTCTTACTGCTGTGAGTGCGTGAGGCCATACATGTGCACGATCTGTGTGTGTGTGTGTGTGTGTGTGTGTGTGTGTGTGTGTGTGTGTGCCCTGGCCAGGAGTCATATCTGCATTTCAAACAGTAAACACTGGTTCCCTGGGTGGATCACAGATGCACCAGAGTGACACGGCTCCAAGATCACACGGGAACCCTGCTCAGGCACGTGTACGTGTGTGTGTGTGTATGTGTCTGAACTATGAGCACTGTGTGTCACCTTCGCGGAGTCTAGGTACTTATTCAGCCACGCTCTGCTTCACATACTCATCCCTATAGCTGCTGAGTCTGTCCTGTTTGACTTGGTTTTAAACACAGCCAGCAGGGGCAGAATGCTTCAATGAGCCCTCCTGTTGCCTCAGATCTTTCTCTTTGTTTTCTTCTTATGTAGATCACGCCCTCGCCCCAAAAGCAGAAAAAAGAAGAAGAATAAACCGTTGGCTGTGGTCCTGATGTCATCATACTTTAGTGGGATCCACCTTCCGTAAACTGACTCGCAGGAAATAGGACGCGAGCGCCCATCCGTGCTAGATAAAAAGACACGAGCATCCATCCGCAAGATGAAAAAGACGCAGGATGATATGCCAGCAGAGGCGTGTGCCCCCGAAGGCGACTGCGAAGCCTGCGGTGCGCAGAACCCCCATCCAAACCCAGCTTGGCCAGATAGGAGCAGGAGACCACTCATGATAGCACCAGTGTGTGTTCTGTCTGTATAGATGATACAGCCTCAAATATCTTGAGTAGGCCCATACCAAATAAATTAAATGTTGAACTAAACGGCTTTGTTCAACTTTTTAAATATGGATTTGCAGTTGAACTTTGGAAATGCAGTTTGTTCGACAAGCCTCGGCCGCCGTATAAATATGATGTTTAAAAAATGAATCTCATGAGGTTCTGCTCTTATATATGAATGTAAAACAACCACAAAGCAAACGTTTATATCTCGGAATATCTTGTTAACTAGGGGAACAATGATGAAAATGATCTTGAACGGTGGGGACGCAGTCAATATTTCCTTTACGCCTTTAGAGCCTCTCTGGCCATCCTGGAATGACGCGGGGGTCTTGGGTAGCCTCCGGTAGCAGAGCAGACATTGACGTGACCCCACACTTCCCCTCTCAGACCTCTGTAGACAGCTCCACCGGCATCGCACTCAACAGGAGTAAAGAAGTCCGCGCTGTAACCTAGCAACGCCAACCTGAACACATGCTGGGCTTTTTAGACTTTTTAAGGGTGGTGGTGAGGGTGCATAAGGGGCCTATTGATCTCTTCCTCGAGAGGGGTCAATCAAATACCATGTCAAGAAAACATCAAACCCACAGCATTTTAGTACAGGGTGGTGTGTATGTGTGTGTGTGTGTCTGTTTTTTAAAGTTGTGTTTTCTAAACTTAGGACTCCTCACTTTGTGTGTGTGCTTTGGCTGCAAAGAATGATAAAAAAGCAAACTGCACCATCAACAAACAGTCTGCTCTTTCACACAAAGTAGGTCTTAAGCACTCTCATTTTGCTATCCTTTTTATCCTTGATCATGAGTGACACACAGGAAGCAAGAGATGAAAATAAGAAAAATATTGAATTCACTTTTCCCCACATCATGTGGCAGAGCTTGTTTCTATTTGTCTTGCATCCAAACACTTAAAATGACGGGCCAACTCCGGTTCAGAAGGACCAACACCTGTTTCTCAGCCGCGATGTCCTTCACAGTAATCCCAGCATTATGCGTGTGCCAGAACCCAGGCCTGTTAGCTCACTCTGCACTCAAGTAGTAACTAGTTGAAATCACAGCGCAGGGGGATTGCAAGTGGTTTTCCTTTGTTGGTGCTCCAGTGCCTTGTGTTCACAGTACTATGAGACATTTTAACACTTTCTCTCGTCTGGTCTCTTGTGAGAACCGACACGCTTGGACTGAAAGAAACAGATTGTAAACCATCACCTTTCAGGATCCTGAAAATAAAACGGTGTGTGTTTGTGTGTGTGTTTGAACTCACCTTCTCTGCATAAAATGCCTTGACCTCCGAAGTGATGGAATCAAAGTCCCCACTGATATAGTCTGGAAGAAAACTGGAGAGAGAGAGAGAGAGAGAGAGAGAGAGAGAGAGAGAGAGAGAGAGAGAGAGAGAGAGAGAGAGAGAGAGAGAGAGAGAGAGAGAGAGAGAGAGAGAGAGAGAGAGAGAGAGAGAGAGAGAGAGAGAGAGAGAGAGAGAGAGAGAGAGAGATTCATCAGGATACACACACACACAAACACACAGTATATACATTTTAACTTGTCCCAGGGAAAACAGACACAACAACAATTTGCAACAACCATGCCACACATGAGGACATACATATTTCAGCATGCATGCATGTCATGCACACAAGCAACACGGGACTGTACTAAGCTATACCTTAATACTTTATTCCTGCAGAATATGCCATTCCACCACAATATAAGGCTCAATCATCACAAATTGAGCTAATGGAAAAATCACATTTGTAAGGCTATGAGTGAAATTGATCTGATATTTCCCATTAATATAACCAATTTAGGGGAAGTTATTGCATCTGCAAATGAACGCAGCGTGCGGGCATGTTGGGCGGGGGGGGGGGGGGGGGGGGGGGATGTATACGTGTCAACATGGCGCTCACGTTTAATACATTTCCCCAACAATCGTCCTTCTGTTCGAGTGGAACACCCGTTTTCAAAATCACTCCTCTGGTCCGTAGGTGTCAGGATTAACAAGGTCCACTGCAGATAGTTTGGACAAACACAGCCAGATAACACACACACACACACACACACACACACACACAGCCCGCCCCACCCGCCTCAAAGTAAACTTGTTGTCGCAGCGAGACAGATAGCTCTCTGCTACCCGGCTTCACTGTCCATGGCGGTTGTTGTGTGCTGTGTGTAGACCCGTGTGCGATGTGTTTATGCGTAGCGACACGGAGAATAAGGGGACGCAGACGCAGTCACTGCCGCTATCTAGGGCTATTAACAGGTCTGACATTACGATTTCACGCTTGGGTAGCCATCGTGTTGGAACTGTGTGTGTATGTGAGTGGGTGTGTTTGGGTATGCATGCGTGTGGGTGTGTGGGTGTGTGTGTGTGTGTGTGTGTGTGGGTGCGTGTTTGTGTGTTTATGTCAGCATGTGCATCTGTGTGTGCGTCTCTAAGCGAGCGTGTGTACAAAGTGTGTCTCACTTTGAGTGTATGGATGTGTGTTTGTGATGTTCCGGGTGGTTGAAGACAGAGATAGGAGGACTGTTTCATCCCTCGCTCCTCAGCCTTCACATTTACCATTTGACACCAGAATGCAAGACAAACACATCTGCAGGTATGAGCAATCTGCAGCAAGGCTACACACACACACACACACACACGCACACGCAGACACACATGTGTGGGCATACGTCAAAACAGGGACCCCACACACACTTGATGTGCTCTCGTGCAGAGATGAGCCATCATAAGCATGCAAATAAATAACCTTTGTGCATTAAGATTATATTCTTAATCTTTAATCGCACATATATATATATATATATTTTTAAATGTATTTATAAAGATTACAAACACACTCTCTCTCTCACTCACACACACACACACACACACACACACACACCTACACACCAGTACTTCAGATGGATTACGTCCCCATGTTGAATGAGTGTATAAATAAACATGTGACAGATGGGCCTAGAAACCACACAAGGCCTGATCACAGCTTGACACACACACACACACACACACACACACCTACACATAGACACACAACAAATTGTAGTACGGCTCCAACCTCAGACTGTAATTGACCAGACGACATTCCAAATTATGTGTGCTTGTGTGTGTGTGTGTGTGTGTAAATTTATGTGTGTCAAAGTGTGTGTGTGTGTGTGCATGAGTGTTTAGCACTTCTGACAGCCCTCTCTTCCACATTAATATTAACTGACACTTTAATTTGGATGGGAAATAGAGCATTTTGCCTGCAGTTTGCCCGAGTAGCGTGCGGTGGGAACGGCCGTGACCTTTGCATGTGTTTGCGTGTGTGTTTGTGTGTGCATGTTTGGGTCTGTGGCACTATCAGTCTCCCACTTTCTCTCTGGCTCTCTTGTCTGTCCTTCTATGTCTCCACCTGCTCCGTGTTCTCTCTCTATCCCTTTGTGGCCTCTTCACTTCTGCTGCGCTCCAAACACGCAGCCAATCCCTCCTTTGATACATCCTCCTCTCTCTCTCTCTCGCCCTCTCTGCTCCTTCATTAAGACCAAGCGATGCATCATCTCGCCCCCCCCCCCCCCCCCCCCCCGTCACTATCTATCTCGCTGTACCCCACCCACCCGCCAGTTACCTTGAGGACCCTTTAAAAAAAAATTATAATACAGAAAAACTGGACCTCTCGATGCAAGAGCCTCATCAGAAGGACATTGTTCTTCTTCGTCTGTTTATGCCAAATCAAAGCGAGACAGCCCCACTCTGTTTGTTCCCTCGTCTCGGGAACACACTTCTGTTTGACACAAAAGACAATCTCCCTGATTACTCTGCTCTCATCACGCCAATCAGGCACCACGGTGTGTGTCAGTGTGTGTCTGTTATAGAAGCTGGTGATTGATATGCGATGTGGGTCACTTTATGTTATATAATATGCCAACGCCCTGGACACAAAGTAGCAGAATCTAGCTCTTGTGTGTACAACAACACGAGCACCATGACCCATGACATCAGTAGCGCACACAAACACACACGCGCACAAACTAACACCTGCACAAACACACACACACACACACACACACACACAAGGCTAACGACTTCTTTGCCAACGGAGCTCGAATGACGGCAGAAATTGAATGTATGACTGAATGCATGTACATGTGTCTAAATGCTTTTTAATTGTGTGTGCATCAGAGTGGGTGCACGGGGTGCATCGGTATATATAGCGAGAACTTGCGTTGCCTGCGACATCATCGCCACCGTGTCATGCATGTTGTGAATCTCCGGCGGTGCTAAGCAGTCTGCAGAGCAGCACTTCAGGGCGTGTCGGAGGAAATGTCAGGGTGTCACTGGCAAAAGGCGACAACATTTTAAGTAGGCAGAGTCGGAAGTGTGCGTGAGCGAGTGTGACTCTTTAACTGTTGACGTGAATGTGTCCTGCATGCCTATGTGCGACGTGTCTGCTCCTTTTTTGTCAAGTGACAATGTAGCGTGTGCGTTTGCAGCTGTGCTTGTGTGTTGTTGGTGAGAATGTAGCTGGTACCCAATGTAAGCAGCGGGATGTGCAGGAAGACTAATAACCAAGTGTAAACAAAAATCTAAACTCTTCCCTAATGGCTACACACGCACACACACACACACACACATGCAGGCACACACACACAAACACACACACACACACACACACACACACACACACACACACACACAACTACCTCAGTGGGTTATAAGAAGGCTTGCTAGTGTGACAGGAGAGCAGGATAGAGACAGAGTGAGAGATAGGGAGAAAGAGAGACAGGGAGAGACAGACAGAGAGAGAAAGCGAGTGAGTGATAGAGAGTCAGAGTCAGAGAGTCAGAGAGAGACAGAGAGTCAGAGAGAGAAAGATAGTCAGAGAGAGTCAGCGAGAGTGACAGAGAGATTCAGAGAGGGGTAACAAAGTGTAACATGAGAACATCATGCAGGACAAGGTGAAAATGGGACAGAGCGGGGTGTAGAGTGCAGGTGAGAAAAGATGGAGAAAGAGAAAGAAAGGGATCAAATAGTGCACTTTTCTGCCTCAAAGGTTATTCTATTGAGGGAGAGACACAGATAGACAAATAGACAGAGACAGACAGACAGACAGACAGACAGAGACTCTACCTCTATACAAACACCATGAGGGAAAAATACCTTATTCAACACAGGCGAGATGAAATGAAGACAGAGGGGAGGCTAGGGTAGATGAGAAGATGATATGAAAATAATTGTCAAAAGAAATGCCAAGAGGGCAGGGAAGGCTAGTGCACAGAGAAAATGAAGGACATGGCAATGTGCACTACAAACAACACACGTGCCCGTTCCGTAGCCAGCTGTGAAGGGGGCCTCCAGACATGCATCCAGGACCTGTTTGCATGTGCTCTGGTGCCGGCCAATAAACACATAGGCACTTAGCTCCCTCGGCCCTGCGCTTCACCTACATAGAATGCCCCACCTGGGCTATGTTCTTTAAACTGATCTCTCTCTCTCTCTCTGTCTGTTTCTCTCTCTCTCTCTCTGTATCTCTCTCTCTCTCTCTCTCTCTCTCTCTCTCTCTCTCTCTCTCTCTCTCTCTCTCTCTCTTGTAATTTATTTTTGTCAAACACCTTGGTCGATTCGGTTTTCTGTGTTGGTGTTGTTTTGATTTCTTCTGCTTCTTCTTTTCATTTCCGGCAGCTAGACGAGTGGAAGTGCATTGCTGCCTCTTGTGGGTTAAAAAAGCGCATTTGGTCTTTGCAAACTGAAAAGTTGTACGTGTTTATTTGCATATAGAGCGGGGAAGTAAGATCCCATCACAAGTGGTCGATCGAGGCGCACGTGGAGACGCATTCTAACGCCGGGTGTGACCTGACGTACTTAAGAGCCTGTGAGTGGATTACCCAAGACACCATGTTAATGCCAGGTGTGAAAAGGGCCAATGTTTCCCTCATGGGCCACAGAAAATGTGTCACCTCCACAATATAAATGTGTCAATGTTCCACACAGTGTAGAGTGGCATCGCACGGCACTCTAAAGTTCCACAAAAAAGGCATGTGTGTGTGTGTGTGTGTGTGTGTGTAGAAACCTCCCATCTGTGAATTGGGAGGATTTCTTGAAACCACCGGCACCACTGCAGGTTCTGAGTAACGACAACACATTTGTGGAGCGCTATACCGCCGGTTTACCATGAATGAGAAGGCAGAAACGAAGAAGAATGAAATCTGGAAAGAGAGAGACAGTACCCTGTGGTGACGGAGAGGTGCGTTCCCGCCGCTGCTTGACGTAGTCATGACGATGTTCTCATGACGCTTTAAACGCCAGGCCTCCCGCGGGGATAAGCATCAAGAAAAAATTAAATCGATATTTAGATATTCTTAACGCTGCGGATTTGTTTGCATTTTTAGCTTGTAAAGACTTCAGTTTAGGAAAATGAAGCACAATGGAATATCACTTTTTGTGGAAGTGTTGAAGTGCGCTGAAATACATTGAATAAACACTCAAAGGTACACTCAGAAAACAGAAAAAAAAGCATATCATTATCTTGTATTTTTATAATAGAACTCTGTTGGCTGTTCTTCTCTGCAACCCAACATTTCAGTATTTAGTGTATTGATTATTTGTGTTTACATCCAAGAGGTGTCTCTGCGATCACGGCCAATCAATGGACATGAGGTAGTCACGATGATGGTTGAAAGCACTTCCTTTGGCTAGTGGTTACATCAAATGCTTGTGATGAAGCACATTGACAGGCTATAGTCATCAAAGCACAGCTTTATAGATAAGCCGCTAGTTGCATGTGTCCATGTAGTAAACATGCATGTGAACAGAGTCAATAACATGCAAATATGGGTAATAACACACATTCAAACAAACAATGCACACAAAGAATATACAACAGTTAAGAAAGCCTGTCCTCAAAAATACACACACATATACACCCCTCTCACACACACAGAGACTCTGGTTGAACATTCACACATGAACACACACAGTCTCGTACACAGAGTGTTAATGTGAAAGCTCTGACGCTTGAGGGACCTGACAAGGCCCAGATCCATCTAGACCTTACATCTCTCTCTCTCTCTCTCTCTCTCTCTCTCTCTCTCTCTCTCTCTCTCTCTCTCTCTCTCTCGTAATTTATTTTTGTGTAGCCTCTGGGTGTCTACAGTCCCCAATCAACACACATAAGTGTTTCATCTCATCAACAGACAAACAAAGATAACGCCAAAAATGTCCTTACAACACAAAGACACATGCACACAAGACAGACACGGAGACACACACGGAGACACATACACAGACTCACACACACGGAGGTCTCACCTTTCACGGTCCCCTGCAGTGACGCTGTAAAGGTGGTTAGCAGCCCCGTCTGCACACGCTCTGATGAGGGCTGGAGGAGGTGAGAGATAGAGAGAGGAAGAGGAACACAGAGAGAGAGAGAGAGAGAGAGAGAGAGAGAGAGAGAGAGAGAGAGAGAGAGAGAGAGAGAGAGAGAGAGAGAGAGAGAGAGAGAGAGAGAGAGAGAGAGAGAGAGAGAGAGAGAGAGAGAGAGAGAGAGAGAGAGAGAGAGAGATCAAGGTTAAAAAAGGGAGTTAAAGAGGAAAAACACAATTATACAACCGTTAGTCCTTACTAAGTAATTTGATCGGACAAGAGGCATTCCATGAGCACAGGGACTTTTTAGTTGTTTTTTTAATAACTGTTAATTACTTTGATGATTGTTAACTATCAAGCTGTTATAACTCATCAGAATCATACATTCCACCAAAGCTCTTAATTCACTGGTTGCACAATTAATGGAAACATACAGATGAATGAACATGATACAAAGTAGCTGGCCTGCAGTAATGTGTAGACCTAATGTGTAGTATCAAGCTAGTGTGCAGGCACATGTTTATGTGTTGCTTGGCAACCCATTGCAGAAAAAATAAAAGTTGGCTGAGCCCATACACTTATTAAATAAACAAACAAATGATAATCTGTTGTTATTATGTGTTATTATGTTCCTATTCACTGGGTACTGGTGAAGTAAGACTAGACTGTGCACTTGTGTTCCCTTAGTTCTGGTAGCATTAGCACAGTTAAAATGGTTGACATAGGAACCTTTGACAGCACATGACAAAAAGATAAAGAGTCATCTGTCTTCTTGCCTCTATTCAAATGTAGCATAATGGTTCAGTTTGTCGGTTGTTTATTTTGTTGTTCAAAAACCTTGCTACCATTTTTGCTAATGTATGCTCTTTCACAGCTTGAATTGTGCTCAAACTGAACAAACAAAGATTTTTCTTTACTTTTCCATTTTCGGGGGCTGTTGCGTTTAACACTCAGGAAAAGACTTCAAAGGAGCACATTGCACTGTGTGCACCTTGTTTAAATGTTGCAAAGCTCTTACCAAAGAGACTGCTCACCTTCACTTTCAAAGAGCTGTGGGCACGTGTTGTGTGTGTGTGTGTGTGTGTGTGTGTGTGTGTGACTGTCTGTCTGCAGACTCTCATGCTCCTAGTATTGCAATATTACGACCTTAACAAATACACATCATTCAGAACAGAAAGAGAGAAATATAGTATTTGTTTACATATACACATGGTCTGAACTTGTTTATGGTGTTGATGTGAGACAGCACAACACTACGCACTTGCATGTTGCGTTACTTTGTTTGGAGCCAACTTTGTCAAAGTCTTTTCATCTATAAGTTGGGAAGTTTGCTATGTTTCACACATCAATAAATGTATGCAGATACACTCGAACTGAAAAAAAAACATGACACATGTTAACAGTGAGAGGAAACATTTTACACTTATGAGTTTTCGTCGCACGTCGTACAATGTAATTAAAAATGTGAATTTGACGAGGTTATGCTCAGCTTGTTATTTTGCATAAATCACACTGCTTTTGCACGCCGTCATTACAATAAAATGTCTTCGGTGTCACACAGGGTGGGGGGATTCGACAACTTTTCACTTGTCGAAAACAAGAGTGCTAAAGAAACCTGAGGTTGATGCAAATAAGGTAATAAATAATATATATACTTCTAACAAAAAGAAAAAAATAGGCTTTTATTCACTGCCACCTGCTTGTCGATGCGCGATGATGTAAAAGCACGTGGCAGTGTGGAATGTAAGTCATTATTTCTGACAAAGTGCAGAGGGGCTCAGGAACTTTTCTTTTTTCTTTACAATCCAAATGATAACCTGAAGTGGAAACAAATAAATACGGCTCTTGTGAGGCTTGTGGCGGCAGATTGCCAAGCGCACCACTCTCACGCGCACACGCAGACATGTACACACACACACAAACACACACACACATACACACACACAATATTAGGGAAAGCACAGATGTTTTTCTCGATGGATTTGTGGAAAAGTGTGATTTGCATCTCCTGTACTATCCCTTATTTTTTACATTTGTTTTTATTCATACCACACGCATATGTACGTACACACTGCACACGCACTCCTGTTCATTATTCACATTCCCCCCCCCGCCCCCCCCCCCCCCCACTCCTGTTCATTATTCACATTCCCCCCCCGCCCCCCCCACTCCTGTTCATTATTCACATTCCCCCCCCCCCCGACCCCCCCCTTTGGTCTCACCCGGCACCTGCACACCCTCAACCCCCTTTTGTCCTGTCCAATCCTCCTCTCCCACACCAGCGACTCATGGCAGCACATCCAACACCTCATCTGCCTCAGTCGTCCACCCCCCCCCCCAACCCCTTATACGCTTCTCAAACTCCTTCTATGCCGAAAATAACAATTGAACACACGGTAAAATAGTTAATAATCAGCAGATAATCCCACAGAGTGATGCAACAGATATAATTAAACTCCACACTGATAAAGCAAGCAAGCACACAGCTTGCATATGAACTACACAAACTAGTGCCAGCGCTCTCTCTTTCTGCCCACCACACATTTGGCAAAGTGCAACTGGAGCAGGTGTGATCTGGGGATTGCATAGAGTACACCACATCTACAGTATAGTGCACCATGAACTGTATAGAATATTGCACGGAGTACACCGTATCTATAGTACACCATGAAGTGTATAGAGCATTGCATCGAGTACACCGTATCTACAGTACACCATGAAGTGTATAGAGCATTGCATCGAGTACACCGTATCTACAGTACACCATGAAGTGTATAGAGCATTGCATCGAGTACACCACATCCATAGTACACCATGAAGTGTATAGAGCATTGCATAGAGTACACCACATCCATAGTGCACCATGAAGTGTATAGAGCATTGCATAGAGTACACCACATCCATAGTGCACCATGAAGTGTATAGAACATTGCATTGAGCAGCGACATTGCTTCTGCTACACCCTGTTGCCACCAACAGGTGACTTCAGGCTACTGTACTTGTGTGTGTGTGTGTGTGTGTGTGTGTGTGTGTGTGTGTGTGTGTGTGTGTGTGTGTGTGTGTGTGTGTGTGTGCGTGTGTGAGTGAGTGTGTTTGTGTGAGTGAATGTGTGGTAAACAGAGCGGTGTTACACGCAGCCGCTAATGGGCAATGCCGTCAATCAGCATTCCCCTGTACCTGAGGCAGGACGTGATTACACGAGCAGGAAATGGAGTAAGAGAAGTAAACAAAGAGCCAGGCCGAGAGGGAGATTGAGAGTGAAGGATTAAGCCGTGAGAGGAGAGCCAGCCGGGAATCTCTGATGAGGACTATCTCCCCCAGCCTGGGTGCATAACTTTAACCCTCATCAACGTCAGGCACATCCGTCCATCTCTTCTGCTTTTCTCCATGCATCCCTCCATCTGTCACCTCCTCATGCTCTCCTCACTCCCAGAGGTGGTGGTGGTGGTGGTGTTGGTAGGGGGGCCAGATCAGAGGGCCTGCGAGTGGTGTGTGTGTGTGTGTGTGTGTGTTTGTGTGTGTAAGAGAGAGACACCTGTGCATCTGTATGAGCGTGGAGACCCGGTTGAGATGCCTCCAGGTGAATAGCCATCTGGAGAATCGAACCCTCCTCCCAAGAAACACACACACACACACACACACAAGAACAAACACTTCTTCCCCTCCTGACATCTGCCTATCGTGCAAACACCATTAAATATGCATGCCATGTCTCGGTGAGACATGGTAAACTTGCTTCTAGCGTGTTTACCCCCTGAACTGCCAGAGATCTGAGATCTGCCACTCACATGCAATTAACGTCATTGCATTGAAAACTTCTCGTTTTCTTCCCCCCCCCTCCTCCCCCCGACCCATGCGAGTACAAATGCCACGAGCGACACGCATCAGACATGTCTACCGTGTCGCACACCCGTGTCGCACACCCGTTTATTTACCTGTAGCGCTTTTTTCTTCGAAAAATATCAACGGGATATTGAGATCTATATATTTTTTTATATATATATATATAAGTTGTAGTTTGGTATCTTGTTTGAATTATAAAGATACAGAATAATTTCACGTTTCCAAAAGGTTCTCGATTTGGCAAGTTCTGAAAGGGACTGTGATATCTGATCTGATTTGTTTTTAAGGAATAAATTATAATATGCGTGTGGGAATTATTTGTTACAAGTAGGTTATAATTTTGTCAGACATGTCCTCTGGGCAAGTTATGATGCCGTGTGAACAGACAGAAGGGAAGAGAAAGAAGAGAAAAACTATTTCTACTGACTTCAGAGGCGTCTTGACTGACTTAGTTTGGAAACATGAATAAATAAAAGGTTTGATTCGACTCATGGAAGAATGTCCCTTTTACCGCTGATTGCAGATGGAACACAGAGCACCACACTGCTCAGGAAGTTGATGAAAAATAAACATTTTGTGTATTTGTTTGCTTAGTTTGAGCAAACAAACAACAGACATTAGCCAATCACAAATTATTTCAATTTTGGCTCCGCCCTCCAATCGTCATTAAAGTTGATCACACACACCTGCAGGGTCTCTCAACACCAAACACAGCAGGCACACGCTGCATGAACTTCCAGGAGTTGAAGTGTAAGCTAATTTAAGTTCAAATATTTTTTCGTTTAAATACTACAATACTATTGTTCTATTGTATTACTGTTTTCATTTTTTGTTTCAATATTCTGTACTGCCAGACCTAAGTTCTGTTATGTCCATACAGGGCTGGTCTTTTTAAGTTGCCTTGGTCTCAGAGTGGTGCTGCTGGTGCATTGATTATGGTTTAACTTGCACTAGTTAAACCTAGTGGGAATAGTATTGTATATGATTGTTCTGTGCATTACTCAATAAACCTTATTTTTCTGCATAAACTCATTTGTGGTACCCTCTTTAAACCCCACTTCGAGTAGAGGGATGGTTTACATGGCCCGCATGAGGGTTTACACGCGGCAGTCAACATGTCTATAGCCCTTTATCCCCGTCTTAAAGGTCCCGTATTTTACCACCAGGTGTTCTGCTGCTTAGCCATTCCAAGCTATTTCACAATCCACCCTCTGGTGACCTCACTTAAAGGTGTCTTAAACCAGAAGTATGATGGATGGCTAAAGCTACCAGCCAACCCATAGGCTGAGCTATCCATCGTACATCTGGGTGGACACTCTCACATGTGATGTCACTAGAGGGTAGATCATAGACATGAACATGGATGCCGCACTGACGGCTTGGGCCCTTTGCTGCGATACGTAAATACGGCCGCAGTATTGTTTAGGTCAAGACTGGCCTGTAAAATAAAAGTAAAGTTTACTTTACTGAAGAACAAGGTCCTGAAGGACGTTTCTAGAAAATAAGACGATTGTGTAGCGTAAATCTCCTTTTACATCAGGCATGTAACAAACGTCACGAAAATGCAAAACTTCAATTTTCTTTCAGCATATGTCCCTCCGAACAGCCCTTTGCTGGACCTTTTTTTTTTTTCGTGGGGTTGCATTTCACTGAAATCTGCGTTGTGTAATACTTCATTGTTCAGGCTGCATGAGGACTAGTAATATAATTAACAGCAAGGGTGGCAGAAATTTGTCGCTAATAAAGGTCCTCCATTTAATTATGTGGCTCCTCAGTTTTGGGCCTTTAGTCAGTTAACAGCACTCCTCAGCTAAGTTTGGTTTGTTTGACTGTCGTTCAATTAAATCTCGCTTGTCCACTCCCTAGCCTTACGCTGACTTAAGTTCAGCTCAGTCAACTAGTTCAGCCCACATGAAAAGGCCAACATGCAGTGTCGGGAATGGAAGAAATTAAACTTGGTTTGAGTTTGTTGGGCTTTGACGGCTTCAAGTCGGCATGTTAAATAAACAGTAGGGTGGGGATGAGTCTGATGTGCATTGGTACATCACACGAGAAGCTACATTTGGGAATCAAACTTTACCTTCCTCAGAAGCTTTCTTTTTCTTCTAATTTCTAGTTTCCTTAGTCTTTTGGTCTTATTTTTTTCTCGCACACAAAGCAGTGAGATTGATCAGTCATTGTGTTCTCTGGAGTAGGGTTCCAAATTAAAAAGCACAATCCTCTCGCATTTATTCATTGGTAGCAATTCTTTTTCTACAAGAGACCAAGTACTTGAAGCGCTGCAGTGACCGGAGGGCTCAAGGGACAGGTGCAAGGCAGGACTACAGCGGTCTGTTGGTTACAGGCAGCACTTTCAAGGAAATGATTTAATTAAGGGTGGCCTTGGCGCTCTAGGAAGAGATGTGTGAGAAGGAGCCGAATACATGCAAACACATGAACGGGTGAGTTATGGAGAGAGATAGCTAGTAGGTCTGGGTTGGTGCACGGCAAAAGTGGGGATGTGGGCCTACCTTTGCTCCACAAGACATGGAGATATTCCTTCTCCAGAGGCTGGTTGAGCATTAGTAGGCAAATCTTCTGAGTGCCTGGGAGTAGAGGAAAGGGAGTGGAGTGGAGGGGGGGGGGGGGGGGGGGGGGGGCATAGAAATAAGGAAGAGATTCAAACAATGGTCAGAGCATTACTCTTATTTAAGAGTCACTTCTGTACCACACAGCTGTGGTTACAAGGTAATGATGAAGACCTGCACCCTTGACTATCAGTGATTACAGAGAAATTCTAAAACATCAAACCAGACAAGAGGGAATCGTTGTCCATCGTGCTGTTAAATTGTATTTTCAACATCTCAATATTTATTTGACCTTCATGTTTAATCTGTTTTGTATTATTTTTTGTGTTTAGTTGAGTGGTATGGTAAAAGTGAAACATTGTATTGTAAGGTAGATTGGTTGGCAGACAGAGATTAAGAGGGATAATGTTGGGATAGCTTAATCTGTTCTCGTAGGGTGTTTTGTAGTCAAAGTTTAAGTTACAGGTCATGTAAAACAGCAGTCCATGAATCTATATATATTTACATTTTTTACTTTTAATGCTAATTTGGTTCTAAACAAAACACTTTACACACTTTTAGAGTTGGAACCTCACCACTAGTTGCTAAAAAAAGTTACACTGCACATTTTAAGTAGCATAAATGAATAGACTTTGAAGGAAAATAATGATATTCAAGGCTTAATGTGGTCATATGCAGCATGTGACTTTTTCATAACAGGCTTGTCATTGTGATTTTTTTTTTCCAAGGGCTTCCATTTGGGGACAAATGGAAAGGTTTTTTCATTAGACTCTGAGTTACTAATTATAAATGTGCCATATTCAAGAAAGGTGCAGTCTAAGGCTTTGTCTTTTCATAAGTTTTGAACTTAAGGCATTGGAAGCGTGAAAACCCCAAATCTGACTGTAAAAACAATTTTAAGCATGACAAAAGCTAATCTACAGAAAAGCTATTTTACTTGTATTTCACATATAATACAAAATAATTTCTATAATAACACGCCCATGTGTACTGGACATACCAATTTCTAATTGGACATCCAATTTCTAGCTGACCTAACTTGAAAGTTACAATAAAAATGAATGTATGACCTCTAGATTATATGCGAACCAAAAACACCACCATATCACTAATTTGAAAACAATGTGCCATAAATAAGTTAGCAAAGATTCAGTCGAACAGAAACAACAAATTAGGGTTGTCTCTACAACAACCCTAATTTAAGTAACTAGTCTAAATTAACAGTATTCTAAATATTCGCAAACATTAACTATGCAGATTCCCTTAGATAGTTATCTACTTCTGACATAATTGATGTCAACCAGGTGGCTGCAGGCTTACGTCTGAAGTGCAGTGACTTATGTGGGTCCACTGGACTTGGAATTCAGATGGGTGAAACAATGGAATCAAAATGTCCAATTGACCAAAAAGATAACCTTATTGCATCTAAACATGACCGCCACATTACCTCTATTTTTTATTTATTTATTTTTATATCTGCGTTCTACGGAAACATGCTTTTGATGTAGCGTCATTCTTTTCCTCACACTTCCAAATAGACACTCGGGTCCAAGGACTCTGACATGCCCGGTGTTGTGGCAGACAATTGAAAAGCACGTCAACCTGACAAGTTGGGCACTTAGAAAGGGGCCAATTATTTTCCTACATGACAAGGTATTCTGGCACACCCTTGGTATAATAGCCTTAGATGCATTTATCGTTTTAACTGTGGTGGTTCTGGGCCTATTAGTAGCTACTTCACCTTGTCCACTGCTCTGGAACGCCCTTTATGCCTAACGGATGCATCTCTCGAGCGGCTAAGCTAGCGACGAGACGGTGTGGTAATGACTTATCCTATTCTGTTTGTCACGACTAACGATGGTGTCTCTATGATTCTGTCAAAAAAGAGAAATAAATGTATGGAAAGTCCATATCAAGGTAATTTCAAGCAAAAGTCACCCAGGATGGGCGGACGTACGGCAAGAGGGGAGAAAACGAGGTGGACGATGAGGAGGAGTAGGGGTTGGGGAGGGCCAGATTTGTCATCCTTGCCTCTTAATTGGCTAAAAGGTGTAGCAGGGAAGGTAAAAAAAGAGACGAGCTCAGCCAGCCGTGACATTTGTAGGAGACGAAACGTGCACACGCCTGTACATTTCGAGCATGCTGTCGCAGGAGACTTCACCTTCTGAGGTGTCTGAAAGGGCCAAAAGGTGCAAAACACAAATAGAAAAGACAGGGACACACAAACACATACCTGCGGACGGTACGCACATTTTTTCTGTCTGATAAAATACACATTTTTTTGCCCAGTACGATTTAATGACGTACATGTAGGATATAGTCAAATTCGGATTCAACTTGCCGGTAAACACACCTGGAAATAACAGCATAACGAAGGCACAAGCGTGCATTGACACGACTGTATCAGCAGCTTCATTAATTCTCCTCAGTAACCATGCAGCCGTGGTGAACAAAAAGACATGGTCTTCGCTATTTATGCACTTCAGATGCACTCAAATCAGCGTTCCTGGCTGATTTTGGTCCTTATTATTGATTGCCTTTTATCCTTTATTTATTTGTGTGTGTGTGTGTGTGTGTGTGTGTGTGTGTGCGCGCTCGCGTAGCGCCCGACGCATGGCTTTAGAAACATCCGGTAACAAATACATCGATCCAGTGTACACACACACACACACACACACACACACACACACACACACACACACACACACACACACACACACACACACACACACACACACACACACACACACACACACACACACACACACACTTACTTTCACTTACATTGTGGTTCTTCTCCTTCAGCCAGTTGATTACAGCAATTTGACACACTTCGGTGCCACGGCGGTAATCAAAAGCGAGCGAGGGACAAGGTAACGTGTGAAGCAGAGCAGGGGAGGGAGCCAGACAAAAATAAGCAAAGACTCAGAAGCAGAGGAGAAGCAAGAGGCGGGAGAGCGAGACAGCTCAAGCGGGGACAAACAAACACACAAGAGGACATTCTTTCTCGTTCTCTTGGTTTTTTCGCTTTATTTGACAGATCTACACAGGGAGCTTAGTGGCCGACAGAGCGAGAAAGAACTGCGTGTGTGTGTCCAACCGCCACCTTCCCAATGGAGGCCAGCCATCCACTGTGCTATTCTCTCGTACTATTTCAGACTGCTCAAAAATATAAAACGAACCAGCGCCGTTTGGGGAAGTTCGCAAAGATACAAACATGGCTTCCTACTCAGAGCCGTGGAATGAAAAAAGCACTCCTGGATGGCTTTGTTTGAAATGAGATTAGCTATGACACTACGTGGGATTAATAAGGTCTAATAAATAGTATTAAATTTGTTCAAATGTTAAACTTAGAGCAATCTGTGCACATACTCATGTTTTTGCAATGATGTGATATAATCTAGTAAAGCACAAGTCAGTCTGTCTGGTATTGTGTGTGTGCTGTTCAGTTTGTCCAGGACTTGAGCACACATTCACATGGTTGTAATTATGACAGGAGATTGTTTGTTCATCCCCCAAAGAGTGTTTGTGATTGTCAGAGAAGGGAGCCTATGAGAGGCAGATTGACAGTAATGAGACTCTTACTGAATGGAACTGTGGTACCTCGTGTCTATCTTGATAGACACAAGGTTCCACAGTTCCCTTCGTACCACATTTTTTCTAACTCAAGTATATATGTGTGTGTCTGTTTTGTTTCAACTCAAGCGTGTGTGTGTGTGTGTGTGTGTGTGTGTGTACACACTTGTAGTCAGTCATGTGTTTTCTGGTGCATGATACCTGAGGGCAGCAGGCAGTCCAAAGGTGTCAACTGCTCGTCCATGACTGGCATCCACAGAAGTCCACCACCTTACGCTGAGGAGCGCTTACTCAACTGGAACACAAAAGTAGAGAAGCCATTAACCTTCCTTTCTTTCCTCTTTTCATTGCCTTCTCGCATTTATGTTTATTTATTTAATCTATCTACCCTTGCCTTTTCTGATATGATGTAATGGGTTTATTGTACACAGGATGTTGTAAAATTGTCATTTCAAGAGGCAGCAATTTGACAATTTGATATTAAACACATCTGAAAATTATGAAGCCAAATGAGGGCAGATCATCGCAGTTGGAGGACCTTATACACGACAATAACCCAAATGTTTTGAATCATTCTTTGTCCCTTTTTCTCATTCTTTCTTGTTCTTCTTCCACCATTTTATTTTGGAGGTGGCAGGCAATCAACTCCAAACTATTATCTCGGAGTCTTTGTCAAGGTGTGTGATTCAATATAGGATTGAATTACATGATAATCGATTGAACATTTGGACAATATTACTGGAGGATGAAATGGTATGGGATGTGCTATTGACAAAACTCACTTTCAAATGGTTCTTTGCAACACTGACTGTGCTATTTATTGAAACAGTCTGTTATAAATGTTTTTAATCATAAATGTTTTTAATCATTAAAGACAAAGTGCCTGTAGAGTATCTCAGACAACTTCAGCAGTAGACTGTTGAGACTGAAATGTTAATCAAATTAATTTGCCACAAGATAAATGTAAAACTGCATTAAATATGGGCTATAGACAAGAGGTTTTGTCTATGAATTATTTTGTTAAGATTATATGTTCCACAGAGAATGACTTATTATCTCATTGAGCACACTGGCGGGGTAAATGAGCTACGATTTGCCTAATTAGGGTTGTATTAAATTCATGCCTTTTTAATTTAGGCTGTGAAGATTTATTTGGTGGGGTATAGCCCATACTACTTCATATTTCACTTTTCATACAATTTATGTCTAAATGTTGGCATCCTAACTAATGCAACTAATCCATTTGTCTGTCCCCACTGTAAAGCTTTATTACACTGTAACAGCAGGACATAAGACGACAACTTTAAAGATGCAAGATAATGAACAGGTTGAACAGGTTATTGCTTTATTTTAAAGTAGCATATGCATTTAAATGTGTCGCAGTCCCCATAAGATTGTTTGCCTGAGCGTTCCTGGTGTGAACATTGTGGATGTCAATCATTCTCCCGATAGAGACGTGCCAGCCAGATAGTGTTGTGAATAAGTAATACAAGCCTGTTTCAATACTGATGGAACAGTCTGACTCCTACGGAGTTATAGCCACTACAATTATGTTCATACATTACGTAAACTATGAAATATTTCCATGCAGCCACAGGTATTGCATATCCATCTGA
This sequence comes from Lota lota, assembly GCA_026745465.1. Classification (NCBI taxonomy): domain Eukaryota; kingdom Metazoa; phylum Chordata; class Actinopteri; order Gadiformes; family Lotidae; genus Lota; species Lota lota. Next base: position 418,958 of record JACYXH010000242.1, read on the forward strand.
TAGCAGACGAAAAAGAGAGTCGGTATCAGACCTGAAGATCAATGCCAAAGGGTTTCAAAGTTTTCACAATGTCAATAAGGTTAACTTATGAGCCGAGTGACCGTTAAACCCCAGAATGTCCCAATGCACCACTGCAAAAGCAATAGCAATAGGTGAAACCATTGAATATTAAAAAGGCACTTCCCTGTTGTGTAACGTTATTAAAACAAATGAATATTAGTAACGATCTCACCTGTTTCTTTATGTTACACAATACTGGCGGTTAACTTACAAGTGAACTTTGACTGGTTATCTGACAGATAACGTTTCAACACCTAATATTTAAGCGCCGTTAGTAACACACGTTCCCACGACCTGACATACTATCAAAGACGAAATAGAGAGAAAATAGCACTGAACGCTCAACACGCCTTCTCTTTGGGCACATGCGATTTGATTTGACAACATCAAAAAAGTGGGTTGTCATCCGAAAGATCTACCGCTACGTACTCTGGCTCAAAGAATAAGTCTGCCAGGACGTGGAAAAATGTCCTAACTAAGACGAAATGTACAACGTAGACACCCGATTAGGTTGGTTTCCGCCACAATACCGTATATTGTACAGATTGACTATAAACTTAGAGAATGAAGGACACTTTGGTAATTAGTTCCTGGTACATTTTTGTAAACAACCAACAAGAGCGCACGGTCGTCCGCTGAGAGCTATCCTAAAATGATACAAAGCACCAGCATTTTGTTATGGGGACACCTAGAGGGTGTAATTGGAATATATCTACTGTCCTACTGAAACGCTCGTTCAGTTGTTCATCATTGCTGAGTGTAGCAAATTGTGCAAGTTTATATCTGTGTCTGTTTGTTTTGTATTTAACATCACACCACCAACTAGCAGTTAAATGTTATTTATTTTCAAGTAAATTATTCTGAATAGAAAACAAGTTATGAGATAAAGCCACTTATTTGAAGTGACCCAATGGATTATGACCAATTTAAATGCACTGCGGAGAACATTTTTCCAAAATGGTTTGTATTAGAAATATAAATGATTGCCCCCTGCTCTAATTAACCCCAAGGGGTTCATTGACTGCAGGGCAATTTATTTCTCACTCACTCTTTTTTCTCTCATTCTCTGTTTTGTTTGCTTCTCTCTATCTCTCTCTCTGTCTCTCTTTATCTTTATCTGTGTCGGTCTCTCTCTCTCTCTCTCTCTCTCTCTCTCTCTCTCTCTCTCTCTCTCTCTCTCTCTCTCTCTCTCTCTCTCTCTCTCTCTCTCTCTCTCTCTCTCACAGTGACAAGCACACAAAAACGAAGACTGTATTCACAAACAAACAGACACATCGGAATAAAAACCACTTGCATACACACACACACACACACACACACACACACACACACACACACACACACACACACACACACACACACACACACAGTCAGGTCTGAAATGACAGTCTATGCCGCTGTCTGAGAGAGGTGTACCTGCAGCGTTAAAGTGAGAAAGCAAATCTTTTTCAAGGTGAATCTGCTCCGGAGGCTCGTTAAGACAAACGCTCTCCCATCAATCAGCATCTGTCCCTTCTCCCTGATGGGCTGCACAGCGGACGGGTGTGCACGGAATTTACTGCAGGCACATGCACATACACACACACTTACGCACATTTTATATGTTGCACGCCTTTGCATAGCATGTGCTAACACACGGTCACAGACCATTCATATGCACAGGAAGTCATCGATTCTTTGCGTATGCATTATAAATACACCTATGAATAAATTCAGGCTGGAGTGCATTCTTCAATGTTTTATTTTTTTTATGAGGCCACACTGGCTGAATGCTTTATCTGTCTCTCTATCGCTTTAACTCTCTCTCTCTCTCTCTCTCTCTCTCTCTCTCTCTCTCTCTCTCTCTCTCTCTCTCTCTCTCTCTCTCTCTCTCTCTCTCTCTCTCTCTCTCTCTCTCACACACACATTATCTATATCCCTATCCATCTCTCTCCCTCTCCTCTCTCTCTCGCTCTGTCTCTCTCTAAATCCACTATGCCCTAGCTTTCTTGCTGCTCATATCCATACACATCTTCTTTTTCATGATTGTTACATTCCTATATCATTATGCATTACTGCTGCTAACATGTTTTAATATCTCACTTGTTGACAACTCACCATCACCATCAACCTCATCATAGTCTTCGTCATCACCCTCCAAATTCCGAAGGCTCTGCTTGTTTTTCCTCTTCTGTCAAGGTTGTCATGAAGATATTTTTTACTTTGGTTTGAAGACATTCAGAAAGATCATTTGAAAATGATAGTCAACTGACGAATCAAACCTGCATCCATCTCAGAATCCTCTTGCTGTTTTGAGATGCCAATTAAAACACAGATGAGACCCAAACATGCACATTCTTTTTGGATTGCTCTATCTCCCGTTAACTGAGTAAAAATGATCATCTTAGTTCTGCATAGTGTTCATAAAAAAGTACAACAATCTCCCACACGTTCTCCTTTCTAAGTTGTTTCCCCTTGTTCTACTCCTCCTACACCCCTTTACTCCTGAATCCGTGCCGCCATTTTCCTTCCCTGTCTCCATCCTCACTCCTTCCTTCCCACAGTTGTTCCTTCTATCTGACCCTCCCTTCCTCCCTCCCTTTCTCCATTCTTCCCAACCTCCCTCCCACTCACCCTCCCTCCTTCCCTCCCTTCCCTCCCTTGCCTCCCTTGCCTCCCCTCCCCTCAGTCATTTTAAACAAGTTGATTTTATAGGTTGGCATTACATACTGACCGACACCATGGTAGTCATAATTTGGAATGACATAGAAAAAAATACCTTGGAGCGACTGCACTTTGATACTTGAGAGCCCCATGCAGGCAGTTCAGTTCAGTTATAGGTGCAGAAATAAGAAAAAAGAACAAAAGAAAAAAATAAGATGACCTCACCCATCTCCATACATCAGCTGTTGAAGAAGCAGCTCAGTGGGATCTGAGAAAGAGAAGGAGGGTGTGTTGTATAGGCAATTGTAGCTATCTAGCAGAGTGAATGGCTGGCCTGGCCTGACATTATACACCAAGCCCAACGAGGACAGGGTGTAGATAAATCAACAACATGGCCGTCGCTGCCTTCGTCTCTCCTGCGGGGACACAGACGCAGTGCACTTAATCCAAGCCAGAGGACCTGACCAGGGGTTCAGCAGGAGAACAGGCAGCAGTCTAACAAAACAGAAAAGTGCATTACCTTACGATAGAGTTGAACAAGTGAACTTTGTCTGTAGTCATTTTCAGGGTTTTTTTATGCAAAAAGTACACTTTTGTACATATACACTTCAGTACTTAACTGCAATGCTTTAATATCGCTCAATCTTCCAAATCCAATAAGAAATGGGGATGTCTTGACAAATTGCCTGATGAACTCCTTTTAAAAGCACATTATTCAGAAGGGTTAGAGTGACGGACCACTGAAGCTGCATATATCGATTAATCGCCCTTCTCTACGAGTTGTTGTTTTTTATAATCAAATTTGCTTACTTGACAACCAGTCAAGCAACTAACTGACCA
>JACYXH010000242.1:427500-432500 GCA_026745465.1 Lota lota
ACAGAATATGAATTTGTCAAATAAATGCCCCACATTTGGTCAAGTGTTAGATTATTTTATAATGTATTCATTTATTACTGTAGAATATACCCATTAGGGCCGTTTGTAAAAGGACGACTCGTGGACAAAGGCATTCTTTGTACATGTACGTGACTTGGTAACTGATTGACATGAACACATGAACCATTTGCCTGACTCATACTTTAATAACATTCATATGCTGTTCATATTGTAGGCCTAAAAGGTGCTCTAGATAACAGTTAAGTTATATCTGAATATCTGTTCTGGTTGACTGTGCGACAATCCATCTTACCTGTCAATCACATTCGGGCACATGCTGTAACCATTATACGAATGCAACACTTCTCAATGGCGGAGAGACGTAGCGATGGGGGGAAAGAGCTGCTCTTCATTGCTCTCTCTCTTTACAATCTCACCTAGAGCAGCTGTAATTGCTGGTATGCTGCACGTCATGCATTTCAAGTCATGCATTCTAAGTATGGTCTTAGATCCACCCCAATGAAGGCCATTCTGGCTGTCGGATTCCGCTCGCCATGCTTATGCGTTTCTTTCATTTGCATAGCCCAGTGTAGTTCAAGCATGTTTTCCTGGTTTGTTACACTTAGTGATTGCTGCCACATTTGCAGGCCAGCCTTGCCTGCAGTAACTTACATTAATGGCCGTAGTGTTTTTGTTATGTCCTTAGAATTGACTTTGTCCCTTCATGCAGGTACAACCTTTACCATACTAGTAGTGTAAATATGCCACATCCAATTAAATACTAGCACCGGTAAAACAATGAGACTTTACATAAATTCCCAGGCGTTTTCATCTTCTCATGGAACGGCTGAATAAGGGTGCCTTAGTGTGCGCATATTGGCAAGAGAGAGGGCGGTATTGGCGATGCTATGTGCTTCGGTGGAGCAATATCCATTTCAGGCACATGAGTTACGTTTAGCAGCGAGAGGCAAGAGAGAGGAGAGATGGACCTCCATTTACATTACGTGTTTCGGATATTGCTCTGGGTACTGTTAACTGACATACACAGCTCATAAGAAGAAGGAGAACGGAAATTGTTTTGTTGGACCGGATACGTGATAAAACTCATGACCTTCTCTCAACCTTAACTTTACAACTAAAGGTTAACAGTACAAATGCACTCATGTATTACACGTAAAATGACATATCAAGCATTAAATATGCTAGCATATTACAACACTGACACGATACATCATTAATGCTTTACTCTCTATTACTAATGCATACTGTTGCTTTGAAGGATATTTTCAGATTAAATATGTAATTCATTCATTCCTTTGGTAATCAACTGACTGAATCCCCTGTATGAGACTACCTGTATCACACACTTGCACCTTTCCTGCTTGAAAAATAAGTTTACTTTCTACACTTTATTCAAAGTAAACACTTTTCTTCTTCATCACCCTTTCTCCAAGTCGTCTCACATGTAAATCCTCAAGTAAAGTACTAGAGTAAAAGAAAGTGCTTTCCCCTCCTGGTCTACACCAAAAACAGATTTTTTTCAGGTATTAGCTTATAAACTGTGTCAAAATAAAAGCCCCCCCCCCCCCCCCCCCCCCCCCATCTAGCCAATTTGATTTCCTGGTTTCGTCCTGTTTTTCTTCAAACAGAAATCAGTGGCTTGGATAATCGAGCAGCAAGCAGCATGATAACCAGTAATAGATAGATGATGGATGGACAAATAGATAGCGCCAGAGTTAGATGGATTGTTTGCTTGTGAAATGTTGAGACTTTTTATGTATTCTATGTGAGTGTGTATGGTGGGAGACTTATGTGGGATATTGCCGATGCTTATGGGGGAAAAAAGGTCTCTCGCAATTCGTAAAAGAGGATAATATGGTAGAATGAGTGATGCAAAGAAACGCAGCTTGATCTATCCAATATATTCCCCATTATTATTTAAGACAGGACCACCCATTTACAAAAAAGATTAGGTATTGACACAATCAATATAGAGAAACACATTCAAAAATATGAATCAAAATGAAATACAAAGCTACAATTGAACAGTAGCCTATAGCACATTCCACTTCCCCATTTCCATATGTTCACTAATGGTGCAACACTTGTAGTTTTGGTCCTGAAGGTGTTTGCAAACAAAACACATCGTTCAGAAAATCTCATAGTGATGTCTCCCGGGCAGCACACCAGATGCCGTGTGTCTCATGTACAAAATGAATAAACAAATAAATTAATTAATGAATAAATTAATGAACAACATGCTTTTGTAATGTGCGATTTAGCCTTCTAGTCAAATGCCGAGTGACTCTGAGCCACCCCCCTCAGGCTATGTCACCCCAGTGGCAGAGGTCAATGAGGTTATACTCTCTGTTTTATCTTCAGCCCCATTTTCTTTATATGCTTCTTTTATCAAATTCATAAGAAGAAAATAACTATACCCCCAGTCTACCCACCCCCAGTGTGCTATGCCTCTCGGTTTCTTTATTTCAGTATGTATTTATGTAATCATTTATTTAACTAAAGGTTACCTATCTGGTTAGCTGTGTTATAAACCCATTTAAAAGATCAGGCTTGTTAGTTCAGTCACAGATTGACTGGCTAGATACGTGATTGGCTTCCATGACTGACTGACCGTTATTCATTCAAAGAAGGCCTACTGGGATCAAAGTCACCAGTTCCAACACAACTCAAAATGCACCCTTAAATGCAATTTTACAGGTATTGGTTATTTCCTCTCCACAGAGTGCCTAAAATGAACAGTGACAGTGGGAGACAGCAATCAAACAGAGTTAAACCCCACAATTATATTTGAACTCAAAAGGAATTAATGTAATCTGATGTGATTTACAGGGCATACTAAAATGAAAATGAGATTGAAAAACAGAAAAGAAATAGAAGCTAGGAGGCCATCATCAAATCAAATCAAATCACACACTACACATCATACATTACTATAGTAATATATGTTTAACAGCAATATTCTATGTCCATATCTTTTTCAGATTTGCAGTGCTAACAACCTAAATAAGTATTACGAAAGTGGTTTGAGCAACATATATGTAATTCCATACTCCCTTACAGCATAACCCCAAAAGGAAAGTGTAAATAAATATTTGTACTATTTAAAAATAAATAGTACAAATAAAAACAGTAGATCCATACACACGGCCCTTGTCTTGCTCCCATCAATAAACATGATCAGAACCTGTTGGAGTCTGACGCGTATGCTCCTTTTTTACTGCTGATTTATCCCTTCAGCTGCCTGCCAGCCACAGGTAGCATTCATTAAGGAGTTGGCCACGGCACCAGCCAGGACAACGGCACTGGCTAATAGAAGAATAAGTGTGCTTAATTAAGAGCAGACTAAACGAGCGAGGCGTTGCGGCTGTAAATAGGGCCTTTGTTCTGACATCCCCATGCTAAATGCTACAGACGTGAGCGAGGAGACGCATAGGTCCACGAGGTTAGCAAACTAGAGGAACAGATGCGAGAAGGGACACTTGCATTCAATTTCAAAGTGATATGGCCACGTGCGAGGTGGGATAAATTAACTCTCTCTACCGGTGTACAGTAGGCTCATTGCCTGCTACTGATATAGTGATCCCCTGCAGACCCGTACGGCAAATTATCATTCATCCAATGCCTTGTAATTGCCATTCTTATTTCTTTAGTTTTGCTCATCTCAGCAGGGGCCTCTAAATAGGGATAGACTCCATCAGCACCCAGTTACCCAAGAGAGTCGCTAGCGCGTGATCATTGGAATATTGGCTCAAAGCAGAGCACAGAAACATCTAACTGTTACTCACATGTGTGCAGACACAGACATGTCATGCGAGCAGAACATTTTTATTTGTAGTGCTTTATTTTTGCCCAAGGTGTGCAAAATATAGCACACAGTAAGTCCCTATACGAGGACGAAGAGACAGGTTTTTTTTGTTGATAGTCACAGGGTGTATGCCAGGGCTTGTGAGGCGTGGGGTTATATTGGTGTGTTGGCCGACCTTGGACGGCTCCCTCCACGGCTAATACCCATCATAATAAAACACACCACCGGAGGGATGTGTTACATATAAAAAATAGATCAGCGGGATTAAGGTTCATGAGACATTACTTCCCATGGAGTATAACCACAACGTTATCACTGCTCTGTGAGTTGCTGTTGCAACCAACAGGAAGGGAATGCAGTTTTATACATTATTGACCATGAAAGCTATTTATATAAAGATATATAGATGGATAGAGAGATAGAGTGAGATGACAAAAGATAGATTGAAGGCTAGATAGATAGGTAGATTGAATGAGAGAGCTGGAGATAGAGTTAGAGATAGATAGATAGATAGATCAATAGATATAAACTATATATATATGAGATATATACTGCATCGATTTAAGAGAGAGAGAGCGAGAGAGACTGAAAAAGATGGATGGATGGATCGATAGATACATTGGTAGAATATAATATTCAATATTCAAACGTTTTAACGGAATGGAATTCACCAAGAAAGCAGGATTCACCACCCCATTATAATTATAATAACATTTGTGAATAAATAATAAACTAATCACCATTAAAAAGCAGACGCACTATCCTTTCACACCACTCCGGCGGGTGCGCATTGCCTAATTAAACCTTGTTGACTCCCTGTGACCGCCAGCTAATAATACAGCACCCTTTCTCCAAACCATGTAGTTAAAAACAATCCTGCCAGAAAAAGGCAGAGTGAAAGCGTTTAATTGGGCACCATGGCAAGTTACTCACACAAGTAATGTGGAACCCGTGTGAGGTTCTATTTAGTGGTGTGGCGGCAGTTCTAATGTAATATAATGGGGTGCCGGCAAAGGTGCCAGAGGCATGGGAATGTCTCTGTTTGTCACAAGCTAATCCTTTTAAGAACAAGGAGAATAGCGAATGGAGAGAGCTATGTGTGAGCGCTCAGATTATTACAGACATCACAATGCGAGGCATGATCCTTTTTTGCAGAATAATTTGGCTGCTCACA
>JACYXH010000242.1:435000-512500 GCA_026745465.1 Lota lota
ATAAAATGAAGGAAACCGAGGCACACGTTTGGGGATGTGTAGCCTCATACACGAGTGTTGTTGTTCTTTTACTACACTTACACAGACAATGTGCTGAGATGCTGTGGCATGACTTGCCTTAGAGCGTCTTACTGAAATCAAGAGGTGAGTTTGAGAAAAACACAATGAAGAGAGAGAGAGAGAGAGAGAGAGAGAGAGAGAGAGAGAGAGAGAGAGAGAGAGAGAGAGAGAGAGAGAGAGAGAGAGAGAGAGAGAGAGAGAGAGAGAGAGAGAGAGAGAGAGAGAGAGAGAGAGAGAGAGAGAGAGAGAAGAACGACCGTGTGTGGGCTGCGTCGTGACCTGCGCTGGAGCACCACTCTGGATGCGTGCACCGTATGCAGAAACACGCTCCGCTTAATGCATGGGCTTTAGGAGCTCATACGTGTATTGTAATGACATGTGCACATTCAAAGACACGTACGACGATTACACACACATGAACGTATACACACACACAAGCACGCACAGGCAAACACACACATGCACAAGTTAAGGTAAGGGTGTATGTGTTTATAATTGTATTACAAAGACACGCTCACAGTCACACACATACACACCACTTAATGCAAGGGTTTGTGTGTTCATAAGTGTTTTGTAATGACACGCATGCACACAGACACACACACATACACACACACGCACACATTGGAGACATATGGCCTTCAAGTTTACTAGAGCAGAGCCCGCCACAGTGTGTGTGGTATAGTGTGTTTGTGTGTGTGTGTGTGTGTGTGTGTGTGTGTCATTTACATGCCATTCACACCTTCAGCTTATGCATATTTATGAGCCTAATATAGGAGCCCATTTCCTGGGCTCAGCCCCTCAATGAGTGCTCTAAGCAAGAGTTTAGGATTCAGCTCAATGAGCGCCATCACATTTGGAGCCAGTGAGCCGGACGAGAGAAGTTACTTGACAATGTTTAGATGCACGTTGCAGTCATACCACTTTTATGAGTTTTAAGATATAAATATTGAGGAAATAAATCTGCTTATCTTTTTTTTATTTATCCTTTTTTATTTCATGATGTCATGACAAATGAATGAATTATGAATCAATGACTGAATGGTGTAGGTTGACAAAGCAATATTGAATCCCTTTGTATAGACATGATGTTAAAATAAACACATGCAAACACATAACTGTACTGAATTGTCTAAAATCCTAGCAAAAGAATCCACTGCAAAATTACGAATATACACACAATACACACATTTGTGAATACCCAATGACTGTATGCATGCTTTTCTTCCACCGTCTGTTGTGCTTTCAAGCTAGTGCCATGGTGCCAACAGAGAGCCACTCAACCTCTCTGGAGCTATGGGAAGTTTATTCCTTTGTGCCTGACAGAACGCCCTGAACACTGTGTCAATGTGTCAGTCTGTGCTTCACCAACTCTCTCTCTCTCTCTCTCTCTCTCTCTCGCTCTCTCTTTCTCTCTTTCGCTCTGCACACACACTTTTAATACAAATCTTTCATTTACTACCTTACTTGGGTCCTTCTTTCGTGACTTTATTTCAAATTTTGTAATTTCTAAATATTGCTGCTTGCAACTTCAAAACAGCTGGTAAGGGCCTTAGAATTGATGTAATATGAAGACAGTTTGCGATTGCTTTGGTGCTTGAAAATCAACGGCAGACTTTCACAGGCAAAAACATAAACCACACAACAGATGAACACATTTCAGGATGTAATTTGGAAGTCAAATCTATTCCCTACGTATATTTGTAGCTGGTTTAATCACAACTAAAGAAATAATGAATGTACATGTATTTGTTGACATAATATAGAATTGTGCTAAGTGCTCCTGTCATAAGCAATTTGGTGTCTCTTCACACTTCTTATTCTAAAAGGGTTTACATACAGAATGCATACAGTATATGTCTTATGTCATAACAGTTCAAACTTACTTGCTAACAAACAAATGGTAACTGTTGAAAAATGCTTTAAAAAATATTTTGTGGACGAGTTTTGAGGCTTTTAAAACTACTTGCATCTTCAACTTTTAACACTTCTGAACTTTTCCTGAATCAATCACCATATACACTAGGGATGAATAAATTATTCTTGAATTCTGTCCCAATCGAGGAACCACTTCATCCTTCTCTTACCCCTGAGTTGTTGTTTCCCAAGAAAAACAAGAGCAAAATGTCCAGACGTCCCGCTAAAAAACACCCTATTTTGTTGCAAGCAAAATGGCTGCAAAATGTCTTCTTCCAAAAAAAAAACCTTTTTGGTTAGAACAGAGAATGAGCAGTGGTCTCGAGAAGGTCTTGAACAGTGCTCTAATAAATAAACGTAAAGCGGTGGCGAACCCAAAAACATAGTTTTCTTTTTGTTTTGACTTGACTTGAGACGACTTGCCTTAATCGAGGACTCGACTCGAATTGACTTGACATAATCCCGTGACTTGACTTGACTGGCCAAAGAAATAAATTACTTGGAACATGCTTGAGACTTGGACTGAATTACTTTGGACTTTCTTTAGACTTACACCAAATGTCTTGAGTGAAGCATCTCTGTGCAGTAAACACAGAGATGCTTCACATTCACATGATAAAAACGGACCAATCCACTGCCGCCATTAAATGACATAACATTACATGACCTTAAAATGGCTCCAAATGGAACAGGTTCCTTGTCGGCGTTTAATCCATAGACAGCCGTCTCACAACACAGTGTGGCTGTATTATCTGTATTTGTGTGTTTATGTATGTATTTATGTATGTCATAACATGACAGTCAGTCAACACGTAAGACCCAAGTGCGCAAACCTGAGAGACCAAACGGGGAATAAACGGGCATGCCTCAATAGTGGAGTGAGTTGAAATAAAAACGAAAATCTTTGTTGTTTTTTTTAGCTTCTGGTGCTGTCAGGGCTGAATACTTTGATTGTTTCTATCCTCACACATAACGCAGGCTTCTGCCGGGCAAGTTATTTCCCAGATGTCAAAGCCAGAATTAGGTTAAGAATTGCCTCGCTGCCATCAAGTCAAAAGTGAGTTTCTCCCATCCGTCTGTGTGTGTGCGTACACACACGTGTTTTTGTGTGTGTGTGTGTGTTTGTGTACGTGTGTGTGTATGAGTGTGTGTGTGTATATGAGTGTGTGTGTATGAGTGTATGAGTGTATGTGTGTGTTTGTGTGTGTGTATGTGTGTACGTGTGTGTATATGAGTGTGTGTGTGTGTGTGTGTGTATGAATGTGTGTGTGTGTGTGTGTGTGTGTGTGTGTGCGTGTGTGTGAGAGAGAGACAGTACTTGCAAATGCGCTGTATTTGCACCAGTGTGCGTGGGAGGAGAGCAAAGTTGATTTTAATGAGAACTGGCGTCGACATCCGTCTGTGTCTCCGTCCATAGATGGAGATGACAAGGAATGTGCTGACGTGGCTTTCTTCTCAAATTGAATTTAGGAAATAATGTATTCCCTTTTTAATATAAGTGGTAAATCATGTGCCAATAACCATCGTTGCTGAACCCGAATGTATGTGCTCTAACATGCCCTCTCTCCCCTAAACCCTCCAGTCTGTCACTCTCTCTCTCTCTGTGTCTCTCTCTCTTTATCTATCTCTATGTCTCTCTCTTTGTCTCTTTTGTTATCAATGTGTTGGTATAGGGATTTGTTTTGATGCTAAATGTATTGTTTTGTGTGTGTGTATGTGTGTGACACACACACACAAACACACACACATACACACACACACAAACACATATACAAACACATTCACACACACACACACACACACACACACACACACACACACACACACACACACACACACACACACACACACAGAAGCCCTCTCACTCCTTATTCGACTGCATGAATTTCATTGTGTTGATATTGTGTCTTTAATCAATGCCTAGTCCTTCTCACTCCAGTAGCTTCAGTGTTATTGAGCTTTTTACGCTGAACTAGGCCAACCAATGCTGCTATACATTCATTTAGTTGTCAATGCCATAGCTATTAATATCCATCCTACTGTTTACTGGTGCCAAGCTAACTTCAAATATGGAAAAAAGAGACATATGATCATTAAAGCTACTTGATGCTGATCTTTCGATCCTGTCGGGCTACTTGCTTTCTCCGGTGGCCACTTCTGGTACTGCAGGTCGAACCCCAGAGTGAATTTATAGGATGTGCTACTATATTATATTCTAATACAATATACAATATATTTAATTACAATTGTTATCAAAATGTAAGACACATTAAATGTTATTATTAAACTGCACTGTCCAGTGTACCTTTAATAACTGCAGGCATGTTGTGTTAGAGAGAGGGAATGAGAGAGGGCATGACAGATATGCAGAGAGAGAGAGAGAGAGAGAGAGAGAGAGACTGCATGGCTGATATGTGTAGCGAGAGAAAGATAGAGCATGGCAAAGATGTAGGGAGAGAGAGAGTGGTACGTGGTGTGGACCGCCCATCTTACATAGTGATCATTCCTCTCAGTGCATCTCATAAAGACATTAGGTGGGAGTCATTTATAACCACAGCAGTGATGATGAGGGATGAGGAGAGGAGGCAACTCTCTCTCTCTCTTTCTCTCTGAATGATCCTGCTTGGGCTGGATGTCAGTTCATGCAAACCTGTAATTTTGTGAGATAGAGAGAGGGAGGTAGAGAGACATCAAGAGAGAGATAGATGAGAGAGAGAGTGAGAGAAAGAGAAAGAGAGAGAAATTAAAACAGTAAACTTTTGCAGAAATGTTTTATTATAGCTCTCTTTGGACATGAGGTAAGGAATGGGGTCTCATCAAGAGTTTAATAAAAACGCACCAATAAAATACAAATCGTGACCCATTAGAGGTTCTGCGGCAAGACTCTGGCCATATCAAAAGACAGATGATCTGACGCCTGGTTACCTAGGTTACCCGGTTACCCACAGAGGACTGCATATGACATCACTGCAGGACATAGACAGAGGTTTAGTCTCAAGTTACCAAAACCTAAAACAACCTTTTTTCATAAGAATTCAGCACACACATTTTAAAATGTCCATCCGGTATATCGGGCCGCAGCTGAATTCCAATTTATAACGGTGGAAGGACAGAGTGTGCGCAATTACTGTAAAATATGTTGCCATCGCCCTGAGGGACAGTGAAGAACGTAAGATGTAAGATAATTATTCTTCTTATACCCCCACCTCAAATACAACACACCCATTTTACCCCTTAATGTCCGTTGTTTGTCTACTTTACACCATTTTCTTTTACATTACAATACATAAAAAACACATTCACAATTCACAATGCATATGGGGGTACACACCCCCATATGCATAAACATCCACCCTTCTCTCTCTCTCTCTCTCTCTCTCTCTCTCTCTCTCTCTCTCTCTCTCTCTCTCTCTCTCTCACCCTCTCCAGTATCTCTCCTTTGAGTTCATGACCCAATGCCAGGCTCTAGCCTACATGGTGTTTATATATTTTCTGACTGGCTGCATAGGCCGTCATGGTGATATACAGATGGAAGGTGTACTTTAACCTCAGCCACTTGACCGTGAAGCTGGTGGCGTTCTGCATAAAACCCTGGCACCTATAGTCAGTACAAGTTATTTATTGTTTCATTATTTTCATGATGTATTTGTTATTCCTACCTTTTCACCCCATCTTTACTTCGACGTTGCATTGACGCTTTGGCCCACATCCGTTCTTTATCTTCATGAGGAAAATACATGGAATGCATGAATAAACATGGGAGATCCTCGGAAACATCATGTTATTTCATTGTAATAGGCTTCATGCAACATGCATGCCATAGCGCCAGCCTGTGCTCTGATATTGCAGTCTCCTCCCATGATAAGTCATTAAAGAAGAAAAATAACCATGTCTTCAACACGTATTCCCAGCATATGGCCCAGTCAGACTTGATCTATGGAGCCCACGTTCTCTCAAACACCAGTTTTCATGTATATTATCCCATTCTTTCACATGAAATAATACATAGTTATGAATTGTGTGTGTGTGTGTGTGTGTGTGTGTGTGTGTGTGTGTGTGTGTGTGTGTATGTATATATATATATATATATATACATATGTATAAATATATATATATATGTATATATATACACACACACAACATTATGGCAACAATAGGGCGAATAGCTGTGTTTTTATCCGTCTCTCTTTCCATCATTTCCATTTCTCGCTCTCCTCTCACTTTTTCAATCTCTCCACTATTCCAGTCAGGCTTGACTTGGCTCATTAGAAGAATATGTGGTAGGTAAAATGGGTAAGTGCGTGTGTGTGCATTTGTCTATTTGCGTCCATGCCAGGGCATAATGTGAATGTACAAGCATGTGCGCGGTCATGGTTGTACTCTTTTCGGCGCGTGCTACGTCCAGGCAATCACAATGAAAAATGAATGAGGTAAGAAGCGTTTATCTTTATTAGTCTTTCATCAGTAGGCTTGAGGAGACCTTTAGTATCGTCGGCAGAACTTCCCTGCATGCGTTTCCTTCCCTTCCATTTTTCAACCATCGCTCCAAACAATCCACTCAACTCATCTTTACATCTTTTATTTAGATCTGAGAAAAAAAACCTCTATATCCTTTTCAGTCCAAAAAGCTCTCCTTTTAGTCACATCTTACTACTCTGTATTTATGTTATTTAGTTTCTGTTCTCCACCTGTCCACCAGATGTCCTTAAGACTGTTCCCTTCACTTCACATATCCTGCCTGGCCATCTGCAATCTATTCATTCCCCTCACCTGAGCGTCCTTGTCAATCTTCCCACCTGCACCTCATTCCCTGATCAGTCTCTCCCCATATATACAAGTTCACCTCCTTTGTTCCCTTGTAGGGTCGTTATATTTGTCGTGTCCCTTTGTCATGGTTGTCTCTCTAGTTATTAGTATTTTCCAAGCCAGTTTGAGGAACTGGGATGTTTTTAGTTTTCTTTATTTAAAGCCTTTTTGTTACGTCTCTGGAGTTCTCGTCTGCATTTGGTTCCTATCCCTTTTTGTTCCTGCTGCCCTGCCATCACTTGTCGTGACAAATTGGCTTTATCTTGTTGGGTAGAAAAGGGGGTTATTCTTAAAAAAACTGAAACCTTGCAACTGGGTATCCGCCATGCAAACCTCACACCAGTATGGGGATGGATAACACAGTTTATGTGAAGAGTTTAGAGATTATGTAGGCGCAGCACCAACAGAGCAATCTAGTCAAATTAGTTATTTTCTTTGTATCCTGCTTCTCACCTTCTGCATATATATATATTTATATATTACCTGAACACACAACGCAGCGTTTCTGGGTAACTTCTAACTGTTTCTGGGTAACTTCTAACTGTTTCTGGGTAACTTCTAACTGTTTCTGGGTAACTTCTAACTGTTTCTGGGTAACTTCTAACTGTTTCTCAATATGTGCTCACAGTTTGTCAGTAACGTCTTACAGTTTGTCAGTAACTTCTTATGGTTTCCCAGTAACAAAAGTAGCCCCAGAGATTGTGTCATGTGAATTCGTGGACAGGCAGGTGTAAGATTTGATTCTCGGTGGAGGTGACGGCTTAAAGGTGTCAGAGGCTTATATTTTTCACACTGACATTCTCAGTAGAAGCTACCAAGGACAAGTTATTGGCGAAGATTGTTCAATCACACGTCTGTGTCTTCGTCATGTGAGGAAGACTTATCGTTACTTTTTCAGGAAAGACTGGATCATTTTTTTAAATCTAAAGGAAAAACCCTTTGAAAGGAATCATTTAAATTTGATTCGGTCGATAGGTTTTGTTTTATTAAATGTTATTTATTTTCAGAAGTGACTTTTCCCAATGGACTTTTCTCCATAAATGTTAAAATGGAAAATGTACTGGCCCTGGCATTGACATTAGCTGACATTCCATTATTTACATGAATTGACATATTATGCCGCGAATGGAGAAAATGTAATGCCTATTGCTACAACTAAAACGGCCAACATGTAAAAACGGTCAATATAATAACACCAGGCCACTGGATAACACTTTGTTTTTATAAGACAAAGAAGACACGTGAATATGGATCAGCATGCACCTGCTCAACGTGTGTGTGTGTGTGTGAATTCAGTTGATACATGTGCAAGGAAGGATAAAACAATACACACAGACACACAGCTGTGTGTATAAGATAAGATGTGTTATCTGGATTGTGTGTGTGTGTGTGTCTTAACTCCTCATCTTGCAGGGTGTCATGGGCCCACTACTCCTGTGCATCATTTGTTAAGTGAATGGCTGGGTTGAGATACAGGGGTCAGAGAAGACATTTATCTCTTGCTGGACAGCTCGCTCTTCTCGTCAGTTTCAGCCTCGGGCAATGTGTGTGTCTGTGTCTGTGTGTCTGTGTGTGTGTGTAAGTGTATTTCTGTGTGTGTGTTCACTTCAGCGTTGAGTCCTTCCTGTGTGTTTGATGTCATTGTTTGTCGGTAAACATCATGCTCAGGTTTATGTTTTCGACATGTTCATTTAGTGTACTCACACATTGCCAGTGTGTTTATTGTGTATGTGTGTGTATGTGTGCTTGGATTTGTTGCATGCATGTCTGCATGTGCGGGTGTTCTTGAATGTTTGTGTGTCTCTGTGGATTCATTTGAAGTCTTTCTTTTTTGTGGTTGTTGGTTTGTTGGTTTGTTTGTATGCTTATGCATACATTTGTTGTGTGTGTGTGTGTGTGTGTGTGTGTGTGTGTGTGTGTGTGTGTGTGTGTGTGTGTGTGAGAGAGAGAGAGGTTGTCTGACTTGTGTGTGGGGGGGGGGCCCGTCTGGGGGAGCCGTTACAAGCTGGGTGACAGATTGTCCAGACGATCGCTTTTAACAAGCTGGAGGGAAAGTAGGGCAAAAATACTAATGTCTCGCCTCAGCGATCCATTCCACCTCAATACATTTTCTCTTCCGCTTTCTATAATTCATAAGCGGCCACAAAAAAAAAACACACACACATACACACATGCATATGCACACACAAATTCACAAACACACATGCACACACAGGAGAACACACACACACACACACACACACACACACACACACACACACACACACACACACACACACACACACACACACACACACACACACACACACACACACACACACACACACACACACACACACAAATGTGAACATACAAGGAACTGCAGGTGGAGGAACTCTGGGTCCTGCATCTGTTGTAGTCCTTCACAGGTTTTGTTTTCATAAAGTAAATGTCAAGAGCCTACTGGAGTCATACCTGAGCACCTGGATGTAGAAATGAAGTCTGCACGTGTGTGTCTGCGTGTCAGCTTTCGTCTGTGTGTGTGTGTGCATATGAGTGTGCATGTGCGTGTGTGTGTGTGTGTGTGTCTAGATTTACACATAGTAATGAACTACAAGGCCAGTTTAAGCACTTTCATTCTGTGGTTCATACTTAATGAGGAATTATATCACATATACTGTATTATATTATGTATTTGTAGCCAGAGGCGTCTTGTATTTGTGTATGGTAGCAGGATCATAGTAGCATCTAGGATTTATATTCAAATCTCTTTGAAACAAATATGTAGATACTTCTTTTAATGTCCTATCTTGTGTTCATTTCTCAAATGATTCATGGAAGATGGCATTTCTTTACACTTTGAAAATAAGGTTGTTTTTTTTATTATCCACCAAATAGAGACCGATGAGTAAATGGGCTGGAAGCACCATCAATGGATCCTGATTGGTGGGCAATTGATAAGGGCAACCCTATCATTGGCTCCCCCTAACTCAATGTTAGTGTGTCCTTCAATACTGCTGTGCTAGAGACCCACCCTAAGGGAACTTTGATTGCTTCCCCCATCTTTCAAATGGTGTTATATCTTGTGCTTAGAAATGAAGGATCAGGAGGCCTGGAGTAAAGAAAAGAAACATACATGTATTTGAACTATGGACCTCTCTTGTGAATTTGAATTCATTCTTTCATTTTAAAAACAGACATACTCTACATATTCTTTATTCTTTATATATTCCTTATATATTTTACATATTGTTTCTTATTGTAAATGTTTCTATTTTTATGTTAAGTTTTCCTGGCTTGCATTACTTGTGGCTTACTTTCTTACTCTATCCTACTATGTTTGTTGTTAATGTTTGCACCAAATACCAAGGAAAGGTCCTTGTATGTGTTACACTTACTGAATTCTGATTCTGATTCTGATTAATCTGCCCTTCACATATCAGACAGAAATGTATATGGAAATATTCAGTGATATATGTAATCAAAGAACAATAGCAGGACCATAGCCCCTTGAGAGCCAAAGTGTGGGATCGAGCATGTTCAGAATACCATTAGGAAAGAAAAAGGAGGGACAGAATGTTCTTAGTCTTATTTGATCAGTCGATGAAAGGTTTAAACCCTGGGCGGAGCCAATTAAGTGGCATTATTAAAAACCATGAATTCACCCATAATTATCCTATTCTGCTCTTTGTTGAGAACTAGGCAATTTTCACACAGAACTTGCACACAGTTAAGGGCAATTACAGGGTGATTGTGGACCGAGATAAGCCAAAAAAATAAATAATGTAGTTGCTAGGAGATTTATAGCAATGAAAACACCAAACTGAATGGGAACCAGTATATTTAACAGATGTGTTGATGAAAGATTGGGTGAAATATTTTTCCATGCTTTGATTTTGTTGTATTTGTTCAAACCAAATCAAATCAGCATTTGGCAGTTGCTGTTCTAAGAGACCAAAAGTGATTTGCATTGTGAATAATTTGTTCTTCTTCGGCTGTGAATTGGGCAAACATGTAGACGTCCTGAGATCTTTTATCACCTAATCTAAAACCCCAGGCGTACTGGTTCGTCACCGAGCAAGCCTAATGTTGTAAGGCTTTTTTCATTTGCATTTTTCCACTTTAAATCACTCCCTTTTTCTTCTTCTTTGCCCTAAACCCGGGTTCCCATGTCACCTCCCATCATTCCACTCTCCCTTCCCAAAATCAATTCAAAATACATATATACAAATACAAATGCTTTCACACAAATGGCGTCTTTCACTTCTCATTTCCAGAGTCCGCTGTGGGGCCACTCATGTGTTGGCAGGCTTTTAATTGCAGTATATTAATAAATAAATACATATATATTTATTGCTAGTGGAGCTGGCTTGGAGGGAATGGTCCACCTTGCCCTGCCTGAAGCCCTGCTAATCAGTGAACTCAGTAGGAGCAGTGATTGGCTGGAATGGAAACCTGCACACTCGGTGGCCCTCGCAATGGCAGGCTTTTCTTGATCCCCATCGAACTCCCCTGGCCCCTGGGGAAAGGGGGGTCGTGCTGTGGGCTAAAGTCATGTGTTTGCTTTCCCTCCCTCACTTACTTACTGAAGAGTTGTAGGACTCTCGCCCAGAGAGAAGCACACTGAACTAAACTCTGGCCTAGAAGTGCCTATACAGGAATACATGCACACACGCAAACAGAAACACGGGCGCACATGTACGCATTCACGCACACACATCCGCACACAGATGCAGGCACACATGCACGCGCACACACAGAATTTTCAGTGTTTGCGCGCACGCGTGGGTGTTTGTGCCACAGTGTGTCGGTGTTTGTGCCACAGTGTGTGTGTGTTTGACTATGTGTGTTTATGTGTAGGCATGTAAAGCATCAAAGCAACTTTTGTAGCAAGGACAAAAATGTTAATCACTCAATTACAGTTTTCTGTGATCATTTATGTATGGATTAAAACTTTTGCTGAACTAATTATGCATCACAGAGAGAGAATACAAGGGAGAAAGTGGATTGCGGTTTGTATTATTTAATGGATACATTTTATGCAAAATAGCGGATAAAGCCACATCACCATTGGTGAATGAATAACTTTATAACGATTAATAAGACTTCCGAATTGAAGCAACTGAGGTCCTACTTTCAAACTTTGAACAACTTAAAATAGCACTCTTCAAACAGCTCTCCAGACAGTGTGAAGTAGCCTAATTAAATGCATTAAGCTTCAACTTTGGGATGTTTGCTACCAAACTTGTGACATGAAGTGGATGTATCAGAGAACCTTTACAGTACAAAGCACATATTTCTGGACAAAAAAAAAAGAATCTGAAAGAAAACAAAACAAACCACACTTGATCAAGCCATTAACGTTTTGTGCGTTTACCGTTGGCGGTTCCAGAGCCTGGATGTGGGCATAACAAGCTAATAGTTTCCAACGCTGGTGGGTACCTGCTGGAAGGAATTAAGTCTCACAATAGAGGAAAAAAAAGAAAATAGAAGATAGAAGAAAATATACTGCTCAAAAAAAATAAAGGGAACACTTGGAGTTACATTGTGTTGTTTAAGTGTTCCCTTTATTTTTTTGAGCAGTATATATTTCATGGGCCAAGATGCAGTCTGAATAGATGAGTTTTCAGTCTGGGGCGGAAGATGGGAAGGGTCTCAGCTGTTATCCATGTCAGTGGATCACATCTATGTATTTACAACCTGATAGCCGTGCATGTGCCCCCCTGCGCCCCCTTGGACAGACCCTTATAGACATTCTTTCTTCTGTAGAGAGAGAGAGAGAGAGAGAGAGAGAGAGAGAGAGAGAGAGAGAGAGAGAGAGAGAGAGAGAGAGAGAGAGAGAGAGAGAGAGAGAGAGAGAGAGAGAGAGAGAGAGAGAGAGAGAGAGAGAGAGAGAGAGAGAGAGAGAGAGAGAGAGAGAGAGAGACTGACTGACTGACTGACTGACTGACTGACTGACTGACTGACTGACTGACTGACTGACTGACTGACTGACTGACTGACTGACTGACTGACTGACTGACTGACTGACTGACTGACTGGAATTTTGTCCAAAATATTGACTGAATGTGATCAATAGCATGTTCTTCTTGCAGTGTGTCTGCAAGACTATGGCCAACACTATTCAGAAGATAGCTCAACCAACCAACTCAAGCTGAGCCCCAACAACCAGAACGAGAATTGGTCTGAATGTGTTTCTAAAAAGACCAGACTGGGCTCCGTGCCACTTGGCCTGTCCACCTCAGACCAGCACTCCCACCACCAAGAGACTGGACAAGACAGGGAGGCGGTGAAGCAATGGGTGGGGGAGGGAGAGAACATGGGGGACGTGAATGGTACAGACTCCTGGGTTGAGGAGCAGGATTGTCTGGCTGGCACCTCCTCATTCTTCTCTTACAGTGTGTGGGATTATGACCAAGCCTATTCAGAAAACGGATACCCAGACAACCTGCATCACCTGAGCCAGACCGAGAATTGGTCTGAAGTTCTTTCTGGAAACGCCAGACTGGACTCCCTGCCAGTTGGCTGCTCCACCTCCCACCATCACGACCAGCACTCCCACTACCAAAGACAAGGAGGGACATGAAGCAATTTGTTTGGCTTCATGTTTGAATATGACAAAGTTAGCCTATTTCTTAGAATTAGAAGCTCATAAAGCTGCGTTTACAGTAATGTATGGAATTCATGGTGCTAACAAACAAACAAATACTTAACAAGGGAACGGCCATGCTTTCCCAAACACATCCAGTGGAATGCAGTTGTTTTTTAGGAATCCCCAATTGGTCGCTCTAATGGAACACAGCACATCAGTTATTAGACAACAGTACAACAGAAAACCAACTTACAATAAATACATTTTCTCAGACTGGCTGGTGCTATGTGTAGCAGTCATATGAGTTACCTTGGTGGGAAGTAATTACAAATTATCTGATTCTTACTGTTTTTAAAGTCTATGTAGAATATAGTGTGTAATGTGATGACTACATTTGTATGTTTGAGTGTGTGTACGTCTGTGTTTTATATGTGTACAAAGCACACACATATATGTGAGTGTACACATACATTTATGAATATTCATGAGATGGATATCTATCTTGTTGCCACTGTTTTGGACCGTTGAATGGAGACAATTTGAAAGAAATGCATATTTTGTGGTATTTCAGTGTCGTCATCCATTCGAGTTAAAGCTACGTCATTTCTTAGTATTAGTAACAGAGAAGAGGTTTTCGATCATAAGAAACAAAACAATCTAGTAGTAAAGGTATTACATGTAGGAATCAGACATTCCTTGTCATTACTGCCCCCTCTCGCCGGTAAGTGAACTGCAGCCTTCTTGAGTTTGTGCATTCAGAGCTCTGGAGTGTGAGATCCGTGAGTTGAGACAAAAAAAATCATAAATATCATAAAATCATAAACATAAATTTTTGTTATAATAATAAATATATGTGCAAATTAAAAATATATGAAAGAACATACATTTTTGCCAATATCTGTGCTTTTCTTGCTTAATTTTTCCGGACAAAACCGTCCTGATTTGAATATTATAAAAATCAGCCAGTGGGCTGGGAAGATCTCATTATTAAGTTAAAATACAACATGTTCATATAGTGGCACTTTAAAGCGGTTTATGCATTTTAAAATCCTACACGTAATACCTTTAAATGTGAGTTCATTCCCACTTTTTGAAGCTTCGATTTTATGACATTTTATTACATTGAATTACTTAAATATAAGTTGAAAACCTTGGGCCAAAACAAACTGAACGTGTTAGTTCCAGGTGTAAAGGCCAAAGTAAATGTTGATTGGATCTCTGGACTAGCCTTATCTGCATTCATTCTGTTTATCTTCGCTCTATTTGTTCCCTCCCATTGATAAATGCCAGCCCTGTTCAAACAATAAACGACGGTACACACTCTCGTTTGAAGGCCATTCGAGGCGTCATTGGAACATAGCCGCATTTTCGTGAATAAAGACATTTAGTTAACTCGTTGGCAGAATGTGTCTTAATGAGACCCAACTGTCTACCGTGGCGAGGTGCTCATTGATTGGTGATGATTGCACCATTCGCATTTGCTGCACATTTGTAGCGTGGCTTGGGATAAAGAATGGTATGAATGCATATTGATGGTATCAATATTGAATTGTATTGCAATATGTTTTTTAATTGTGTTTCGGTCTTCTTGTGTTGAATCATTCCATCAGATTTATAAGAGAATGATGTGACCCAGTGGGAGACATTTAGAACATTTCATTAATAATAACAAAGGCATTGATATTCTGTCTTCAGATGGAACCGTCCCCGATGTCGGTTTCATAGATGAACCAATCGTCTAAAAGATCATGTAGGCCTACAAAAATAAATTGAGAGATGATGAACCAGATTTCCTTGCAAATGTATGTATAAATGAAGAAATAAACTATGTGCATATGTGCAAAAGAGTGTAGAGGTAGAAGGCTGGTGAAAGAGTTGGAGGGTCAGGAAGGGGGGTGGTGAATGGGAGCTGTCTTTACAAGAACTGAGGTAGGCTGCAGAGGAAGACTGAACCATTTTCAATTATCCGCCAGTGCTGACGGTTGCAATTAAGTCTATGTGCAAATATGCGGGCAAGCCAAGAGATAGAGAGAGAGAGACAGAGTCTGCATGTGTGAGAGAGAGATAGAGTGGGAGAATGAAAAAGAGAGTGGGAGAAAGACAAAGGGAGAGAGATAGAGGGGGAGAGAGATGGAGTGGGAATAAGAAAGAGGGGGAGAGATAGAGGGGTGAAAGAGAGAGTTGGAGAAAGAGAGAGGGCGGGACAGAAAAAGCATGGGAGGGACTAAAATATGCAATGTATGTTTCTGGCAGCAAAAATAAAAACCCTAGTGCAACTGCTAATATTTAAGCAAGACATCCATTGCACTTTTAATGTGTGGCCTTCAGAAAAAACAGCAATCATCAAGGCACTTTTGGGGGAATTTTATATGTTGGAAGAAAACTTCTACAAGGCAGAATCAAAGAATACCTCACCATGTGTTAGTTAATGGTGCTTTGAGGCACCATTGGTTTTTTGCTCTCTCTCAGTAGAAAGGTGTCACTATACAAGTTATACACTGGGAGGTCAGTCATTTACCGAGTGGCAGAAGCCTGCACGTTTAATGTTTAATCACTGCAAAGGTGAAGCTTTGTGTAGTACATCTTTACATGTGTTAAAAGTATTGAGTATTCTGAAAAGGGCTGTATGAATAAAATGTATAGTTATTATTATAGTAGTCACCCCAACGTGTGTGTGTGTGTGTGTGTGTGTGTGTGTGTATGTGTGTGAGTGTGTGTGTGTGTGATTGAATGTGTTTAAGAATAGTTACTGTGTCTGTGGGTGGGTGAATAGGTGGGCAGGCGGGCGGGCGGACAGGTCTGTGTTTGTGTGATTACAAACAGACACATTCTCCATGGGGGGGTCAGAAAAGCTTATGTATTGTCAGGCTCTTTTCATTTGTCTCATTGTCCGTATTGATCACTGTCAAGATATCCAACTCATTACAATAGTATATTGTACACACAATCACACACACATCCACACACACACACACACACACACACACACACACACACACACACACACACACACACACACACACACAACAAATGTCCACATAGACCTCAGAGGACAGATGGGCTACATGATAATTGAAATGCCTGGGGCATACAAGAAAATGGACACACACACACATTGAGTTAAACTGGCAAAAAAGGTCGTTCTGCATTCCGTTTGACTTTATTGTATCCTAGTCAACATTTATGAGACACAATCATAATTGACATTCAAAGACTGGACACTTGCCAATAGATAACATCTGCTCAATGCAGCTGGCACTAAAGTGCAGGGGTCCACCAATTATACTAATGATCATGAGTTGAAGTATCTATGATAAGCAAATAGTGTACTATTATGCTAACTCAATGCTAATCTAATGTTCACTTACTTGATCGATAGGTAGATAGATAGAATCAATCATATTTACAGGCATAGGCTCTGTGAAAGAATACTCTTTTTGTGTGTTTGTGTGTGTGCGTGCCTGCGTTTGTACATGTGTATGTGTTTGTGTCTGTGTGTGTGGTAGCAGGATAAACATGTTGCACTGCAGTTGTAGAGCAGCTCTGTCTTCCTCCCTACTGGGCTTTGTGCTGACCTGGCAAACCTCCTGATAAGGCGATAATCGCTCTTGAAAGTGCCAGGGTACCAGTATCAGCCCTCTGTGCCTTCAGGGGCCAGAGGAGAGGAGCTATCTGCAACCAGTTCTTCCACTGAACAGATGTGTTTCTTTGGGGACCTTGTCAACATTTGGAAGAAGTGCAATGAATTAATGCATGAAACATGAAAATAAAACTGAGATGAAACTGGATACGATCGTTGGGGATTACCTGTATTTCATTTAAAAATGCTTCTCATCTGATCTTAAACCTCAACTAAATTTAGACGGCCCTTGTAATTAACCTTTCAGAAAAAAGTCATTGGTATTTCGATTTGTGACATGTTGCGTGCTAAAATAAAGTATAAATAAATCAATTTAAAATGTTCCCAAACAAATGTGTTTTTCAAGAACACATTTGCTATGGTGAATTTGTTTCAGATTCATTATACAAAACCCTAGGGCCAATTACTTACACAAATACGTACCTGCACGATGGCCCAGTGGCTACCAAGGCCATCCCTTTTCCATAAGGTCCAGGATTCAATCCCTATGCACCATACCTTGAGCAAGGCACTTACATGCGTCCAACAGCTACAGCGACACAACCCTTGCTCTCTGTGATTCATCCAGAGGTTGAAACAACCAACTTAATCCCCTACTTGGGGATTAAGTTGATTTCAAATGAAAGTGATTGGAAAAATAAGTGGTTTGTACTGCTGATTCATCCTATTATAACACATAGGTCTATTTTAATTTTGACAATTGCAAAAGAAAAATATTGTTCGATGGAATGAGGTTTGTGCATTCTGCACATATTGTGCACAAACACTCAAAGATAAGCAGGTTGCGAGTGTGAATCTCTCTACCCACATTGGACTCTCTGTTGTTCATCGTGGATGTGACATGTCTAGAATCCCAGCCAGATATTCTTCTTTTTTTTACTTGGAGCTTGAGGGTTTGTGTGGGAATGGAGTCAAACTTGTGTGGTAGATGGGGCTTGTGTGTGTGTGTGTGTGTGTGTGTGTATGTGTGTGTGTGTGTGTGTGTGTGTGTGTGTGTGTGTGTGTGTGTGTGTGTGTGTGTGTGTGTGTGTGTGTGTGTGTGTGTGTGTGTGTGTGTGTGTGTGTGTGTGTGTGTGCGTGGCGGTTGGTGCTGTCTGGCTGTGAAGATCCACTGAAGAACAGATGTCTCCAGTTGGAGAGAGATTGAAGGGGAATAACAGGCTGTCAGCCATTATTAAAAAATAACAACAAAAGACAAAGAAACATAAGCACATGCCTACTCACTTATTCACTCACTCACTCACTTATTCACTCACTGGATCGTTAACTTTCTCACTCACTCACTCACTCACTCACTCATTCACGCACTCACTGGCCCAGTCACATATTCACACACACATAGACTTACGTGTGTGTGTGTGTGTGTGTGTGTGTGTGTGTGTGTGTGTGTGAAAATGTACTAAGCTACTCATATTACTCTGCAGGGAGTTTGATAGAATTCATTTGGGTACGTTGGGGCCACGCTGACTTTATTAGACGTATATGGATCCAGTGAATCCTGCAGGAATCATCCAATTATATGTGAAAACCCTCCAGAGGAGTTAATTTAGAGCAACGCCACAGGTAGAGTGATCTGCCCCAAGGGCAATCCATGGAGTGGGGAGACTTTCCCAATGTTAAAGCACAGATAGGGTTTCATGTTGAGCGTTCAACTTTTTATATTTTTCCTTCTGTCACAAGCACACAACACATAGACACATTAACTTCCCTCCATCCATCAAACCATCTATTCATCCATCAACCCAATCATGCCTCCATCGTGTAGCCCATCAGACATATAATTGGTTTGCTAATCCTAAACAGAGGAGCATTAGTCGACATATACTTTTTTCAACTGTCATATATTTCCTGGTTGCGTGTCATGAATGAGTTATAGACCAGAATCTTAAGCCTGTTGCCTTGCCGCAATCTGCTGCTGGGAACCAATACAAATGGGTTCTGCTTAGCTCACTTAGCTTGCTTTTGGCAGTCGTCACAATTTCGCCCCGAGATTTCGACACGAGAGACAGTAACATTTCATACCTCCCCCTTCCTCATTCCCCCATCCACTATTTCATTCTTATTTTTTTCTAATTGCACTTTCTTTTTGCTACCTCTTTCTTTTCATCCCATCTCTGATTTAAAATACATCCCTTTGTTCTCACCTACTTCATATACTACAGTTTAAATTAAGGGAGGAGGAGCTAGCATGCTAAGCTATCGGGGAACTCGTCTGTTCCCTTGTAAACACAGACATCTCTTCAGAGTCTGATTAATTTAACGCGCTCATGCATCCTACGCTTCCATCCCTTTCTCTTCCTCCAGGGCCAATAGGATGGCTTTTGAAGATTTGGATGGGGTTCAAATTATTTAGGAGGAGAGCAATGGCGATTTACACCTGTGTGTGTGTGTGTGTGTGTGTGTGTGTGTGTGTGTGTGTGTTGTGCTTGTGTGTGTGTGTGTGTGTGTGTGTTGTGCTTGTGTATGCATGAGAGAGGGAGAGAGAGTCTTTAATGTGTGTTTCCTTCTGATAGGCTTCTCACTGGTCTATAACGGCTGAAATTGTATTTGTCAATAGAGCCATCTTGGGACAAACAGAGCTATCTGACGCAAGATAACACAGTTGTGTGTTGGCATTTTTTTCTCCTGTTGCTGCACATTGCTAATCTCAAGTATCAGTCATCTGGATTGAGCAATTTATTCTCTTTTAAACCCGTGTACAGCGGGCAGACTTACACTCTGAAATGTCTCACTTTATGTCTCTGATATGTTTGCAAAATGCATGGATAGGGAATATCATACCAACACAGAGGCATAGTATATATTAATGGTTGCATGGAGGCCTATTTGGAAAAGAAACACAGTATTATGAATAATAATGAGCTAATTAAATGTAAGCATTACTTAACAGAGACCCTCTCTCTGAAAGTATGATTGCTGGAAAGTTAAATTAAAACTAATGCTGCAACTTTTCTTTTGGATCTTCATATCTTTTATGGATTGTTTTTCTATTTTAAACAACTGTTTGATGATGACATTCGTCCATTCTATATCAACCTATGTTTCTATCTATTACAACTTTTATGAAATATTAAATTACCTAATTAACCTTTTTTCCCCACCTTAAAACAGACACATACCATTTAGAATATGGGTCACTGCTGTCAAGTTTCGATAAATGTCACATTTGCACAATTAAAGACTTTGAAGGAAAACTAAAGTGACTAGTTGAACTACAAATTAATTAAAGCACTTATCTTACGCTAACTAAATCGGCGGTATGAACTCTCATCCATCCAACTTCACCTCTTTGGGGTCTTAGACCATTGGCATTAAATGAAAAGCTGTGGAAGTGGCCTTTCAGTTATATATATATATATATATATATATATATATAGTCCTATAATAGTCCTATCACTTCCTCCAAAGTAATTGAATAGGCTCCCGGTAGCCAGGCTTCTCATTGTGGAATTACCTGGGACAGGACATTACCATCGCCGGTGGAAATATTACACCACCGTAGTTTTAATAATACAGAGGTGCATGGGCAAAAAGGTGTGTGTGTGTGTGTGTGTGTGTATGTATGCATGTGGTGGGGTGGAGGGGTGAGGGGCATGTGGTTGTGTAATAATGATTTTGAAATAGAGAGTGTGAGGTGAGATTGAGTTCATAGTTGAAATAATGAGGGTGTTAGGTGAATTCATATGTTTGGGGCCTGGGCTGGGGAATACATGAATGGGAAAGGTAGCCTCGATAAGTTCCTATCTGCCAAATGTATGCATATTTGACATCTGTGAAATGGCCCGGAAGCTGGGAGGAAAATATAAATGTAATAATGAGCAGACTTGAATGGCCATTCCATTTTTTTTCCTTTATTCAGCTCGTTGAATAATGAACCCTATATTTATACATGGGTTTGTTTAAGACACGATTTGGCTGTCCGAATCTTTGGAAAATGGATTTGATAAATGTGCAAATACATGAGAGGCATATTTTGAAGTTCAAATAGCTGTGCATTTTGTTGTAATGCAGTGCTGAGTTAATATAGAGCCCTAGCATGATAAATGGCAGAGCAATCTATCTTGTGTTTATCGAACTGTCCAACACAAGATTTGTAATAACCTTTTATCTTTCTCATTTCATTTCTACATTCATTATTACATTCAATGCACTTAATTATACTAGCAGTTGGAGAAGCGATGGGAGGGGAGATGAGAGGGGTATTTTTTCCCAGAGGGATGAAGGAAGTCTTCAGCAGAAGGGCAAATCAGCATATTGGGGTAGGTAGCCGACCGTCAGACAATCATTATGGATTAAGGGGTACCAGGACCTCGGGCTTCGAAGTCTAGAAGTAAAACTCAATAGGATACAACATGGCTGCACATACACACATACACGCATACACACACACAGACACACAGACACAAGTGCATGCACACTGACACACACACACGCATGCATACTGACACACACATGCACACTGACACACACACGCACACTGGCACACACACACATGCAAACTGGCACAAAAACGCACACTGGCACACACACATGCACACTGACACACATACGCACGTGAAAACACATTAGTAGAGCATAAGAACTAGCCAGTAAAGAAAGCCTTGGATTTGCTCACACAAATCCAGCTTATAGACGAACGGCCATCACAACAGAGAAATTGCCACTGCAGCGAAATCCCAATGGCACAGGGAAGAAATGAAGGAATCAGTTGAACTTTGTGAAACAGTGGAAAAGACCGGAAAAATTGGAGGAGGGGTTGGAGAAAGGAATTAGATGGATAGTCAACCTTGGAGAGAGAGGGAGAGAGAGAGAGAGAGAGAGAGAGAGAGAGAGAGAGAGAGAGAGAGAGAGAGAGAGAGAGAGAGAGAGAGAGAGAGAGAGAGAGAGAGAGAGAGAGAGAGAGAGGGAGATGTTGACTAAATTATCCAATAATGTGGATAGTTTATTGATCAACAGGAACAAAATCAAATGTTTAGTTAGTTTAAAAACAATCTCTCAAAGCTAAATGCAATCTTATATAACAATTAAGCTATAGCACACTTCACTTCCTCAAACTTGTATTGCTTTTTAGCAATTGCAATAACGAACACATGAGGTGTCATAATTCAATGAGTAGTGGAATTCCCTTTTTTAAGCAATCTAAACCAGGTAAAAATGAGAACCTAAACTGAATGGATTCTGAAGTCTTCCAACAGCCTCAAGCTTGTAATAAATGACTCTCAATGGATCTATTAGTCTCAGACTAGAATATGTCTTATTTCGAAAGTGAAAAAACGACAACAGCGGTCAAACAAACTTGATGTTAGATAGGAAAATGTATGTAACTATGCCTTTACATGTGTTTATTTAAAAGACATGGCAGACATTTTACATTGGTCCTTGCATATGGTTACATATGGTTTATCCTCCACTAGAGGTCAGCTGTTGTTTTTTTACTTTTTTTTTATTTGAAACGGGCATCTTCTCAAACATCTCAGACAGGGACCTTTTGGGGATTGTCAGAGCAAAACAAAGACTCCTTTGCCATGTCAAAGGACAGTTCAACACACAATATGATACATGACCTACTATGTTACGTGAGTCCACTGAAAGGGTGCCAAACAGAGAAAGCCCATTTTTACCTGCTGTTAAAACAGAGTTTTATTGAGCGGTAGAAGGCATGAACACTAGAGAGATTGAGAGACAGAGAGTGAGAGAGACAGAGAGACACAGAGAGAGCGACAGAGAGAAACAGAGAAACAGAGAAAGAGAGAATGAGAGAATGAGAAATGAGAAAACAGTGGGGAGTGAGTAGGCATGAATTCCAGGAGGCAGTATCTGTCTGACACTGTCGGCAGAAAGAAAATCCACTTAAAGTATGACATTTCTGTTCCTTAACCTAATCTAATAAACTTCTTGCTTTATTATTTTGAGAGAGACTATTTCAGAGTGTGTTCAGTCAAGATGGCCGCCGGAACCACTAATTCAGTTTTGATTAGTCGTCCCGCTGCGCCTCAGACCACGCCTCAGGCCACGCCTCCCTGGACATGTGCTGTTACTCCGCCCCCTCGTTAGTGGCTGGGTGTTCTGACGTTCGTTAATGAGGCACACCAGCGACCACTGTGACCCCCCCCACGTAATCTCAAAACAATCCATCCGTCAGCAGAAACATGTGTAGGAGACTGTTAATGGAGCAGTTACTAATTGCAAATGGCGACGACAGAGAATTGGGGTCGCCCGCCATTTCAGATGAAAGAACATCGCTAATGTGTCTGGTTGTCATCATTCAACTTGAGGCCTAGTGGCCGAAAGCTCTTCACAAGGTGAAACGTAGAGATTCTCTCTATAACAAAAGCTTCATTATTATTATTATTATTATTATTATTATTATTATTACAGTTTTCATGACTTTCATTTCTGTCTTTTTTCTCAATCTTAGAAAGTGCTGATTCAGTTATGACCCTTCTTTTCTCAGTCATAAAATAAATGTCCAAGAATGCCAAATCCATATAACATATCTAACTTGTCTTAACACTGACCTCTATGCAAACACCTAGGAGATGAGAATCTGGAATGTGCTAAAATGACCTTGGGTTTTTACATTAGCCCAGACTGCAACTTTTAAAACAAGACATACGTATTCTAGCCTGAGCCTAATAGATCCATTGAAGCTCGAAGTTGTTGTAAGACTTCAGAATCCGTTCAGTTTAGGTTGTCTCATTTTTAATTGGTTGAGAGTGATTTAATTACTAATGTAATTAGTCTCGCTGTGTGTACAAGTACAATGAACAGGAGCTATCTTCACTGAGAGCAGAAGACAGCACACAACATAGCTGATCAGAAATCCTTCTGGCAGGTATTCTCTCGTCCAATACAAATATGGCTGCATACCGTGTATCAACAAAACACTGAGATGGTCTGATTCATGTATCCCTTTCACTAAAACCCACAAAACCATCTACCATCAACAAAAAATACTTTCCAAAACAAACCTCATAAGATTCATCGTCAATACTCAACGCACCAGAGAGATGACGTTTCATTTCAAATTCATAGGAATGGTGCCCGCCTCATTCAATTTATTTCAAGAAAAAAAGGAAAAAAAAGTAAGGAAATGTCGCCACTTAAGCACGTTTTATTTCCGGCTTTTTTTTTCTTTTCTTATTTGAATAATGTGTCGGGGGTTTAAGGAGAGCTATGCGGAGAGCATTTTATTTTTGTGTGTGTGTGTGTGAGTGAGCACAATATCATCAGAAGAGCGTTTCCTGCTGTCAGCAGCACAACCGGGCCGTCCCTGACACACGCAGGGCAGCTGCGTGTGATGGCCCGGGAATATGAAGTCGATTAATTTGAGTTTAGAAGAGTGAAAACCTTTTGAGGGACCGGTTGAAGGGTGGAGAAGGGAGGGAGGGAGAGAGAGGAGAGAGAGAGGGAGAGGGAGAGAGAGGGAGAGGGAGAGAAATGGAGAGAGGGAGAGAGAAGGGAGCGCGGGGAATGAATAGCAGACTTGTGAAGTGGAGAGATAAAGCTTTTGCTATTTGTTGCATTACCCCCCTACTGTCTCTCTCACCCTATTTATCTCTATCTATCTCTCTTACACTTTCTGTCTCTCAGTCTTTCTCTACCTTTCAATTTCTGTCTCTGTCTCTCGCTGTCTTTCTCTCTCCCACTTTATGTCTCTCTGTCTGTCTGTCTCCCTGTCGTTTCTCCCTTTCCTTCACTCTGTCTCTCTCTTCTTCCTTCCTCCCCCCTCTGTCTCCCCTTTGCTCCCCCTCCTCCCACTCTCCGTCACTCCGTCTCTCTCCCTCTATTTCTAATTGTCACCCCTTCCCTTATCCATTTCTTGTTCCTTTAGGCCCGTTTAGTTAATTAAGGCCATGAAACATTTCAGAAACCAATTATGCCTTGACATTATTAAAAGACCACGTTGCCGTGTAAGAGCTAGATTCTGTCTCTCTCTCTCTCTCCCTCCCTCTTTTCGCATCGCCGAAGACAAGGGAACCCTCTCTAACCGTGGCGACCGTCGGCACAAGGGATTTGGATCCACGGACTGAAAAGTAACATCAGCATATTTCCGTATCCTTTGTGTGGGTGTTCCTTCTTTTTCCTTATCAGTTGTGTGGAAAATTCAGGGAATTTTTTTTCCACTACGCCGATAATGTTGAGCCGAACATATAGTGGTGGCCGAACCTCCAACCGCCTGTCGCTCGGGCCGGATTTTTTAATAAGGACAAAGCGAGCCCGGGATCAGATAATGGACTGGCATTGCAGGCACAGATACAATCTCTGTTAATGTGACGAGTGAATATGGCACCACGGAAACCTTTGATCAATTATTCTCAACGACGCCCAGAGCCAACACAGACCATATCAATATCACACGTGTTCAATTACTATTTACTATGACCATTTAGGCATTCAGGAGTTTTTTGACAAAGCAACTGACAGTGGGTACAGATTTTGGACATTATGGAGCAAGATGGCTACAGGGTTGGGGTTGCGGTTCAGCTGGGCGCGGAAACACCCGAACCATTACACTATCCAGGCCACCCAGTCACAACTGAAAGGATAATATATACACTGTTGCTATTGTGTTCTTGGACTCGTTCTGTTTCATGTAACTAAAAGATTCCACAGGGTTGGACTTTTTCATGGGAAAGGCTTGGTGCTATTCTACAATACGGATGTTTATTCCAGCACCTGGCAAAATAAAAGCGATGCTACAGACACTTCCATGAGACTATAATGTGGATGTGACGCGGGGTGTTTTAATTTGAAATAAACAAACCTACTGATTTAATTTTCCTGTTCTATTTAATTAGTTGTTTGTTTTTGAAAAAAAAGAAACCCCACAACAGCTAGTGCGTTAAACCTGTCAAAATATCATATTTTCAAGCCATCTGAAGCTAACACACACACACACACACACACACACACACACACACACACACACACACACACACACACACACACACACACACACACACACACACACACACACACAAACACACACGTAGAGAAGGTAGATAGAATATATACGTGGCCATCAAGAACAAGCCCCTTCCAGAGTACATAAAAAAGCTATGGAGTGATTTAAATTCACTAAGAAGTCTTTGCCTCATCAGAATAAATATGTTTATTTAATCCCCTCCACTTCACAGTGAGCCTCATTTGGCACACAGTGGAAACTGTAAAGGCAACATGAGAAGCAGAGAATTATGGGAATAAGCAGATGCTAATCAATGCCTTGTGCAAGTCGAGATCCTATTTCTCAACACGCAAACCGCGTTTTGTCCCAAAAATGAGGACGCGAAAAGAAATGCGCTAATGTGTATTACCCTCTCTCTGTCGTGCTGTTTTCCAAATATGTTAATCATCCCTGGTGTGATTGACACAGAAGGTCATTAATTAACGTAAGTCAATCCTGTCTTGCTTCATTTGGGAGTGAAACTTAGCAGGTATCTAGCTTCTGCTCTCTCTCTCTCTCTCTCTCTCTCTCTCTCTCTCTCTCTCTCTCTCTCTCTCTCTCTCTCTCTCTCTCTCTCTCTCTCTCTGTCACACTTTACTTTCACAGCGCTAGAAACCGGAACACACCTGCTCAGTCAGCAGCGCGCATCGCCGTGTAATAAGACACGCTCAAAGCAGATGCACAGACTTGTTTTAAATGCAATATTAAGGATCTCAGCCTGACCAACTTCATTAGCTTTCGCCATACACAAACGTTCGTCAGCAGTGAGGAAACCCAAGCAATGAATGTTCACAAGAGGAATATTCATTGCTATAGATCCGTTGATATTATTCAGAACCAGATGCCTGAGTATAAAATAGCTGTAAGAGTCTTAAAAGTTTCCACAATAGTAATAGTTTTTAACAAAAATGTAAGAATAGGGATGAAATCCCCCCAAAAGTTGAACCCTAATACTGAATTAACGTGCTTGAGAGCACCATATGCTAGGTTCGTGAGTCTGCATATGTATGTTGATACATATGCATATAAATCAGGGGAAAGGGATCTTAGCAGTGTGTGTGTATGTGTGTGTGCGTGTGCGTGTGTGTGCGTGCTTGCACGTGTGCGTGTGTGTGCGTACAAGTGTGTTTGTGTACAAGTGTGTGTGTCTATATGTGTGTGTGTGTGTGTGTGTGTGTGTGTGTGTGTGTGTGTGTGTGTGTGTGTGTGTGTGTTTGGGCGCACTGTATGTTTGCTTATGGAGATTGTGACTGTGTATATATGCATCTCCATTAAAAAAGAGTCCATGTACAGTAGGGCTGGAGTTCATTCTCGAATTTATTCTTAAGCCGTGGAACAGCATGCTCTCGCTCAGCAGGTCCAGATGGACCTGCTGAGTTAAAGTTATTTAAAGTTATTAAAAATGATTACATTGCCATTAAAGTTATTGCGTCAATAAAAGCTATTGCATTACCGTGAGATGGAGCTTGACCCGCTGCTTTGAATCTACTGCACAGTGCCTTGCCCAAGGGTTATGCAATGCCATTGGTGTGATCTGACCGTGCAGCCCAGTGATCATTGATATCTATTATTAGATCAACTGAAATCAGATGTTCATGATCGATAACTTCAAAGGTGTTGATAATGGAACACAATGAGCAAATTCAAATGCAAGAAATTCCCCATCCAATAAATTCCTTAATGTCACAGTTGTGTTTTATGCACTGATAATGGCGAAGAGTGATAGACAACATTTTCTGATGTATGCTATTTTTAATGCCAAACTTTAAATAAAAGCAATTTACCCGTTCAACTTTTCTCTTTTCTCATTGGTGGTTGTTGATTAAAGGTTCCTGGGGTCCAAGTATAGTATGCAGATCATATTTAATATGTTTACATTGGTCAAACTCAACAATCAAAACAACAAAAAGCAATATGCCACCGTACAAACATATCTTCCATTCAAAATATAGTTTCTTTAAGGAACCACAATGGCAATAAAGTTGTTTTTATTCAAATTGCATCAGTAACAAAAGGGGCCCCATCGCCAGACGGTTCATCGCCGGTGTCATCAAATTCACATCCACTCACGGCCCATCAATCATCATTGTGTCTTTTATTACGTTTTATTTTTTAATGAAATGACTGATTACTGTAAATTGCCATAGACGACATGACTGACAAACTCCATTAACAGACCTGGGAGAGAGAGAGAGAGAGAGAGAGAGAGAGAGAGAGAGAGAGAGAGAGAGAGAGAGAGAGAGAGAGAGAGAGAGAGAGAGAGAGAGAGAGAGAGAGAGAGAGAGAGAGAGAGAGAGAGAGAGAGAGAGAGAGAGAGAGGGAGAGAGAGAGAGAGAGAGCACAGGGGAACAGAACAGAACAGTCTTAGCCAAAAAGCTAATGGTGACGGAGGGCAATGAACAGCGTGACGACGGAGATAGCCGTGGGGAAAGAGTGTAGATGAATGGAGCTAAAATAACGATGGTAATCGCTTACGGCTGTTTCCCAGATTGTTTTCCCGTCAGCAGTCCCATGAAGTACAACGGAAAAGATGAGGCTCACAAACACAACAAGATCTACTGAATCCAAAACGACGGGACAGCAAAAGAGACCCACCTATGTGTGAAAAAAGGTGTTTGTGTGTGTGTGTGTGAGAGAGAGTATGCGTGAGTGTGTCTGTGTGTGCGTGGGTGTGTGTGTGTGTGTGTGTGTGTGGGGGGGGGGGGGGGGGGGGGGGGGGTGGGGGGGTGGGGGGGTGCGTGCCCGCGTCTATGCATGTGTCTTGTACAGCGTTAGCGCTAAATCCTGCTCAGCACGTTTGGAAAATTTGTTCCAGAGCTGGTATTTCCTTGTTAGTTATTCATTGATGAAGCTTTGCTACTTTTCCCCCTTTCCCCTGTTTTGCTGGAGGGTGAAGCCTGACGAATGTTTGCTTGATTCCATTTGCCTGTTTACAGCTAACCGCTTAGCTGAGGGAGTGTTTGTTCACCCAACTGGGTTTACAGACACCACAATTGTGTCTTCATCGTCCTATCGTTCTTCAGGTTTCGTTCCATTCGGTCTTTGTCAGCTCTGTGGGTATGCGAACAAATATGGTCACGTTGAAAAGTGTTTACATTGAATGACAACGGCACTGACAAGGCCTGCTTCAAGCAGCCCTAAATCTGCAGGCCGATAGATGGAGACATGTTCTATGGCAGCGGATGTATAGAGTTGAAGGTATCACATATTTATCGAATGGAGTGTGCACCAGTATGAACCAATTGCCTGTGTTTTGACTAAACATGAAAGTCAATCTGGAATATCCCACTGAATAATGTATTGCCATCGTCAAATCATTCGGCACATATTTAACTCTTAACTTGTTGATCTTAAAATCTCTATCTCTTTCACTCTCTCTCTTGTACCCCTCCCCTACATAAACATACACACACACACACACACACACACACACTTGACCGCACCAAAGTCATATTTATGTTAATTATTAAACAAGGAATGAAAACCTTGTCCAAACTACTGGTCCTTTGTATCTGCTAATGATATCTTGTTGCTGTGCCAAACTGTGCATAAATAATAGATTGTCACCATTAAAGTAGCAAAGTAGAGTGAAGGACGTAAAGAGATAGGCCAAACAGCCTTGATACTATGGGCTTCTTGTAATGCCATTACGTTTGTACATGTTTAACTATTTTGTACCTCTACAATTATTTTCTACTAAAAGGATTGTGTACTTGTATTTGCATTTGTTCAACAAAAGTTGTGAACTTGTAAAACAATTCTCGTAATTTTGTGCTGGTAAAGAGATGGTGTTGTGACATACAATTCTTATATACATACGCAGAATCGTTTTTTCCAATGCACATCATTTTACAACTTGCTTAAACTATGAGTACATTACTTTACGAGTCAATTTGTACTAGTAAAATGGGTCAACCTTTTCTGTCTTGACCAAGTAGCTCATTCTTCCCCACTAGATGAAAATGAATGATATCATTAGCTTAGATACAAACAAAACCCTCCCTCCCTCCCTCACACACACACACACACACACACACACACACACACACACACACACACACACACACACACACACACACACACACATATATATATATATATATATATATGCATACATATGTATACACACACATACATATATACTATATATATATATGTATACATATAAATATTATGGAAATAGTGCAATGTGCTGAAGTGGTCAGTGTACTGGGAAAAACATTAGAAAGTGTCAAGCAAAACAGGAAACCTGAGCTTGGGGCTAAATGTGTTCAAGGGATCAGTGATCAGTGAACAGGGCCAAGCAAAAAAAGAACATGTCAGAATGACCTGGTATCAGGTAAGGGGTTGACATTTAGAACTTGAAAACAACAACTATTTTAAGAGATATGTTGTGAAAAAAACCAGAACAAATGACCAATCAGCAAGCATGGTCAGGGGATATGGTTGGACGCCAGCCCTGATGAAATGCATAAATAGAGAAGTGGATGACATCAACGTTTCCGTTTTTTACGGTGCACTGAGAATAAAAGTTATTCATGTTAAGGGTCCTCTGTCTTCGCCTCTTTGCAAACTAGTCGATTATTTCCATAACGCAAGCAATAGAAGCAATAGTAATGCTTAGTAATGGTAATGGTGAACTAGCGCCCCAGGAGGGAATGACGTAGGGCGTCGACCGCTCACTTGCTGGCCAGACACCCTCGTTCTGCAGAGAGCCTTTTTAACCCTCTCAAACGCCGCCTCACACTGCTCGGCCCACTGGACCGAATCTGAAGCACCCTTTCTGGTGAGACATGGGACTGGTCAGCTCAGAGAACGAATGAACCGCCTATAGTAAGCAGCCAGTCCTAGGAATGACCTCACCTGCTTTCTGGTCTCAGGTCGTGGGGCAGGCTGCGATAGACCCTGTCTTTTCCACCTCCGGGCACACCTGCCCACCGCCTAAGTGGTACCCCAAATACCGTGGTTGCCTCCGTCCAATTGCACCCTTCCTTGGGTTCGACGTGAGCTGGCACAACGGGGCTTTTGGGGTGGCTGGTGAAGTAACTAACTGACGTTCACAGCAGGACGCAAGCCACCAACGTACGTCCACCTGAACGCCTGGCCAATAAAAGTCCAGGCATCCTCATCCACCAACGCGATGGCTGCGGCGAGGGGGGCCTGTGGTGGGTGCAGGTGAAGGGCCTACCACCGTCTTCCAGCTGCACACTCTGAACCCGGCGATGTTCCCCTGCTGTGAGTCCCAGAAGGTCCAGGAATCCATGCTTGAGCTCTCCTTACGCCAGGAGAGCGATGTGCATGTCCCAGGAAGTGTCCGTGCCCCAAGTCCGGGCCCTCCCTTGCCCTCCCTCGGCCTGGTGAGGGAGCAGGGGGTGCAGTCCCGTCCTCGCCTCCTCATGGTGAGACGCCAGGTCCAGCATGGTCAGAGTTTGTTTGTTTTGTGATTGGATCCGGTTCACCTGGGTGGCGTCGATCAGCCGGAACGCCTGGGCAAGCGGAGACTCCGCTCCGGATCCATCCATTGTTTTCATTCTACTGTCCCCCTGTTCAGGGACAGTAGAAGCAGATACTTAGGTTAATTTGTAGCACAAGACCTAAACAGGTAACATGAAGTACCAGCATGTGTTCTCTGTTTAATGGGACTACGTATAGCTGCCCTATACTCTTCAATTGTACTCTTCGGTGTGTGGGTGTGTTTCGTGAAGGAACAATACATGGATACGCACCAAGAGAACACACAATGAGCTATTTCAAAGCATTTGCCGTAGTTTGCTATGGTTCAGTAGTTGAAAGGACTTGGCATTTGTTCAAAACTGACAACTGTTTCATTGTTTCTCTTTGTGGCATGATAATTACTGTGTATGCATAGTGTATGAATGCACTCCACACGATTGTAATTCGTTTTGATTTGGTTTTGACAGTGTGGTTTTCAGTGTAGGCTTACGGTTTTTGTAATCACATTATAGCAATTTGAATACAAGTTATTCTTGTATCTGAATGTCAAACGTTGTGTTGCATTGGTATGTCGTTTAAATAGAATTGGACATGATAAAGAGAGAGAGAGTGAGGGAGAGAGAGAGAGGGAGAGAGAGCTAGTGAGAGAGAGAGAGAACGAGAGAGAGAGAGAGAGAGAGAGAGAGATTCAGACAGTGAAACATTAATTTCTCCAAAAAATATTGACTGAATGTGATCAATTGCATTTTCCCTGACTGTGTGTCAGACTACGGCCAACACTATTCAGAAGACCCCCCCCCCCCCCCTCCCCCCAGGGGGAGGAGAGAGATCCCCATGTCCCGTGTGCTCTTTAGGAGGAACGTCGAGGAATGAAGGAACGTACCACCTACAAACACCCGCGTGTGCTGGGGGGACCCGGCTGTCTGGCTGCGAGGAAAAAAGTCCTTTGGCTTGGGCGAGATTGGGCGAGATAGAAAGAGATCACGCAGCAGCAGTCGAGGTAGCGCAGATAACTTCAGCACCGTGGACAGCGCTACTGGGGGAGCTCTCCGTCCGCTGTAAACGCAGCGTGCTTTCCATGCAGGCAAGAGTGTGCCAAAAAGCTTGAAGTCCAGTGAGTGTTACCATCGAAGCACGGTTTTGCCTTGTTTTGCCTCAAATATCTTG
The DNA here is from genome assembly GCA_026745465.1 of Lota lota. Lineage (NCBI taxonomy): Eukaryota > Metazoa > Chordata > Actinopteri > Gadiformes > Lotidae > Lota > Lota lota. The sequence continues at coordinate 467,563 of JACYXH010000242.1, forward strand.
ATTTCTCCCGTTCCCACCTTCCCCTTCTGCTTATAAGGCAGTCTGCATATTTGGAGACAGTTATTTTTTTTGGAGAATAATAACACTAGTATACGTCGCTGCTCGCATTATGACTGGGGCTGTTCGCTGGTACGATTCTTACATCATCTCTTTATTGGAGAGAAACTAAGAGGGGGAGAGATAAAGAGAGAGAGGCAAAGAGAGATAGATATAGTTAGCAGAAGAGAGAGAGAGAGAGAGAGAGAGAGAGAGAGAGAGAGAGAGAGAGAGAGAGAGAGAGAGAGAGAGAGAGGGAGAGAGAGGGAGAGAGAGAGAGGGAGAGAGAGAGAGAGAGAGAGAGAGAGAGAGAGAGAGAGAGAGAGAGAGAGAGAGAGAGAGAGAGAAAGAAAGAAAGAAAGGTCCATGCAGAGGCTCCTCTCCGCCAGTCCTCAACTAAAGAGCGGCGCTGCCAAGCCGTGTCTGACGGACAGAGCCACGCTACAACCTCATTCCGCTGTTTGATTTCCCCCAGGCTGGCTCCGGGTCCTACCACGCACGCATCGGACGATGAAGATGCACGGGGGGCAAAGACGTCCTGCAGTGGGATTCACCTTATTACCCGCCGTCTTGTGGATTGTCTGCCATGTCAACAGCGTTCACGGAGCTTTGCCAACAACCCGTAAGTTGTACACGCCGTCTAGCCTTCTTTTAACGTTTCCCCGGGTTGTCCGAGTGTGTCTGAGTGAGTCTTCTGGCCGATCAGAATCGGAGCCGAAGCAGTAGACATGCGATTGTTGGGTGTAACGTGCAAGAGCTGGAATCGATTTGGCTTGTTTGCCGATTGGGTTTTGCAGGTATCCTCGCTGGGCCAGGCTGGCTGAGGGAGCTGTGTATAGGCTGGAAACACTTTTGCACTACCAGTGTTGGAGATGTAGAGCTCGATGTTTGATTCGTTTGTGTCCACATCATACATAAATGCAACCCTGATTTGCCTGTGACGCTGATTGTTAGTTATGCGATGTGTAAACAGGGTCGTCAATGCCGTTGTTATCCAATTTGTTTGGGATTTGCTGAGTTGTTGCAGTCCGAGTGAAAGTGACAGCCACGCGCCATCTCTCCAACACAAACAATTGCTTGCAGGACCGTCTTCTGGAAACAAACAAATAATCAATTGTGTGGTTTTTTTTTTACTTCCATTTCAGATTTTTTTTTTTCAAGTCTAGAGATGATCGTTTTCATTTCTACAAGTTCAACGGTTAAGTTGTCGTCATTGTTTTTGGACGGAGCAGGCTTTGGAATTCCGTTATAACCGTTCAGGGGAATTCCGTAAACCGATGCTCTTGTGGACCATGGAGCTCTTCTATCAAGACTGCTCAGGATCGGTTGAACAACCATCTTCTCTGCTGTATTGCTATTCATATTTAAACACAATTCCCAGACCATTCCACGACAAGCATGCTCTAATAAGGAAAACATGAATGTACTAGCGCTATTGGTCCTTTTCACTCATCATGCATATCAAACTGGGCTTTTGAAAAGTTATCATCTCTTTCACTCATTTCATTCACTGGCCTCATTACCCGTCTCACCAGTATCTCGCGTTACATCATGTTCAGAGGTCTATACTTAATCATGGATATGGTTGCTTAATTGGCTTTCCCATATTCAGTTTTAAAGATTTAATGACCCGGCACATGTCAGTCATTGAAATGCGCGCCAAGATATTTTGGGCTGAGACTACACACTCGCGCCCGGATAGTACTCAGTCAGTCAGCGTATTATCAAGTGTCACTCTGACTCAGATTTTATTCGGATCGGATTGTTGCTGACGGTGGGGTGACTGATTCAGAATAGTGTGGATTCGGTGTGACCAATTCCCCCCGCTGAGTGCAAGCAAGGGCTTCTCCGGTCCCAGATGGATGCACGCGGGCCGCCAGTCATTAATCACGCCTTCCTTCAGACAGTTGCCTGAAGATACTGCCCTTGTTTGTGTGCGCAAGTATGAACGTGTGTGTGTGTGTGTGTGTGTGTGTGTGTGTGTGTATGTGTGTGCTTGTGCGTGTGTTTGTGCCTGTGTACGTGCGTGTTCGTGCGTGAGCATGTGTGTGTGTGTGTTTGAAGGCGCGCGTACGGGTGAGTTAAGGTAGCCTACTTGCAGTGTGCATGTGCGCACACGTGCACGGAATTGTGTGTCTTTGCAAATATTCATAGCTGAAACCTTTTCCCCCTCGAAGCCACTTGCCTGCTGCACAGAAGAACAGGTGTGGCGGCATAACTTGTCACGAGAACGTCACGACTAGCCTACACTTAAATACAAATATTAATGTAGCCTTTTGTTCCCAGTGCATAACGTCGACTGTAGTCGCCATCGCATCAAGAGCGTCTACGTGCCTGACAAAATGATTGAATCGCTCCAGGCGCACGGCAGAACTACTGTGAAATTGTGGATATGATACACATCAATCCTTTGAAGCGCGCGTATAGGCCTGCAACAGCCACAGAAAACGGAGCCGTGGTGGAAATGTGTTGTAATGTAGATGGGGACATAAGCTCGAAAGATCAAGTGAAGAAATGTGAGTGACAGAGAGAGGGGGAGAGGTGGGAGTGGGTCATGTGCATGTTTGAATGAGTGAGGGAGAGATAGATGACAGTCAAAGCAGAATATTAAATACGACGACTAGAAACACCTTTGAAATATAATCCCCAGAGCTGACATCTCAATCGTTATAGACGTGATTTGAAACGTCTCGTGGGAAAGAAGACATGGTGATTGGAACCGACGGATTTGGGGGCCCCAGTGGAACGTTGAAAACAACCCTTTGCGCAATTTAGTACGCAGCCAACACAGCCTCGTTGACGACCACTGTTTGTTTGGTTGTCGTTGTCTATACTGTGCTAATTGATGTTGATTGTTTATATTCTGCTTCTTAGCACTCAGGGCCTTCTGCTTCCCCAATTTATGTTCATGGCACTCAACATTATAAGGGAAAGTGTTAAGTGGTGAACACAGAGTTCAGTTCGCTTCACTGCGCCACTTTTCCATAGTGGTTTTTAAAACGACAGGGACAGTCGTGTTTTTGACAGTAACTATATTTTGCCTGTTTGGCAAAAAAAATGAAATAAAAAAATAAATTATATATATATATATATATATATATATATATATAATGTCAGTGGCGTATAATTCTACCATTGTCCAAAACTAAATTAAAACAAGTCCCTTTGCATGGTCAGCAGATATTATAAGCATCTTTTAGCTCAAAGCACGAATTGGATGGATTCTGCTGACCAAAGCAACATGATTGCTTTATGACTCAACATATAGTTGGAATAAAGTGGAAACAGGTCTACTCAACTGAGCGTATATGCGTCTTTTTGCTGATCGCAAAATAGACTTCAGCTTAGCATGACTTGTAAGCACATGAACATTGCCGTTTGTGATTATTTTATTGGGGACCCTACCATAAAACACACAATGTTTAATCAATGGAATTCTAATGTAGGCATTGAATGGTTCATCCGTTATGCTGGGATGGGATGGGCGTTTACGAACCCTTATATAAGGCCCGTGGGCATGGGGGGCTGGCGAGGCCCTATCCACCCCCACCCTAACCCTGGCCAGTAATGTGTGAGGCATGGATTAAAAGAAAAAACATGTCTAATGAAAACTGCACACAGGGAAAAGGGCTTACAAAAAAAAGGACTTCTGACTTCTGAAAAGAAACACAAAAAGAAACGGAGGATCTATTGAGAAATCATGGAAGGAAGAGAAAGAAGCAGCAGACCCTGGAGAAATTGTGATGAAGGGCAAGGTGTTGGTAGAGAAAATTGGAACATAGAAAGTGTATGCAGGCCTGAGTCTGAGAGGAATAGCGAAGATAAGAAAGAGAGATGAGGAAGAGCGAGACAAAAACTAAATGTTACAAGAGCGTGAGAGAAAGACAGAAGCATAATGAGTATAAAGCCCGTGCATGGACTGAAACACAACCATGTTTGAAATTTGCTACTGCCTCTGTGTGTGTGTGTGTGTGTGTGTGTGTGTGTGTGTGTGTGTTTGTGGGTGTGTTTGCCTTCGTGTATTTAGCTGGAAGATAGATAATCTTTTAAAACCAGATCCTTGATTCCCTGAAGCATTTATTAGTTTTATGTTGCATCCCAGTATGCCTAATTGTGTGTAGGGGGATATCACTTGTGAAAAATCTATCAGGCCCTACACTCTCATGCAAGTATGCACTCGTATCACACACACACATACACACAAGTGCAGGCCCATGCACACACACACACACACACACACACAGGCCCACACACACACGCAGGCCTGTGCACACACACACACACACATACACTGTGTGTGTGTGTGTGTGTGTGTGTGTCTGTCCTTGCAGTGCCTCGGCTGTACTTTCTAATGAGTTGTCACTTTATGTAAATGTTTCTCTGATGTCAAGCGTGTGTGTGTGGGTGCATATGTGTGGTGTGTGTGTGTGTGTGTGACATGTCTCTTCCTGCCCCTTGTGATTGCTCATAATCATCAGGACATGTGTTTATCTCCATTTGCAATTCATATCCAAATAATTGTCAGTTTAAAGAGGTGCTACAAGCATATGTTTGACGTAAGGAATTGATCAATTGCAGAATGTGTGTGTGTGTGTGTGAGGGTGAGTATGAGTAGAAGGGATGCAGGTTTCCTTTGCACAGCTATCTCACACTGTCTCCTTGGGACCTTTCAGTTTCATACTTGTCTTATTTAAAAAATAAATAAGTCAAAATAAATACAGAAAAGTACAATTTCTGGGAGTGCAAAACGCTCCGCTCTGCTGCCACAGCTGTTCACCAGCCTCTTACAAAAAGAGACAGGTAAAAAAAAAAGAGGAAAAACTAAAAAAGGTTGTAACATGCCTCAGTGCCTGACGGTGAACACAGCTTGCCTTTAAGTCTCTCTTCGACGGAGAGTGTGGGTGTTTAAGCAGGGTGCCCTTAGAGTCTGTCTGCTATAGAACCAGATTAGCCTTTTCCTGTCTCATTAAGTGTGTGAGGCCCCTGTGCAAAGTCATGGGATTGGATGCTGCGATAGGGCCACCAAGGGCCAGCCATGCAAGGTTTCTGGGGCTTCATAACTATTCAATATTCTCTCCCCAACCTGATAACCTTGTACTTTTTCAGAAAATTGCCCTTTGTGATTATTGGATTGGGGACATTACCATAAAACACACATTGTTTACTCGATGGAATTCTAAGTTAGGCATAAAATAGTTCACCCGTTATGTTGGGAAGGGTGTTTACGGACCCCTATATAAGCTGCATGGGCATAGGGGGCAGGTCCTATCCCCCTTTTTCTTCCCCATCTTGCCCACTATGCAATGATTCCCATCACAAAAAGAATGACAAACATAACAACAATAGATATACCAATACCAATAATATTACTAATGCTAATACTAAACCTACTTATACCAATACTACTGAGTGGAAGTTTCTTCAAATACTGCATTAGTGCAAAAGCCATGTCAGGTCAAGAGTATTTAAACAGCCCTTATCTAGAGTCACAGTTTCAAAGGGATTTTAGGACCTGCATTTTAAAGAGCCACACTCTATCAACCCTACAGTGCTTTTTTTTCACATCAGATAAATTCACATTGACACCAAACGTGTGCACTTTGCCCAAATGATGTGTGAGTCAAACGATGTGTGGGTGTAAATCATACATAATGAACAGCAATGGCAGTTACAGAGAAGGCCAACAAGTCGTTTGTCTTACAGACAATGCCGTGACCCCGCCGTCGTCATACTGTTAATGTATTCAATGGCTAATGTAATGTATTCAATGGCATAACATTATAAATATGCAGATGGTATTATGTTGCTATCATTTGCTATTTTGAGGCAAAACACTGTCAGTGTTAAGCATACACCATCCTTTCAACTATAGTTTCTTTTTCTTTTGATCCATTTGGACATTGTGTCATCAGTGACATCTTCAGTATCACAACCATCATCAAAAACTGTTGGCTCCAATATAACAAAACTTTAGGGCTGTGTGTGTGTGCGCGCGTCCTTGCATGTGTGCGTGTGTGTGTCTGTGGGTGTGTGCATGCATGTGCGCGAGTATGCATGTGTGTATGTGTGTTAGGGTGTGTGTGCGTGTGCACATGTGTGTGTAAGCGTGTGTTAGTGTGTGTGTGTGTGGCCTGTGTAATGTGATGGCTCACCCTGGGAGGTGGTTATAAAGGGATTAAGGCTGGGAGAGCAGCAGATTGGTCCGGCCTCAGATTACATCAACCTGTTCAGCTACGTTGTTGATGTGTTTATTAATGCACATGCATGCGTGTGTGTGTTTGTGTGTGTGTGTGTGTGTGTGGAGGTGTGAGTGTGTATGTGTGTGTGTGTGTTTGTGTGCGTATGTGTAGAAGTGTGTGTGTTGGTGTGTGTGTCTGTGTCTGTGTGTGGAGGTGTGTGTGCTTGTGAGTGTGTGTGTGTGTGTGCTTGTAAGTGTGTGTGTGTGTCTGTGTATGTGTGTGTCTGTGGAGGTGTGCGTCAGCTGGTATATTTATCTTGTGCTTGGACAGTTAAGTCAGTACATAGGGAGAAAAACAGGTCTAGTCGTTAATTGCCCTGCCGTTTCTCTTTCCTCAACCTCTCCTCCGCCTAAATTGCTCTTTCACTTCTGCTCTTTAATCTTTTTCTCCTTTGCATTCCTTCTTTTTTCATTACATCTCCCTGTTTCCCATTTTCCTTCCCCGTGGCACTTCCTATCTTTCTCTCTTTCTGTCTCTCTCTCTCTCTGTCTCTCGCTCTCTCTCTCTCTCCCCTCACTATCTTGCAAATTCTGTTGCTCTTGTTTTTCATCCGATCAACCAAAATTCTCGGTGCCTTGCTCTCTTTCGTTTGCCTCTTCCTCACCCTCCATCCCCCTCTTAACTCCCCCCACTGTAGGTTGCTGTGCTTTCACACCTTCCACCTCTGTTCTCCGCATTTGATCTACTACTACCTCGGTTTACCCCTCGTAACATTCTCTCCATCTCACTTTCTTTCTTGTACTTGAACTTGAGTCTCTCCCTCTTTCATTCACCTCACATCGCTTTGTTTTCTTTCTCTTTCTCTTTATCGGTTAATGCAATTACACAATCTCTCTCTCTCTCTCTCTCTCTCTCTCTCTCTCTCTCTCTCTCTCTCTCTCTCTCTCTCTCTCTCTCTTGCCTTTTGCTTCCGTGCCCGCTCTCCCTTCGTCCTCTTCTCTTGAAACGTAATATAAAGTAATTCTCAACACTGTCTATTCCAAGGCCAGTTGCAGCAATGTGTGTGTGTGTGTGTGTGTGTGTCTGTCTGTCTGCCTGTCTGTCTCTCTGTCCGAATGTGTGTCTGAGTGTGTGCACACGTACATGCATGCATGCATGTAAATGCTCAATGGCACAAGCACGGCTACCAGGTTGTAAATAGATAGATGTGATCCACTGACATGGATAACAGCCAAGCGAACACACACTGGGCTCCCTCCTCTTCCTCCACTGCTGTTACTGCTGCAGTGTCATGCACTGCCTTAATAAAACCTGCGAGCCCTGGAAGACAGCTCCTCTCAAACTTCTGGAACGACCAAAGCCCTTCCTAAATTATTCTACTAATGATGGTTTCTGAATGCTACTATGATTAGTTGCATTTAGAGACAAGACAGTCCTGTATAAACAGGTCACATCATGGTTGTTACACACAAGCCATGCACAGGTAGCTGGGGCACACAAATATAGATTGTCAGATGTATTCACATCACAGGTTAAGGATTGAAGCGCTATCACGTGTTCGGGGTCCATTAAAAAATCTGATGATGATCATCAATTTTAACCTTGAGGTGGTGACAAAGAGTGCGATGGTAGAGCAGTGTCCTGTGAAATTTCAATAAAAGTTTAGAACTGTACTTGACCTTGCTCTACACAAAGCACAAATGCATGTATTGATCCGATTCCGTAAAAGTAAACCAAAAGCACTCATGTTTTGTATGCTGGATTGGCATCTATCTATCCAAGCACAGTGAGACAGATAAAAACTGACAGGCTGTGCAGTACAGTTCTCTTAACAAGCTCTCCTTGACTTGATATGCACAAGTGCAACCATGCTTGCAAAGACACTCAAACAGAAACACACACGCACATACATATATTTGCTTACTTACATCATGTTTGCAATCCACATCACGCCATGGCTGTAGTTTAATATTTCACTATTAATATACTTCAACTTGTACAGAGAAATCAAAGCAGAAATAAAATATCAGTATAAAGCTGTAGGGCCTAAATTGTCACGATTGAGGTGTGCAAAATACGAATAAAACTAGAAAAAGAGTGAATTATAGAAACACCAAAAAATATGCCCAAAATAATGTTTTATTCAACTTCAGTACTGCATTTGTGCAGAGTTCGTGCAGCTCAGCTGAACGTCTCAGTGTTGTTTGTCAGAGCTCAGAGTACTGGTGCTGGTCCATGCTGTACTGGTAGTACTGGTGGTACCAGAGCTGTGGCAGGTTGTACTGGTGATAGTAGCTGGTGATGATGGTGGTACTGGTGGTAACACTTGTGGTTTGAGTCCATTATCACATAGTCGGTCTGTACAATACTGTGAGTAGTAGTTTGAAAGAATAGTGTCAAAAGTGTCAAAATCATACTTTGTTATATCATTATCACTCCATTACATGAGTTGTCTCTTCCCTCGTCTTTTAGACAATTCACTTCCTCTTCCCTACCATTGCTGTGGCTGAGGTTTTCCTATCCCTCCTCCACTCATTGCTCCTCCTCCTCCCAATCCTTTCCAGACTCTGGGTGGTGGGACTGCTGGTCGTGATGGTGGTGGTGGTGGTGATGGGGGGGGGGGGGGGGGGGGGGGGGCAACTGGCAGGGAGCCCAGTCTGGTGTTTCCAGAAACAACTTCAGACCAATTCTCCGTCTGGTTCAGGTTATGCAGGTTGTCTGGGTATCCGTCTTCTGAATAGGCTTGGTCATAATCCCACACACTGTAAAAGAAGATTTAGGAGGTGCCAGCCAGCCCATCCTGCTCCTCTATCCGGGAGACTGTACCAATAACCTTACCCATATCCTCCTCTTCCTCCTCCACCTGCCTACATGTGTGTGTGCTTGTGTGCGTGCGTTTGTGTATATGTGTGTGCATGTGTGCGCATACGTGTGTGGGTGTCTCTGTGCATAAACTGTGTGTGTGTGTGCAAAAACCGTCACATACCATCCTGCTCGTTAGTTCAGGTTTTTCCTTGAGACTTGGGAAGAACCGGACAGAACCCAAGAGAGACAGTGTGTGTGTATGAGAGAGAGAGAGAGAGATGGCAGGATGAGGATGAGAGGGGGGAAGAGAGGGATGGTGGATGAAAGCGGACAGCACAGGGAGGGAGGCCAGTTCTGAAGTTGGGGGTCTAGCCCAGTTTGTGACGCCTTGCCGTTCAACATTGTGGATGTGTTTTATCAGCGCAACTAGACTTCATTGCAGCAAGACCCCTTGGGCATAGCCTGACCGGGGATCCTCTCTCTCTAGCAACACCAAGCACTGTTTGTGTTTTCTTCATTTGTTTTCTCAGTTTGTAGGGATTTCAACACACTGTGCATCCACTCACAATAACAATACAATCGATTTGAATATGGACAGAAAAGCGTAGCGTTGCATCTCCCTCATGTCTTATTGCACGGTCTACAATAACACAGAGCTGCTTGCTCTCCGGAGCTCTATGAGCGAACAGCAGAGGGAATGCAGTTGCATGTACCGAGACGCCTTACAGCTAGTTAGTGTTAAAAAACTAAGACAGGCGCTCTGCGAGGAGATTTCTCTTTAAATCTCAAACCCCCCCATCCCCCCCTCAATGACCACCCGTTCTCCTCTTATATATTCCATCTGTACAGCTGTTTGAAGAAAGCTTCAGGAACATTTACAAGAGGCTGTGGAATCCACGAAAGCATGCTGAACTGAAAGAGGCAAGTCGCAAGTGACACTTGATGTGAATCTAGCCCGTCGCTAGTGTCTTTACACCAACGCTGCCATCACTGTTTAAAGTCTTGAAATGCTCAAGATTTTATTATGCAGAATACTTGTAAGTCTGATACTTGAGGTGAAGAATTGAATGCACTTCATCCATACAACACATGAATAATGTAATCAATTATTGTTCCATCAAGAGATGGAAGATGTTTCCCTGTGAAGTGAGAGACTATTACGCCCTGTCTTCATGCCGTCCACAACGTAGCACGGAACATTTGCCGTGATTCATATGCTGTGTGCAAAACATTGATTAATCATTCATACTCAATTACCTCATTCTAAGTGTAAAATGTGCTAATGACTCACAATGTGACCAACCACTAATTACATGATCTGATTGGATATTACTCACGTAAACATAATTTGACACATAATGCATTCGGTGGTGTGTTTGCTAATGCACTTTGTTAGGTGGTGGTAGAAACATATTAATCTAGTCTCATTATCGATTAATACACCCTTCTATTTGTCTAGCATCGATCTGTCTATGTATCTTTTGTCATTTATCAATCTATCTAGCTACAGTAACTATCTACAGTCATCTATCTAATTATCTATCTATCTAGCTCGATTATATCTATCTACAGCGATCCATACATCCATCCATCCATCCATCCACCATTCTGGCCTTGCTTGACCATAGGGGACCATGGGAGCACAGTTTCAGCCAGCACTTCAGCACTGATTTGGGTCATGTTTAACCTATATTTCCATGTTCCATTAACCCTTGATCCCTCTGCAACGGACAAGGCCACCATGACAATCTGGGTGGGATTACACTGTGTAGACCAGCAGTCCAACATCTGTTGGTCTCTCTCTCCCTCTCTCTCTCTCTCTCTCTCTTTCTCTCTCTGTCATACACACAAGCGCACGCATGCACACACACACACACACACACACACACACACACACATACACACACAAACACACACACACAAACACACATACACATTTTCTTTCTTTATTTCTGTACACATACATGCATTGCCACTAACTTGCCACTAACTTGCCATAAACACTCCTATATATAGCATATCCATGTGGAGTAATATATATATATATATATGTATGTATGTATTTCTGCACTCATCCATGTGTGTGCCTGCAGAATCCCCACTAGCCAAATAATGTGGAAGCAGGCTGTGGAAAAGGGCACTGTGCCATGGCAAAGACAAATGTTGTTATTACTCTCAGCCTTTGCATTTAATTTGTTTTTTAAGCCGCTTGAATACCCCATTTACAGGAAGAGATTAAGTGAATTAATCTTTAGGGTGCTTTCCGCTGAGGAAACACTCCTTCGTCTGCTCTCTGTTCTCTCCTCAGACTCAGCAGCCAATCACAGATGGACAGATAATGTACAGTGGCCTGCCAGTTAAACATGTATGTGTGTGTGTATGAATGTGTGTGAGATGTGTGTGTGTGTGTGTGTGTGTGTGTGTGTATGCATGTGTGATGTGTGTGTATCTGCATGATGGTGTTTGTCTGTGTGTGTGTGTGTGTGTGTGTGTGTGTGTGTGTGCCTCTGTGTGTGTTTCTGTGTTTGTATGTGTGTGACACCACATGAAGTAAGACCAACACTGCCTTGGAAAAGTGGAACAGTAATAGTGTAAATGTTTTGGCTACATATACAGTCTTGTTAAATTCAGTGTAGAATCCAGCAAAACTATAAGTGAGATTCAGAGAGAGAGAGAGAGAGAGAGAGAGAGAGAGAGAGAGAGAGAGAGAGAGAGAGAGAGAGAGAGAGAGAGAGAGAGAGAGAGAGAGAGGCAGAGCGAGAGAGAGGCAGAGCGAGAGAGAGGCAGAGCGAGGGGGAGAGAGGAGCAGGATGTGGCTATGGTCCATTAGCTGCAGGTCCAAGGTTTTGTTCTGCTGTGAGGTAACATTAGTCAGCCAGCAGTCCACATAGGGTTCACTGAGTCTCTGTTTCACCTCTCCCTTAACCTGCTCTCTTTCACTCTCTTCCTCTTATTTATTCTCCCTCCGGTTCTCTCTCTCTCTCTCTTTCTCTCTCTCTCTCTCCCTCTCTCTCTCTCTCTTACCCTCTCCTTCTCCCTCTCTCTCCCACCCCCCTCTCTTTCTCTCTCCAGGTTTATTTGTCTGTCTCTCTCCCACTCTTTTTATTTCTCTCCGGAGTCCTGTCAATTTTATTTGTCTTCATTTAAAAGAAAAACGACCTTGCTGCAAATGTTTTAATTTGCTGGATTTACTGAAAGGGTTATCCCTCTCAGCAGCATTATGCCCGTTTTAGAGAAACAGCTACATTTCCACATTCAAAAGAAAAATATTAAAGATTTAAAAGACTGGGTTTGGCATCCGTGCTTCAAACTTCTTTGCGGGTGTTTTTGCTGCCAAATGTTAGTCTTATTAATACTCAATACTGCCTGGCTTGTCTGACGATACATTACACAAAACAAATCAACAACAACACCAAAAGGTACTGTTATTGTTTCTCGAATGCTACCTATTTCCACCACCATTAGGAGTATATTTCTTCAAAAATATGAATAGATGCTTTACCTGTATACTGCCAGTAGCCTAAGTCCTGTCAAGCAGAATTAAAAGCATCACATTTCTTTATGGCTAGACATGGGTCGGATTGGGTTAATCCATTTGGAGCTCTGTCAAACTGAAATACACATTTAACTTTATCTCCTAAGAAAATCGTACTTAATCGACTGGATTTGCTGTGGCAAAAATCCCCAGGGCAAAGACCCCTATATAGAAAACATTTGTGTATCAATTTTAATATAATTATTCGTGAGCTTCTGGAATACATGTGTTAGATCCTCTCTGCCGTCGCCTTGACCAGAGATGAAGAGATGAGGGCCACCATGGATTACGCCTGATCACAGATCACTTTCACCCATTTAACCTCCATCCATGGCATATGTAAAACTCTGACCGCACAGACATGGATACGCGCAAGCACGCACACAGTTGTAGACACAAAGGGTTTGGTTTGATTTGGCTTGTATTCATTACATCACATTTATTTAGCTGATACTTTTATCCAAAGTGACTTACAATAAGTGCAATCAACCATGAAGATACAACCCAGAAATTTTAAGAATCATGCAAGTACATAAAAATCATAAAAAGAAATATTAAAATAAACAATTGCATTTATGCTGTGCTTTTTTCAATTTCGGCCGTGACATCGGGTTTACCACCCCTATTGTTGCCATGAGCTATTTTAATGACCACAGGAAGTGAGTGCCACTGACAACATCTCATCCTAAAGAATGGATTCGGGGTTGACATAGGTTAGAGGGATGAGCTCCCCCTACTGGCTGTCCAACACCATCTGGTCTCCCATCCAAGGATGGTCCAGGCTTGCCCTGCTTAGCTTCCAAAGAAACCAGCAGCACTAGGCAGGTAGCCGTGGTGCTGGGGTTCAAGTACCATGAGGTTGTGTTGTGTGGTGAAAGGGGAACAATTGAAAGCAGGTGTAGGTCATTTGAGTTTTGTCTTGAGACATCCAAGATGGCTGCAATGTTTGAGAGGCACATGCAGCATAGTAAACAAAATTCCTGAAGAAACCTAGCCTGAGGTTGAGACCTAGAGACCTTCTCTAGGTATCATATGTTAGAGACCTAGTTTAGTTTAAACAAATGTTATATCAACAAAACACCTGTTGTTCTGTTGTTTTCAGATTACTTACTAGATTAATTTGGAATTATTATTTTTCGGACCTTTACTTTTTATGGAGTTTTCCACTTTTGGATTAAGGACTCCTCAAGCTTTGCTGCACCCTCATCTTTGACGTTTGATTGGGTAGGAGCAGACATTAAGTTGTTTAAACATATTCATTTTTGCCTAATTGGTTATTGCTTGGTTTACCATTCAATTTAATTACCATATGCCTGCTCTCCTGGCCCGCCCATAAGGAATAAAAAACTGGGGAAAACCTGTTTTTGCACTCTCTCCTTTGCTCTCTGTCCTTCTCACTTGTTCTCTCTAACTCTGTTGAGTCCTCTCCAAAATCGTACAATGCATTCCGATGTACAAGCCCTAATAAGTATGGGGCTAGGTGTCATATGGAAACTGGTTGATCTTAAAAAAATCCAGATGAGCACAATGTGTTGTGCTTATCTAATGCTAGCTGTGGTAGACTGCAGCAACCAACTTAATACCGCAAACCCTACTAAGACATGTTTTTCTTGAGAACCCAGTTAAAACAACAGTGGCACCCGACCAATATGCCTAGTTGCACAAACCACAGTGTTCTGATGGCTAATGTTTTGGAGCAGTATTATTAAAGGTATCGGCAACAGCAAGTATCCAAACGGGAATACTTACTCAAACTCTAATTAACTCATCAAAAGTCTGAATAATAATAATAATAATTATACTTTATTGTTTTTGTTATGCCCATTGTAAATGAATATGGTGGTTCATCAATAATCTCTTTATAATATCTCAATCTCTTTATTTGTTCTGACAGAGCCTCTTATCTCTTGTAGTGGTTCATTGGTATCCAATGAAAATCAGTTGTACAATCGAATGTTCCTTATGTCGTGTGCCATATGGATAGCTTGTATTGGCGTGTGTTGCGAGGTGATTAAAATTGTAATTCTATGTCGTCAAGCACCCCCATAGCACCAGCAAGAAATAATCCCTGGAAAAATGGAAATAAGTCAAATTATAAAATCAAATCAGAACATGATTTAAGCACAGAGGGGCCCATTTTTCAGGGGCACAGTCATTTATCTGAGAGGGTAGAATCGCAGGCCTACTGCTTCATTATCAGCATCTCTTCCACACAAACACACACTAGGCAGGAGAGCAGACAGGAAACATGAAATCGGATTTCAAGATGTATCTACTCAGTCACCCTGCTATTCTGCTCCATTACCAACATTTGAATGGTAGAAAACTGCTTCTTGTCCTGCTATATACACACACACACACAGGCACACACTACTCACACGCACAGACACAGACTTAAAGACATGCGCACGCATGCACACACACTAAACAAACTCTCACACAAACTGCCATGCAGACACACACAGAGATACACATTCAAAACGTCCCCACCATCTGAAACACACAGAGACTGTTTTGCACTTCAGAAGACTGTTTCCTATCGATTTGGACTCAAGGGGCCAAGGAGATGCAAAACCCATTGGCTTTTTTTTTAAGGACATAGTGCAAAAGGTCTTGCCTCCACTGCGCAGTATGGGGCCTAATCCTTTGGCTAGACACAGAACCATTGTGAGAGCTGAAAACATCGTTCACACTTGACTTAGCAGTGTTACAAACCTTTGGTAAATGACTCATTTTCTCCAACTCGGAAGGATGGTATTTATGGCCGTTTTGTTGTGGCTTTTGATAAAAAGGATTTAAATTTAGTAAATGGTGTTTGTGTTGAGTTTTCCGCAGAGTTGATTAATAATAAATGTCACATTTAGTTATATTAAATTGCTTTTTTACACTCCAGGTACTTTTTAATGTGTTTTAAAAGTTTGTTTACGAATGTATTTTTAAGAAGAAGTAACTGAATCACCATAATGTAGTTAGACTCAAACACTTTAAATATGGTTATCATATAATTAGACATAACTAGTTGATTTAATATATAAAACAATTTTCTTTCTTGAGCTCCTATGTATTCAATATAAATACATAATGCAAGCAGTTTAACTATTCAAGTTCTAATACTTGAGGGATGAACACATGTCTAGAAAAAGACATATTGACATTAATTTACATTATTTAAATCAATGTGCATCTTTTTGTTGTTGGTTTGAGTGGTTTCATATTGCAGATGTCCATGGCGGAATATTACATAATAGAGTGTAGCATTCGTTTTCTAGTAGTTGGGAGACTGTGTTGGGTGACTGCGTGTGTAGTGCATATCCTAGAACGCATCTTCAATTCAGTCCACCAACCGGCACCACACGACCACAACGTTAAATACAAACTGCCCTATTCAATTCAGTCTACATGGCTGTAAAAAGATCCAATTCCAACTTCCTTGTTCTTCTACTTCGCCAAATGTGTTGTGGTCGGAGTGAGATTAATACCATTACCACCACCACCCTACCCTTCTCCCTTTGGGACCCTAACATCTCTCTCTCTCTCGCTCTCTTTCTCTCTCTCTCTCTCTCTCTCATTCGCACTTGCTCTCTCTCTTTGTTGCTCTCTTTCCCCTCTCTCTCTCTCTCTCTCTCTCTCTCTCTCTCTCTCTCTCTCTCTCTCTCTCTCTCTGTGTGTCAGTAGCACACCCTCTTGCCTCTCCTTCCAACTACTCCGGAAAAAGAAGTTGGATGTGTGTGTGTTTGCCAGGAGTGGGGTGGGGGTGGTGTTGTGGGACAAGGGCAAGGGGAATGTAGTGTGGACTCAGCAGAATGAGTCAGAGGGCTTAATAGACAGACAGGCCGCAGGCTCCCCTCACATTGATACCACACCATTAACTGCCCTGCCCGACACTTCAAAGGGGTGCTAATGGGCCATAGTGTGTACAGCTAACCCAGTAGAGTGTGTGTGTGCGTGCGTGCGAGCACAGACACATCAGTTTGTAGGTGGGTGTGAATGAACAGGAACGCTCTTGACTATTTTCATTTGTGTGTTGGTGGACAGTGTCGTGCACATGGGTCCATGCCTGTGCCTCTTGTTGTGTCTGCTGCGTCTCTGCGTGCCTATCCGCCCATTTACATTAAGTTCAAGTGGTGTCAGCCCACGGAAATGGAGCCAGCAGCGCCTGCTGGGAAAGTGAGACATGGAGTGTGGATTGCTCAGCAAAAAATAAATAAATAGGCCTCTAGTCTCAGAGGAGAGCGCGGCATGGTTCTCGCGTACACGTAGGCACACACACAGGCTCACCGCTGTGTCTAAAACTGTTCACAGATGATTTGATCCCAGGTGACACCCAGGAAAACTATCTCTCCCAGGATGAGCCGCAAGTCATCTTCAACTGGTCCCTGCTATTTCTCACCCTCTCCTCCTCCTCCTCCTCCTCTCTCACATCTTCCATGTAACACTTATCCTCTTTCTCTGGGTCTTCCCGGTCCCCTTACCCTCCATCTAACCCTAGCACCACCACCACCACCCCCAGCACCAACCCCACTTTGCCTCACCTGCAGACTCTAATCCGGCCTAACCCCGCTTTACTCTTGCCTCCAGCAGCACCCTGACACCCTCACCACCCGTCTGACAGCCATGCAGCGCACTGCAACACACCTCGCTGCCCCTTGTTAATTCAGTCATCACGGAGGGTGTCAAGGTGGCGGTGTTTCTCGCAGTGCTGTGTGTCCCACAGGAACCGCAGTAAGAGCATCACTCTCATCGCCCTGATGCATTTTGCTTGACATAATAGGAACTTAAACATGTCTTATTTTTGTGCTCACGTTTTTTTTTATCGAGACTGCTTTGTAAGTGTTTCCCCGCCGTGGTAAATGGATGAATAATTGACCAATTCAGAGACTAATAGAGTTTAATCGTATTGTATATAACTTGGCAAATACCCTCAAGGTCATTTCAATGTTGCATCATATCCCTGTTTTCCATACTATAATGTATGTTCTACCGCAACACTTTAGGTTGGCACTGTTTATGTGCTAATGCAAGCTAATGCTGACTCATGCTAGTTCAGTGAATTCCTTTCATGCGGTTATTTATGGTGTCCTGGATGCCAGCACCTAACCTTTACCTTCTCCTGGTGTGACCGCAACCTCACCCATAACCGGACCATAAACCCCACCTTATCTCACCTAACCTTTCTGAAAACCCCACCGTGGGTCCTTTTGTTAATCATTTTTGCCTGCCCTTGACCTTTCACAATGGCGGCTTTCTTTGATAAACACAACAGTAGCTTATAAAATACTGAAATAAAACGTATGACTGTTTAGAGGACAGAGAATGGGATGTTGTGTTGCATATTTGGGTTGATACTGCCTACCAACCAGAGTGAAAAGAATAGAGGCAACATCTGTATCTAAATATAGGACTTTCAAAAAAGAAATGTGAGGGTTGTTCTGTTTTCCCCCCTGTACCACTGATTTGGCACAGAGTTGGAGATCCAAATAAGTGTCTTTTGTTTTTATGTCCTGCCTGTGCCTTCCGTTCCTCGATTTTCATTTCAGAGATTAGCAATATTAGCAACACAGAAGCTTCTGTTCTCGCTAGTAGGAGACGCAGCAACCGCATGTACTTACAAAGAGTATAGCCAGGCATTTTGGAGAGAGAGAGAGAGAGAGAGAGAGAGAGAGAGAGAGAGAGAGAGAGAGAGAGAGAGAGAGAGAGAGAGAGAGAGAGAGAGAGAGAGAGAGAGAGAGAGAGAGAGAGAGAGAGAGAGAGAGAGAGAGAGAGAGAGAGAGAGAGAGAGAGAGAGAGAGAGAGAGAGAAAATGCATTTGTCTTCTACACTGACCAAGCCTCAATTATAGACATCAGTGACTTTTGCAGTCAGAGCACTCAAAGACTTATCCAGGGGTTAGGATGGCATTATGACCGCCAGTGTTGATGGAACCGTCTCTATGAAGAAACACATTCCCCCTTCAACCTCTTTCTAAGCCGCAACCGCCATTGTTGGACAATATCGACCGGCGACGCTGCTGTATGCACTCTGGTTGTGTTTCAAAAACTTAGTTTGAAAGTATATCCATGACAGTGTAACTCTTGATAGTGGCAATAAAAAAAAGAAGGCTATGGCATGAGACAAGCTTACATTTGGAAGCACTCAGAGTAGATTTTGTGCGAGAGACAAGAGATGAAAATGCAGCGATGGTTCCAACGTAGACATTAAGAGCGTCTGACAGCAGCGATTCGTGGAGCGAAGGCAAGATATTAGCGAGGTGTCAAGGTTGTGCATGTAGTGTGTGTGTGTGTGTGCACCTAACACTGGTATGACTGAGTGGGTGCATGTGTGCCATTCTGTTTTCAAGGGCATTCATATGAACTTTTCTGTAATTTAGCTCATTATCTTGCTCTGTCTCTCTGTGACACACACACACACACACACACACACACGCCCCAAGATTGTCTTTGAACTCTAATCGATTTGAATGAGATTTTGTCTTCCCTTCCCCCCACATATACACATAAGATTGTGCCTTTTTTGACATGAACATAAAATAAAGCTGTCTTTTTGACCACCCAAAACAGTTTTCTACATACGAGATCAGGTCAGATGGGACAAAGAAAATGTATGAAATACTTAAATCATACCGGGAAGGGGGAATGCTTCAATTGGCCTGCGTTAACCAGACCTCTCATAGCAATATGATACCAACATGTGCCAGTATTGATTATCTCTCTTGGTATCCTGTCAGGCAATGTTGGCGGCTTGCCAGCCATGTCTTCTCTGTTTTGTTCTCTATTGTGGAAGAAAAGGAGAAGAAAAATACGAAGACGTGCTCTGTTTAGATTCGGACTCTGATTTAGTCCGAGAGGCACATGTCGTTCTGGCGCTGCTCTTACCACCGTCGCCGCTACTATTACTATTATTATTATTGTGCATTTGCATCCCAAAAAAGATTTTGGGGGTCTAAATGTAATATTTTGGAGAGAGGAGGAGAGAAGGCTTCTCTATGCGTGGAATGCAATTTAGACATGGCCGTAACTATTTGACGCCTTGAGAGTGACACTGCTTGTAAAGAGGCTGCCATGGACGCCTGTGATGTCCCCGCGCAAGAATGATCAAGGGTGTGTTTTTGGTCGCGCAAAGCTTTCACTTAGTGACAAGCCATCATTTTTCAATGTGAGTGTCCTTGTGTGTGTGTAAGTGCCACTGAAGTTCTGTGCGTGTGTGTGTGTGTGTGTGTGTGTGTGTGTGTGTGTGTGTGTGTGCGTGTGTGTGCATGCAAATGTTGTACAAACAAGACTAAAACAGCTCTTACAGACTCTGATGAATAGGTAATGTTCTTGTCTCCAAGTAGCACCCATCCTCAGAGATTGTGGGGGGTTGAATAATATACGCTGTAATTATAAATAAAATATGTGCCCCTCTTTGCCGCCATTCTCGCTCCTAGGTCACCTTTCAGTTTCCCCTTTTCCAGCAGCGCTGCGTGCGAGGGGCACTATGTCAATGTGCGTGTTCACAGTGCTGTCGAGCACGGACATGGTGCTGATGTGATGCGCACACATCAGGTGATCCCTGATTCCAGTAGGGCTCTGGTGCATTCCAACAGAAATAGTCCCATACAGTGGTATAACAATATAACAGGCCAAATACATGAGTTATTTATTATTCTATAGCACAACACTATTTTGCTGTCATTATATATATATATATATATATATATATATTTTTTTTTTTTTTTATATCTCCAATTACAATAATGACAATTTACGAATTGAGAGGGGGTGAAGTTACTGTGAATATATGTTTTTAAATAAAACAAAAAACTAAATTTGGGGTGCTGAACATAAAACTGTATATATATAATTTTTGGCATGGCTGATTGCTAGTAAATCCAGCGTGGCACTGCGCCACTGCTCGACACATGTAGGGGAAACACTGCCTTTACAATCATTCAAACATCATTTCCCACCCCTCTCGTTACCACATCTGGCCCCGTCTCCTCCTCTCTTGACCTTAATGTTTTTTCCTCGTCCATCAAAAATTTTCAGCAACTAGAAAAAAAGTTCTAAAATGTGTACTCAAAATTGCACTCGGCAATGTTCAAAATTTCCCCTCTGACATTGCCGGCTGGCTTGCCTGTGAGTTTTTAAGTGTGATTTTAAATTACCGCCATTGTTGCTGTCATCATGGTCACTTCTTTTCAATGCGCTACCTAATCACCTGGCCTTTGTGAGTGATTGAGACAGACAGAGCTTCACATTGTGAAGCTCAACAGCCATCACGCAGTTCTTTCCAAAAAACTAAACAAAACTTATTTCAAAGTTGACTTTTTACTGTGCCAACCAGAGCCAGCTCAGTGACAACACTCCCCCTCTCCCCCTCTCCTCCTCGCTCTCTCCCTTTATTGCTCATTAGTTCCAGGTGCGGTGTTTACCTTCCATTAGCTGCGTCTGCTCACTGTCACCTGCCAGAACAACTGGGGCACTTAACTCGAGAAATTCACACCTCTCCTATGGATTATTCGAGTAGCTTTTTAGAATACTGGCAGCGCTGGATGTGTGTGTGTGTGTGTGTGTGTGTGTGTGTGTGTGTTTGATGGGGCTGATAGGTGAAGAGACAAAGATGGAGGGCCTTGGCCTTGCTGTTTGTAAATACTTTCTAGGGAGGCGTTTGGCGTGGGTTGGAGTGCAAATAGACTTTTCCATGCCTTTTATATTGCGCCGTGTTTGACAGTATGAAGTACTTCAAAATAAATATTGCAAGACTGGTAGAAGTGGAATGTAGAGAGACAGCACACATAAACACACACACACACACACAGATAAAGCGAGAGTCAAACACACAAAAGGAGATTAAAAGAGAGAGAGTAACAGAACAAAAGTACAATTCAGTGCATGGATTGGAACAGAATAATATAGATTGTATTTGTATGTTTATACTGTTTGTATTTGCGTGTATGGCACTTTCCCTGTGACACAATGAACCATAAGATAAATCCCCTACCCCCTTTATAATTTATGTACCATGCGTGATTGGGCCGTCAGTGTTCTCGGTGCGAGAGGAGAGTGCAGCAGAGTGGCAGCCCTGACGAGAGAGAGAGAGAGAGTCCTGTTCTATGCCTTATATCTGCGTATTTATGTGCGGAGGTGTGTTGACGGGATTGCGGTGTTAGGGAGGGATACTTGATCCTTTCCCAGGGATGGGAGACCAGGTAGGGGGAGGCAGCTAAAGCAGGCAGCTTTATCAAAATAAGTCGATCTTATTTTGGCTACTGGCCGAGACCGAAGAGGTCCTTTGCAGATGCACTTGTTTTATACTCACTGCAAGGTTGGCGAGTTTTGTTGATTGTCTCCGCAGTCATTATCATTCATTTGTTTGTGCGACCTTGCCAAACTTCTTTTCCACATGAAGTATTCCGACCGCTTAGGCTGTAATTGTATGTGGGTTTATTTTAGAGTAATTCCCTCACACCATTCACACACATGGGAGGTGAGGGAAAGACTTTCCCAGGAATTGTAATCACAGTCCCCTAGCACAAATCCCAATCAGATGAAAGATGATGAAAGATTTTCAGGGAGAGAGAGATGAAGAGAAAGTGAGACAGTTGGTGGTAGAGAACAAACAAATGGGTGAGAGAAAGAGAGAGGCATGCAGCGAAGAAAAGTGTGTGTGCGTGTGTGTGTGCGTGCATGCGTGCATGCGTGTGTGCTGCTGCTGCAAGCAAGGATCATGGATGCTACATGGATCTTTAAACTGTTCTCCTCTTGGTGTTTGGCCCTACTTGCTAAGTCCTGATCTGACAAACAGAACCCCAAGTGGTTGGCATTACAGCTTCTACACACACACACACACACACACACACACACACACACACACACACACACACACACACACACACACACACACACACACACACACACACACACACACACACACACACACACACTATCGTTCACATAAACACACATACACTCATATGTAATTGTATCTTGCATATATTACTCATAGACGCACGTTAAAACACACACACCCACACACAACTTGCCCATGGTGATGTTTTGGTGATGCATGCTGATTTTCCTGCCAAACTGTGTCAGCGTATGAAGTGTTTTGTTGCGTTTGCTGCAAATCTGCATCTATTAAACATCATATTGCCTTTATGCAGACTATCTAATGAGCTTGTTTTTGAAGTGTGTGTGTACGTGTATGTTTGTGAGTATGTGTCCGTGTATGTTTGTGTGTGTGTGCATGTGTTATGATTGTGAGCCTGTGTTTGTGTGTGTGTGTACACACAATCATAAACTGTCTATTGAGCCACGATATGCACTCACTCTGGTGTGTATGTGCTAGCAAGCGTCATGTGCACTCTTACATCTTACACATTGTGTGTGTGTGTGTGTGTGTGTGTGTGTGTGTGTGTGTGTGTGTGTGTGTGTGTGTGTGTGTGTGTGTGTGTGTGTCTGCTCTCTCGTGCGACATTGCGTATTTCCTGGTTTAGTTTCCTAGTCACACCAGAGCATCGGACTCCCAGATGCCCGTGTTCTCCTCAGCCTCGATGCTTGTTACAGCAAATCGAGGGTGTGACGCCCGCGTGTCTGCCACGCAATCTTTCAGCGGCGCTATCAAGGCGAGATCGATTTGTATTCAAATAACACCCAGAGATTTGTGTTTGTGTGTGCGTTTGCATATTGTGTTTGTGTCTGCGTGTGCATGTGTGTGTGTCACATGCACTCCCAAGTAGCTAGGGATATAATGAGACGGACTGCTGGAGGAGAGTGTGTGTGTGTTGTGTGTTGAGTGTGTGAGAATTAGTGATACAGAAATGCAGACAAACCCAGAGAGAGGCAAAGAGAGAATGAGGATTTTTGGGGGTGAATGTTGGAGGTGTGTTTGTTTGCATGTGCGTGTGTGGTGTGTCCAGATTTCTCTAAAAAGATTAACAGCTTGAGGTCATGCACGCACGCACACACTTTTATAGATTTTCGTTATTTCTTTCCGAAGTGTAGGCACAATTTGGGAAAGACATTTACCTGCCAACGTTAAACTATTTATAACGCAGAGCACCCACGCGTTGTCATTGCACAATTGACGTTTTCCAATAAGAAGAAGCATTAAACCTATTTGAATGTGGTTGAAAGTCTCCAAGTTTGAATAAAAGTCTGGGATTAGTTGGGTGACACCACCTGGAGTTATTAGGTTATTGTTATATCGCTTTAGATAATCCACTGAATGTGTTTGCATCCCCTCTCCAGCGCTCTCTCTCTTTCTCGCTCTCGTTTGTTACGTCAGACAACACTTGCCTACCAACTGGATTTCAATTCCAATGAAATCCAGTTATTGATGTGTGATTGTTTTTCGTATTTGGTTTTAGGGTTTGGGAAGGCGTACACTCTTTGTGGAACCTGCGTGCGTGTGTGTGTGCGTCTGGGGATGTGGAAAGTTAGCCGTTCGTACTTTCTTTTGCCACGCAGGGGAACGGTAACTCAAGAAATGTAATGCAATATAAACTTTTTTTCTTTCAATTTTAACTTTGTTAACTCGCCTTGTTAAGCGATAGAGCCGTAACGCGAGAGACATCGTTTTCGCCTGTTCGAAACATGAAAAGTTGATTTGCTGTGCTGTTCCAGCCCGTCTAAATTGTTATCAGTCGCCTCGCGCTCATTTGATTGAATCCTTCTCCAGGTATGGTGTCTTCACGTCCGCGCATACGTCTTCCACAGAGTCTTCTGCTTTGTTTCCCTCGTTCTCCCTGTTGTCCAAGTTCTGAGCCCTAAATCTCTCAGCCACTTCAAAGGGTGTCTGCGGGTATTTCTGTGAGCTCATGAAAGGCCTGTCTAAACCCCGGGCTTTACAACTTTCTCATCATGTCTGATCCTCGGGCCTCATCCATCTCGCCATCTTTATGTCTCCCTATCTCTGCGTCTCCCTGGTTGCTGTCATCCCCCTCGCCTCCCATCCCTCTTTTCTTTAACCGTCCCTCTCTCACACACAGAACAGCTGTTGTGTTGTGGTGTTGCCGTTTCGCTTGTGTTTTATTTTCCTCCTGTGGTTGGAGGGATCTATTGATCTGGCCTTTCCTTTTGTTGCCTTGTCTGTTGGGTCATCAATGGACAGAGTGTGAACTGTCCATCCGTTCATCTGTCCCGTGTTCCTTTTTTGCATTCCTCGCCCTCTTTTTCACACTTGTGCATTCTCCGACTCAGAGAATGGGAGTGCAGAAAGGAAAAAAGATCGGTGTGAACTGTTGCCATGGCACTCCGCCTGCCAGACCAAGGTTGACAGCAAGACAGATAGCAGTGTGCAACTTGGTGTGTGAATGTATGTGGGTATGCGCTTGTGTGTGTATGCACGCATGCATGTGTGCGTGAGTGTGTGTGTGTGTGTGTGTGTGTGTGTGTGTGTGTGCGCCTTGCATGAACGATAGTGAGCCAAGCAGAGTTTGTGCATGTTGTAGGTAGGGATAATATTTTTTTCCCTAGTCTCCCTCCCTCGCTCTTTCCCTCCCCTCTCCCTCTTCCGTCCTATCATTTATGGTGCTCTTCATCCATTGCTTTGGCTGGCTGCTCACTGCTTCGTCTCCTTCTGTCGCTCTTTCCCAAGATTTTCCTCCTCCTCCTCCTCCTCCTTCGCCTCTTGATCCATCCAGACATCTTGTCTTCATCCATTTGCCTCACCTTTTGAAACCCTCTTCCCTCTTCTTTCTCTTCTTATGCTTCTTTTTTTGTTTCTTTACTCGCAGAGGACCAAAGACGTTAGAGATGGTAAAAAAAAGAAAAGATGATAAAAACACAGGTGCATCTATGCACACACACACGGGCACAGATAAACTCATGCAGACAAACATGAAATACGTATGCACCATGAGCAATCACAGACAAAGACTGAGGATAGATGCAGACACACACACACACACACACACACACACACACACACACACACACACACACACACACACACACACACACACACACACACAACAAAAACCCACACACCAAGCTTATCAAGATGTAATCTCGTGCAAGCCCTATCCCTGGATACAGTCGGACCTGAACTGGAAACTACGGTCATTAATCAGCATACACCTTTAGCAAGACCATATTATCTACTAGGCAAGATATCCAATTATGGTCCAAAGCTAAGGTGTGTGTGTGTGTGTGTGTGTGTGTGATGGAGAGATGCTAAAGGTCACAGTTTGTGAGCATTGGTATTAGTGCATGTACTCTCATGAGTTATTCGTTTCTTTTGGTAGTTGTAGGCTATTTGTGGTTTCGTGCAGATACCCGTGTA
Organism: Lota lota; assembly: GCA_026745465.1. Classification (NCBI taxonomy): domain Eukaryota; kingdom Metazoa; phylum Chordata; class Actinopteri; order Gadiformes; family Lotidae; genus Lota; species Lota lota. Next base: position 493,381 of record JACYXH010000242.1, read on the forward strand.
TCTTCGAACCTCTAGTGTTTCCTAAAAGAGAGAAAGAATGGAGTCATCGAGAATAGCCTTCAAGAATACCGGCCGAGCACACATAATTATCATCTTTGTGCTTGCCTTGTGACAAATTGAGAGCAAGGAGCAATGGCGCGCTCAAACACCCGTCCTGTCACCGCTTGCTTCTCTAACACAGATATTTAGTTAGCGGCCGCTCACAAGGACCTCTGGGGATTGAGATTCACTCCGACATGTTTCTCTGGTCTTTGCTAATGGCTGCTGGCAACCTATTCACATAAATATTTATTTATGGTGGACGCCATTAGTTAAAGCACCTGACAATAGCGTAAGTGCATGCATTGTTGGCATGGCTGGGCCGCTGTGGGAATCAACCCCCCCCCCCCCCCCCCCAACCCCGGAAGTGGTAATGTGATAAGTCAGTTGAGTTAGACAGGAACAGTTTAGAAATTGCAATGTTAAAAATCGTAGATTAAACTAATGTTACATTTAAAGCAATCAAACAAACAACTTAACTATAAAGCCGAATGGGCCCCGATACTGTTAGATTCGTTTCTGGAAGTATGTCTTTTTTTTATTTTTTATGTAGGTGACCCAAATCGAATACGTCTATTTTGGTGTGGTGTACTTGTTTGTCTGTCAGTGCATATGGCATTTGTTGGACACTGTTTACAGCTAAGTACCACCAAAAACTGGGTATGCATGCATATTTTAGCATGGCCGATGCAAGTGGGAAATGGATCCATCACAGTCTTAGTAAGTATGCAGTGTTGGACTAAGTCAACATAAGAAAAACACCATGACATTTGTCACATCGCTATTTAAAGCAATGGTTTGCACTTAACTTTGAACTGAAAATCCTTCATCAAAAGAGGACGTATGATAAGTTGGGCTTCAATACAATAGGCCTTCTACATACGTTTTAGTGAAGAGTACAAATAAAAGAGCTTTTGGGGAAAAAGTAGGTTTAAGAGTGTGATTTATGAGGACTTGGTTGATGCTTTCCGGGCCGGGTCTATAAATACTTGCAAATCTGAGCCTGTGTGTGGGTGGGTTCGTTTTTTCATATTGACACTGACCTTAACATAAAATGAACAAGGAAAACGAAAATGTATTTTGTTCATGTTGTGCTTTAGCTTCAGTGGTAGTTTCCAATATTAAGTCATTTTTCATTTTTCGGTTCTGCCAAATGGTAACAGCGATAGAAATCTCACGACTGAAGAGACCCCAGAGTGTGTGTGTGTGTGTGTGTGTGTGTGTGTGTGTTCATGCTTGTTCCTCCCCCCCTCCCCCTTCCCCAGCACATGGAGACTGTTCTTCTGTGGCTAATAGAGAAGCAGGTGTATCCTAGCGGAGAACCTTGGGGCTAAATAAAATCCCGTTGTTAAGAGATTTCCCAGTCCTGTCGCACGACGAATGTAACATGGAGAGGTTTTTTTTGGGGGGGGAGCTTAGAGCTCCTCACTGACTTCACACCCCTCCTCCTCTACCTCCCCCTTTTCTCAACCTTTTTCTCTTTGCGAGGCTTTCGCTGACCCTTGCGTCTCTATAGCTAATGTCTATTTTCTTTTGTCATTTGATCCTTTTTCACACCTCACGTACTTCTCTCTCTCTCTCTCTCTCTCTCTCTCTCTCTCTCTTATACACACACACACACACACACACACACACACACACACACACACACACACACACACATACACACAGTATATGTACATACCGTAATTGGTATTAGTGTGGCTAGATTGTCAGTAAACAACTGCTTAAGCCTTGAATGTGTGCGAGTGAGTGAATCTGTATCAACACTTGGAGCCTGTGCTTCACATTAAATACAGTATGATGTAGTTAAATGTATGCCTACTGTATGATATGGGTTTGTGTGTCAGTGTTTCAACGCCAGCTTTTGCAGAACAGTATCCTCGTGATGACCTACTGAATGGACGGATTAAATCCATCAATTTCATTTGGATGGGGTTTAACACGCACATGCGCACACACACACACACATGCACACACACACACACACACACACACACACACACACACACACACACACAAGTTAACTTGGACAGATGCCATCTCCACCCCCATTTCCATTGCTTCATGTTGGCCGTCATGTAATCTAAATGGAAAGCACCGTGGATTAATTTTCCACAGCAGTTCTTTCACTCGTATAAAAGGACATTGATTACACACGTTTTAGTTCATTTACATTTGACAAATAATTATATCATACATATCTTTGGGGGATTTAATGAAGTTACCCCTATGGAAATTTAATTAAAAAGATGGAATCTGGGAGCCATTTTGATTGGAAAAACCAGGGAGTAAAATATACATACTCACTCAAAGATTTATATATTGAATGACGTTGCCTTTCCATTTTTTTTCATAACTCCTCATGGGGCAATTTAAGAAGATAAACACAACCGACTCATTTTGGCACCACAATTCATTTCTCATAAATTGCATACTTGCTTTGGCTGGAATCTAGCCTGGAAGCATAACATCTGCCAGCCAGAGTCTGCTTTTATAAATGCCAGCCCACTGTTGTCGGTGAGAGATCCGCACAAGACATTTCAATCACCACAAACAGCTGAAGGAAGGCCCACTCATTTCCTCTAAAACCAACCCCCTCCCATGTAAACCTGTGTTCTCTTTTCACTGTTATAATCCCACACCCCTCGCATCGAAACCGTTGCGTTGGCCGGCACACGTGGCGTGCATGCTGGATTGTGTCTGCGGAGGCTGCCTAGAGATGCATTTTAAATGCAGCAGAGTGGGCGCCCTGGAGGTGAATCACAGACACGGGGGGGGGGGGGGAAAGCACAGAAAAGTAGCTTGCAGCGGTTAGCGTCGCTGCTTCCTGTCGAAGGCTGTGTTCAGATGCCGTTGTGCTGTTAGCATTGTTTAAGTCTTCTTTAGAAGCTCCCCACATTTCACATCGGATAAAAATGACTGAGATGCACACTTCCATCCTTACTTCCTCTATGCTGGTGTTAATATTAATGGTGGCGCTTGCAAGAAGGATGAGAGAGAGAGAGAGAGAGAGAGAGAGAGAGAGAGAGAGAGAGAGAGAGAGAGAGAGAGAGAGAAGAGAGAGAGAGAGAGAGAGAGAGAGAGAGAGAGAGAGAGAGAGAGAGAGAGAGAGAGAGAGAGAGAGAGAGAGAGAGAGAGAGAGAGAGAGAGAGAGAGAGAGAGAGAGAGAGCCAACATGCATGACCATAAACCACACTGCAAAGTAATGTTCGGCGGACCTCAACCAAATGTCTACGTCTCAATGGTTATATTTTACAGTCATGAAATACGCCTTAATGTACCATCGTGGAAGTGATCAAACCAAGCGGTGTTGCATGTTTTTGTTGTTTACTAAGCTTAGGTTACTATACACAGATTTTTCCCTCACTCCCAGGGTACTCTTATAATTGAATGAAATGCGATTTTTGCTTCCAGGAAAACAATCCCAACCACAAATCAGGTTGCCAAAGCGGTGCGATGAACGATCAATTTGTCTGCTGGTGTGCCGCCCCGTTGCTCCCAATCGTTTCTCTCTCTCTCTCTCTCTCTCTCTCTCTCTCTCTCTCTCTCTCTCTCTCTCCCCCATCCCCTCACACAGTCCAGCCACCCGTAGCCTGTACTCTAATCCCCCTGACAGGCCCGCTCTCTTTGGGATGGGATTAAGGATCTCTGTCCTATGCCAAAGATCCATGGAGCTGTTTCAATGTGTGTGTTGACATATACAGAAATATAGACATGGTTGTGTGGGCGGATTTATTTCAATACATTTGTTATGATTGTCTGATATATGTCCATTATATGTAAATTTAGAATATATATGTGCACATATGTTATGAGTCTGTTTGACCTTTCTATGTGATTTCATTTGTGTTTTAAGTGCTGCAAGTGTTACGCACACGCACACACACTCACCTGCAGACCGTAAAAAAGGCACGTTTTTATAAGATACGATAAGTCTAAAATATGCAGGAACATGCTGAACCTTCGTACAGAGAGAGAGAGGAGGTGCAACAACTGGCAAAAGCCATGGAATATGTGTGTCTGTCTATGGGTCTGATGGGAGGGAGAGAGGAAGAGAGGAAGAAAAAGAGGGTGAGGAAGAGAAGTGGAAGAGACAACGAGAGGCACAGAGGTATTAATCACTGGAGCGCAACGTGTCAGAGTAAGGACAAAAACATCTTCGGCCTCCAACCCCCCCGAGAAGCTCAGCGGAGGGGGCCTCGGTGGGCCGGGGAATGGAAGAGCAGGGGGATGAAAACTGAAATATGGTCAAACACTTAGGATACAGGAGCTTTTGGAGATGTGGTCAATGGGCCCCACACTCTGTCCCTGTTTCTAAGGCTCTATTCTTTGTCGTGTGAGTGCTGAAGTGTTTTCAGTGTGGAGGCAGAGTGCTGGTCTGAACTCATGAACCTTTCATATTAGTGAGGCCAATTTTACATGGAAGACTTAACAAATGCTAGATAATAAATTAAAAGGGGATTATTTTAATGTTGTAGATTGCAGACCTACGGGTGAATCTCAGATTATCAAAAATTCTTGGAATCATGTTTCTTCTCCTGTCCTCTATCTGGTCAATCAACTGTTTTTAATCTGTATACTTCATACGGCATTAACTTTTAATGAAAAGATTACGTTGATGACATAGATATGTTTACTGCTTTCTTGGTAACCTAGGCGTTGTTTGGCCTTTCTGCTGTTTTCAATTGCCTATGTAGACACATGATATTAATGACCATAACCATTGGCAACCATATTTCCTCATTAATATTCATGAGGACATTATATCTTCAACGAATCACAGAAGGCTCTGTCTGATGGGCAGTCATGCAACGGGCCAAGAGTGTGCAGACATGTGTCATGTGATCTGAGTCATGTTTCCGTTTTGAGTTGTTGATTTTCAACTGCTAATAAATCACAGAAAATTGTTAAATAAAATCACTGTTTAAGAGCAAAAGATCGATCAGGTCATATAGCTGTCCCATTGTGTGCTTTTACCAAGCTTTGCAACACAATAACATGAATTTAAAAAAAGGTAACGCTGACCAGATTATTCGTTTGGGTCCTCGTGTGTGCAGTGGTGCCAGTCTTCCTGTCACGCTGTGTGGTTTAATTGGAAGCCTCCTGTGCCACTTCACTAAACAGAATCTCAATCAAGGAAATTTAGACAATCAAACACACGGTTAATTACCGTAATTAGACACGCATGCAGATTCATCAACCACTACTGCTTTTGGTCCATGGGAAAAATAAGCTTTGGATATAATCACTTTTAATGGGTTACAGGATAACAAATAAATAAAGAAATAAAATGAAATCAATCCAGTGAAGAAATGTCGGGTAACCTTTAGCGTTCTCCAGGGTGTCTTGAGCAATCGTTGGTGTGTTGCAAAGACACCATCTTTGACCAACTGTTGGGCTGTGCTGTGGCTGCCCTTTTAACAGCCATATTGCACATATTCAGATTTCAGTTGCTGTACGCCGGTACAATACAAGTCCCATGCTGGGCGTACGGAGCCATGCCAAGACGGGTACTTATACAACTGTCTCCGGGGCCACTAGGGTTGTCAACGGGTTTGTCACTCTGGGGGCCTGTGGAGTGTGTTTTTCTACCGAAACTTATCACACAAGGATTTAATCGGCGCTGTTTTTTGTCTCAGCCTCAGTGTTCAGAGGCCGAGTATGAAACCTTCTCAGCTTCAAAACTTGGACAAGGTCAGAACAACAAGTTGTTGTTCTGAATTAGCCTTGGTTCAATTGGTTTATTCAGGAATGCACAATGTGTTGAACCGAATGACACCCTAAAATAATTTCAGTCCTGGCAAAGGTATGTACATGGTAAAAACTGAAAATCATATTATTTTCAGTTTACAAGTCTCTTCTTTTTTCTTCCTAGTTGTATTAAATATCACCTATATAATTTTCCCCCAGCTGCTGTTTGTTTACTCATGGACTCTTGCTAGGGAGGTTTGTGTTGCATTTTGCATTTCTCTGTTTATTATTCATATTCTCTCTCTGTTCGGCAGGCTGACTGGATGGCTATACTGTATTGATCAATATGAGAATACTCCATGCCTCTGGACAATGGCTGCATGCCTAACAACTAGCACAATCTATGACCTGACACACACACACACACACACACACACACACACACACACACACACACATATACATACTGTAATATATAATGGTATTTATACTGTATACTTTAGCAAGCTTCCAAGCTAAATGTATCTAGATTGTTGGGTTGAGAATATATCACATTATTCAAGCTGGAACCATTCTTTCATTCGCTTCAACATGCATTGTGTAGCCGTGTGCATATGAGTGCGTTTGGCATTTGTTGTGTGTGTGTATGTGTGTGTGTGTGCACACACAAACAACATTTCAGTCATCCAGACCCCATTGTCTCTGACCCTTCAGAGTGCAATGGCTAAAAGAGGTCAAGAGACGCTCAATCATTATTAGAGAGAGAGAGAGAGAGAGAGAGAGAGAGAGAGAGAGAGAGAGAGAGAGAGAGAGAGAGAGAGAGAGAGAGAGAGAGAGAGAGAGAGAGAGAGAGAGAGAGAGAGAGAGAGAGAGAGAGAGAGAGAGAGAGAGAGAGAGAGAGAGGAGTAAGAAAGGTCCATGCAGAGGCTCCTCTCCGCCAGTCCTCAACTAAAGAGCGGCGCTGCCAAGCCGTGTCTGACGGACAGAGCCACGCTACAACCTCATTCCGAGAGAGAGAGAGCAAATGTACCCAGGTCACGAGCGTGACGAACCAGCCACAACACTCCAGTCAAGGTTAAGGATAATTCTTAGATAGAGACCTGGAGGTTGATACCTATACTCTGTGATCTGGCTCTTACACCTATGGGACCCTTTCCACAGAGGAAAGGTGTCATGCTGGGGTAAACCCAGTTGTAGCTGGTAGGATTAATGGTGCCTGTGTTCATTTGGATGTGCACCAGTAAGGATCAAATGGGGGGAATTGACCCATGAAGTATGCGTTGAGACACTGGTAATTAATGTTAAACGTTAACACCTGTGTGCGTGTTTTTGTGTGTTTTCCCTGCTTTAACCTACCTTTTATATATTTTATACATATTTTATACATATATTTTTTGTAATGTACATTTTACTGTATTGCTTTTTGGGGGTGGCGTTATATGTACGTTTTTTTAAAGACACGTGCATATATATTTGTTTAAGAGCAAAATATTTTCTTGAGAATACTTTTATATCGAACACAGCTCGAACACAGAAAGAGTTTGTAATTGGACAGTTTCAGTGTGCAGCTGTATCGAGGCCTTTCATCGACCTCTGGCTAGGCTAATAATTGTGTATAGCTTTAAATCGGGAACAGAACTACTCGTTTTTGTACTGACAAGCTTTTACATTGTCATAATCCGCTTTTTTCAACTCCCCGCTCTACCACAAATTCATTAAGGGACGGATAATGATAGTTTTTCATTAACACAGTGAAAGTGCACCCTTACCTTTTAAATGCATCCTTACCAACCTCAGTGCTTGATTGCGTGTCATTTGCGACGATTTGCGCTGTAATTTGCGACCCGGACTCTATAAACGCATTGGAGCAGTTGTAACATACCAATTTATCAAGCGAGAATAATTTACATGAAATCTAAGTCAGTGCTCATGAGCAGCAGAGAAGCAGAAATGAGGATCACGATCGTGTCACCATGAGTGTGGCTCTTTGGATTCGGGTTAGATACTCAATACTGATCCTCATTCTTAAGCCTTTTAGTGCGGGGAATTACACACTGTGGGTGGGAGTGCATCCCAAAACTAAGTGTGTTTTTGTTTGTTTGAGTAGGCTGATGTACTTTCAATTGAAAAACGTGTTTGTCTTTAGTGTTCTGCAAGATGTCAAGGTGAACTCCAAAATGATAAGCCCTACTCATTGTCTCATTGCCCCCATGTGTCCAACCTGGATATTTTGCTCCTATACATGATGTAACACACACACACACACACACACACACACACACACACACACACACACACACACACACACACGTGCACACCTGTACACACACAGTCATTTAAATATGTCCCTGTACCATCATAACATTTTTTCCTAACATGGTAGAAGTCTTCCTAATGGGTTTTTGCGCTGCACCAAACAGTACAGAAACACAGGGTCATATTACTAATGGAGAATCTACGCTTTTATCGCATACCCTTGGCTCATTACCGCATACACACCAGGACTCCCATCTGCCGTCTATTCAGCACACACATACGGCCTCACCTGTCTCCATATGCGCACAGGATGTGAGAGTCCACGAGAGTAACCAAGGGGGGTGGGAGAAATGTCAACAACAAATACAAAAACATGTAGAGAAAACCTCAAAGCCTAGTATGAGTGTGGAGTTGAAGTATATCCTGCATTATTCCGGTGCCTAAGATAGGACGTCTCAGTACTCTCAATGACTACAGGCCAGTGTACTGTACTGATCTCGCATGTCATGAAGATCTTCGAGAGACTGGTTCTGCAGCACCTTAGGCCCCTGGTGTGCGACTCCATGGACCCACTGCAGTTTGCGTACCAGGCCCAAATCAGCGTGACCGACGCCATCATCTACCTGCTGCCATCTACAGCATCTGCCATCTACCATCTACTTACTCACACCTGGAGAGGACGGGGAACACAGTGAGAGTCATGTTCTTTGACTTCTCCAGTGCGTTCAACACCATCCAGCCTCTCCTGCTTGCAAAGAAGCTCTGGTAGACAGGTAGACCACGACATGGTGGCCTGGATTAGAGACTACCTCACCAGCAGGCCACAGTACTTTCGGCTGCAGGGTAGCCGGTCAGATTTGGTGATGAGTAACACTGGCGCACCCCAAGGAACCGTACTTTCACCTTTTCTTTTCACCATCTACACCTCTGACTTCAGCTTCAACACTGGAACGTGCCACCTCCAGAAGTTCTCAGATGTCTCCTCGATCGTGGGCTGCGTCTGTGAGGACGGGGAGGAGGAGTACAGAGGTGTGGTGGAGTGCTTTGTCAGATGGTCCAAGGAGAACTACCTCCAGCTCAACATTGGCAAGACCAAGGAGCTGGTGGTGGACTTCCGACGGAGCAGGAAGCCCCCAACCCCTATTACCATCCATGGGGATGAAATAGAGATAGTGGACTCGTACCAGTTCCTAGGTGTACACACAAACAATAAACTGGACTGGACGGACAACACTGAGGCCCTCTATCGGAAGAGTCAGAGCCGACTAGTCTTTCTCAGAAGGCTCAGGTCCTTTGACGTGTGCAGCAGGCTACTGAAGATGATCTACCAGTCTGTGGTAGCCAGCACTCTGTTCTTTGCTGGGGCGTGCTGGGGAGGCGGCATCAAGGCTGGGGAGACCAACAGACTCAAAAAGCTGGTGAGGAAGGCCAGCTCTGTTGTTGGGCTAGAGCTGGGCAGTCTGGAGGTAGTGGTGGAGAGGGGGATGAGGGACAAATGTAAGTCCATCCTGGGTAACCCCTCCCATCCCCTCAATGATGAGCTGTGGCAGACGGGGAGCACCTTCAGCCACAGTTTCGTTTTCCCCAAGTGCAAGACGGAGCGCTTCAGGTGCTCCTTTGTGCCGGCAGCCATTAGGCTGTACAACAGCGCCTGACAACCCCCCCCCCCCCCCGCCCCCGCCCCCCCACACACACACACACACTCAATAAATGTATGGACACTAGCACACTTTATTTATATATGTGTGTGTGCATGTATGTATGTGTATGGGTATGTGTGTGTATATGTTTATGTATGTATGTGTATATATATATGTATGTATGTATGTATGTATGTATGTATATACGTATGTGTATGTATGTGTATATATATACACGTATGTGTGTGTATGTATATATGTGTATGTGTGTGTGTATGTATGTATATATATATATATATGTGTGTATATATGTATATATATACACTGCTCAAAAAAATAAAGGGAACACTTAAACAACACAATGTAACTCCAAGTCAATCACACTTCTGTGAAATCAAACTGTCCACTTAGGAAGCGGATTGACAATAAATTTCACATGCTGTTGTGCAAATGGAATAGACAACAGGTGGAAATTAGCAAGACACCCCCAATAAAGGAGTGGTTCTGCAGGTGGTGACCACAGACCACTTCTCAGTTCCTATGCTTCCTGGCTGATGTTTTGGTCACTTTTGAATGCTGGCGGTGCTTTCACTCTAGTGGTAGCATGAGACGGAGTCTACAACCCACACAAGTGGCTCAGGTAGTGCAGCTCATCCAGGATGGCACATCAATGCGAGCTGTGGCAAGAAGGTTTGCTGTGTCTGTCAGCGTAGTGTTCAGAGCATGGAGGCGCTACCAGGAGACAGGCCAGTACATCAGGAGACGTGGAGGAGGCCGTAGGAGGGCAACAACCCAGCAGCAGGACCGCTACCTCCGCCTTTGTGCAAGAAGGAGCAGGAGGAGCACTGCCAGAGCCCTGCAAAATGACCTCCAGCAGGCCACAAATGTGCATGTGTCTACTCAAACGGTCTGAAACAGACTCCCTGAGGGTGGTATGAGGGCCCGACGTCCACAGGTGGGGGTTGTGCTTACAGCCCAACACCGTGCAGGACGTTTGGCATTTGCCAGAGAACACCAAGATTGGCAAATTCGCCACTGGCGCCCTGTGCTCTTCACAGATGAAAGCAGGTTCACACTGAGCACATGTGACAGACGTGACAGAGTCTGGAGACGCCGTGGAGAACGTTCTGCTGCCTGCAACATCCTCCAGCATGACCGGTTTGGCGGTGGGTCAGTCATGGTGTGGGGTGGCATTTCTTTGGGGGGCCGCACAGCCCTCCATGTGCTCGCCAGAGGTAGCCTGACTGCCATTAGGTACCGAGATGAGATCCTCAGACCCCTTGTGAGACCATATGCTGGTGCGGTTGGCCCTGGGTTCCTCCTAATGCAAGACAATGCTAGACCTCATGTGGCTGGAGTGTGTCAGCAGTTCCTGCAAGAGGAAGGCATTGATGCTATGGACTGGCCCGCCCGTTCCCCAGACCTGAATCCAATTGAGCACATCTGGGACATCATGTCTCGCTCCATCCAACAACGCCACGTTGCACCACAGATTGTCCAGGAGTTGGCGGATGCTTTAGTCCAGGTCTGGGAGGAGATCCCTCAGGAGACCATCCGCCACCTCATCAGGAGCATGCCCAGGCGTTGTAGGGAGGTCATACAGGCACGTGGAGGCCACACACACTACTGAGCCTAATTTTGACTTGTTTTAAGGACATTACATCAAAGTTGGATCAGCCTGTAGTGTGGTTTTCCACTTTAATTTTGAGTGTTACTCCAAATCCAGACCTCCATGGGTTGATCACTTTGATTTCCATTGATAATTTTTGTGTGATTTTGTTGTCAGCACATTCAACTATGTAAAGAAAAAGGTTTTTAATAAGATTATTTCATTCATTCAGATCCAGGATGTGTTATTTTAGTGTTCCCTTTATTTTTTGAGCAGTAATATGTATAAACTCCTTCAGAAAACAATTTTAGACACCTGCAGGCATGCAGGCGGGCAACACATTATACTGTAATAGTGGCGTACACACTGGCGGCACCTTCAGCAGAACTTTGAATAGACGAATTGGACAGAGATCACTGCGAATAGCACTGTGGGTTGTCAAGAGAAAAGGGAAAAAGGGGGGAATTAAAAAAAAGTTCAGGCCGTAATTGTTGACGGAAAAATGTCCCATTGATGTAATGTCAACAAGTTCCCCGTTGGTGGGTGAAATTGTGACTCATTTTAACAATAAAAGAGCGCAGGGAGATGTGAGGCAATGCAGGAACAAGGGAAATATGTTTAGAAAAACTGGGGAAAGGAACGCAAAGAGAAGCAGACCCACCGCTACTCTGGTCTTTAAATTGCGGTGAAGCGACAGTTGTAGCGAGCGACAGAACCAGAGAGCGAGAAAAAAAAGCCAGCAGGGTAAGACTGGGGGAAAAAAAGAAACAAACCAAATAGATGTGTAGATTTAGAAAAGATGACCTGTCTGCCCCTTTAGCTTTAGTCTAAAGCTCCTCACCTCTCTCTCTCTCTCTCTCTCTCTCTCTCTCTCTCTCTCTCTCGCTCTCGCTCTCGCTCTCGCTCTCTCTCCCATCCCCTCACACAGTCCAGCCACCCGTAGCCTGTACTCTAATCCCTTGTGGCTGATTGTGGGGTGGTGACATGAAAATAAAAACATTCTCTCGGATATAAATCCACGGAAACCCGGCTGTGTTTATATGGGATATTTATATGTCATTAAGATTGCGGTCCGGTTGCACTGAGCTTCTTCAACATCATACCCGAACTGATAATCCGCTGATCTATGTATTATTTTTGCTCTACATTCAGTCAATTTAAACTCAGTGGAATTGTATGTTTTAAATCAAACTATCCTATTCTACTGTCTTTGTATTTCAATGTATACAGCCCCTTCTTGTCATTCTTTTTACACTCTGTCTGGTTTACACTAGAGACACTTAGTGAGATAATAACTGCCTGTACATTACAATTTCCATAGGCATATATTGTGTGTGTGTGTGTGTGTGTGTGTGTGTGTAAAATATTGGCTGGGGGTAGGTGGTAGATGGTCGGTACTGTATGTTTACACGCACACATGTGATTGTGTCTTTAGTTCATTAGATCTGACTCATTAAATAAGGAAGCATATACCATTAGACCAAGACAATCCTCATTGAGCCTTGCGTACACATGTTAGATGTAGTAACCATGTTCCTATGTACGTATGCATCCCCTTCCTTGGGACTCTGTGCAGTGAAGCCCAGAGCAACACTGAATACAGGATCAGTTCATCAGGTCATTCTGTCTCATGTATTTGTGTGTTTGTCTGTTGGTCTGAGGTAGTGGGTCGGGAAGGATTTATGTAACTGCTGTCACGTTGATGTAAATAATGCAAGGAAATGGAGGTGGAGATGAGAGATTGCATCATGGGTGTGCGTCTGTATGTGTCTAGCCTGTGTTTAGCCCAAGGTATTTCGCTGGGTAAAAAAATATACTCAGGCATTATTAATCAGTGATATTATTAGGAGTTCAAAACGTGTTGCTGATTTTTGTATATGCCCTTTACAAATTGCACAAAACCGCTAATTACAGAGTGAGGTGACATGGTATTTTTAATTATACATTGACTAAATATCAGCTTTCATGACAGCTTTCAAAGGGCTGTCTAAAATCATCACATTTTCTTCCATATTTTTTTGCTTAGATTATATTTGCCTTTATGGTTGATATATGTACACCACCGAAAAATCGTTCAGAAAATGTCTGATATCTGGCTCCCTTCTCCCCCAGAAGACTAGCAATGTGTCAGCAAACTGTATTATGTACGTCTGTTGTCTGCGCTATGACATTTGTTGGTGTAAAGAATGCCGAGGGCATGAATGAACAGGCTCTGTTTGGCCGGACATGATGAATATCAAATCAAGCTATAATCGTATTACACACACTCTGTCTTGAAGCAGATATGACCGCGTTGCATCTTGAACAAAAGGAGGTAAAAAAACATGAAACATGGCATGACGTTTCATCTTAGCCTTTCCAGATGGTGCCCCAACCGTCACTTTCATCAGTGCTCTTGGCTCACATTAGCATTATTGTTCCGTTTCAAAATGGCGGCGAACTTGTGCGGGAGACAAACTTCTGTCTTCTGAACGTCTCTTCGAAAGCCTGCGGTTGTCGCCCCAGAAGTGTTTTGTAAAGAGATGATGATATGAAGTTAAAAAGTTAAAAAATAAAAATAAAAACATTGAACTGCTGCACAAATGGACCACCTTTTCAGCTGAACACTTCTTCCTCATTTTTACTGGTAATGTTCCTTCTCCTTTCCGCCTCAACCACTTCTGCCAGCGTTGTTTTTGTTTTATCCAAAGAGAAATCTAAACTCTGCAGCAATGTAGGTAGCAAAGCAAACGTAAAAGCACCTCGCTCACTGGTTGTATTGCGCTGTTACAGCAGCCACAGCAGCACATAGGACTGGTGGGCCATCGGCAATATAGAGCCCGGCTGACTCAGCTCTTCAGTGGCACATGCCTCATGGAAGGGAGATGACGCATTCATTCAAGTGTGTCCGTCTGTCCCTCTAGATTATTGTTGTAAATGTGTATCCCCTATAGTGTATTGGGCTAGGTACTGTTTAGAGAGTGAGGTTAAGAGACAAAGAGAGGTAGAGAGAAAGTGTGAGAGAGAGCACATTTGTACTGTCCTCCCAGTCTGACGAATATTGTCCTGTGGTGTGTGTGCATGCCGGCAACAGCAGCCAAACACGTGATCACATGATCCCGTCCGAAGTAATCCCCTGTATATTTTTTGATCTGATCACTGAAAGGGCAGCTGGAGTACAGAGAGTGTGTTGCTGGCTCCTCGTCCCATTGTCCTTGGCTTACCATTCTGCAGTTTTTCCTTCAGAGTAATATCTCAACACGTTTATCTCTTGTTTGCTCCACTCTTCAAGTCCTATAGTCTCAAGGGCTTACCTATCTTCTCACCTAACCTGCACACTGTGTGTGTGTGTGTGTGTGTGTGTGTGTGTGTGTGTGTGTGTGTGTGTGTGAAAGCATTTACTTTATGTGTGTGTGTGGATCTTTGCAGCTGCCATGTGTGTCTGTGGTTGTGTGTGTGTGTGTGTGTGTGTGTGTGTGTGTGTGTGTGTGTGCGTATACTCAATCTGTGCAAAATGTCAGCCTTTAAAAGAGCTGCTGCCGAGTTAAATACTAATTCTGGCAAATGTTTGACATCAACAGTGTAACACAGGAGAAGGACTACACTTTATTGGTGCGTTTATCCATTCGCGTCTGAGCGAGCAGTCACATAAAGCAGCACTCTGTCATGTGAACCGTTGTAAAGCCTCATAAAGTGATTTGCAGAACAACAGCATCAAGCATCGGAACCGTTTAGTCGTTGGCCCCGCAACACTAAAATCGCAACACAATTTAGCATACGGTTTCATGTACACATTATATACACACACATCTGTTTGTGTTCACAGTTATTTGTTTTTTTATTTAAATGAAAACATGAATCACTGGTTTTTTCTTTTCTTAATAAGCCAATGCATCATTGCGATTTTAGTAAAAAAAAAGAAAATGTAGTACAATTATCATGGCTCAATGTAGCATAAGTGCTAAAGGTTGGCGTCAACACTGACATGGTTAGGGGCTCCACTGGCATACGTTTTCCTTTATCAAATTACACGCATTGCAGTTCAGCATCTCCCAAAGCATATTTCTGTGCCTTCTCACCCAATCAAGTATGTCTAGAATAACTGATTGCCTTCATCTCTTTCCACTCTCTCCGATGGTGGAAGAGGAGTTGAGCGGAATGAAACGTTTGCTCTCCCGGGAGGAAGTTAATGTTTATCGGTCGGTGCATTTGGCCCCTGCGATATAAAGTTGTATCCAAGTACATTACATTCCCGCTTTAGTCCGTGCTAGTGGGTACCTCCGGATATGGAAAGACAATGTTGTTGTTGTCCTAGCTAGGCCTCTTTAGCAAATAGCGGATGTTTGGTTCACCTGGTTAAGAATAGACAAAATAAGCTTAAAATATGGCATTCGATTTATAGTTTGGTGATTTTGAACTGAAACAGTTTCTCTTCCAGATGGTGTATTGTGTTTTAAACCAGTGCTCAGTTTAGCTAGGAAAAAAACTTGGAGAATTAGAAGATTGAACACACTGACTCCTTTCTAAAGATAGAGGAGAGAACAGCGTGTGAAGTTGTCTCAGTATAGGGCTGATATTTCCCTTTTAGTCTCACCAAAACATATTTACCCCTCTTTTTCTAATGCTAATGCTGTCTCCTGATGCTACGTTAGCACTTTTAAAGTTGTGGAAGAGGAGCAAATGAGTCAGAATAATAGAGAGGTGAACTCAGCAGACAACATTTGTCTATTGTAATACTGTGTGCTGGCAGCTTTAATTGTTTTTATTTGAGCTCCTGTGCGGGCGTGAGAGAGAGGCTCCGCAGTCTTTCATCCAAATTAAACTCAGAACAAAGATGCCATGCACAGTAGTCTGATGACGGGTTGCCAGGTGTGCTTCTAAGTATATGGGGAACACATGAGTAGAAAAAACACTTGACACACCGTTGAAGGCGAATCCAACAAAGAAGATCCCCGACTGAGGGTTAAGAGTTGCACACGGATGGGTAAAGACATGAAGCTCAATTGAGCGGCACTTTCTCTCCGGCTAGCATGACCTCTGCTACAGCGCTAGCAGGCAACGATCATTAACAGGTGCGGTTTTAGCTGACGGTTAAATTGTTAGCGAACCCAAGTATGGAGAATGTTGAGGAGCATTGTTGAAGAGGCAAGAGGAGATGGAGACATGACAGCAGCGTACGCTGTAAAACGACATAAGGGAACCTGGATTTTGAAAAAGAAAGAAAACGAGAATACAGGGGAGGAATGGAAGTAGCCGAAATGAAGAAAAACTCAAATTGGTGAGAGAGAAGAAAAATAATAGAGGAGAGGAGGATGGTGAAAGGTGGACACTTTGTTGATAGTATGGTGTGGGTGTACGTTTGTGCTCGTGCATGTGGGGAGGTGCAGATCAAAGGCAGGAGAGAATCAGAGTCTGTGCCGAGAAGCGTTATAAGAAGAAGAGTAAAAAGGGTTAGACCTGTACAGGGGACAATTGAGGGGTAATTTATAGAGACACAGCCAGCAACTGGGAGATGTACAGAGAATAGGGGCCATTGTAGTCTGCTGTTTGTGTTCAGAGAGTGCCTTTAGCCTTTGGTCCTGTATGATCTATTTTGTATGCGTTTGCATGCATGTTTTCTTTTGTGTTTGTTTGTGTGGTAATGTGTGTGTGTGTTTCCATGAATTGTTTTTGCCACAATAGCAAAGGAGGCCAACCTCCACCAATTTGTTATTCCATCCCCTTTAATAAGGAAAAAATGCATAATTTGACGCTTTTGAAGAGATGAAAATGAGGTGCACAGAAAATTAAAAGGAGAAAAAACTAAAGGACCATAAACAGATATTGTTCGGCGCGATTCCAATGAGAATGTTACGCATGATTAATTTCAAACTTCCTTCCTGATTAGATGAAACTCAGTAAATGTCAAACTTAAACGAGGCAGCAAACTGTGGAGGAATGAATCAACGGAAAAAATGAATTGGGGAAGAGAGAGAGAGAGAGAGACCTGTCAAACCGCGGTTGGGTTTGATTTGGCTGATAAGGGACGACACACTGCCTCACCACTCCCTCCCCCCACTCCCATTGTTCATTGGTTTCAATGTTAATACATTTTTTGGCAGAAAGCAGACACACACATATTTTTAACACCATCTTGGCTAACAGTCCTGATACAAAGTACATACCTGTTGAGTTTGAGTTGCTTGTGTTGTCTATTCTGTCCTTGTACAAAAAGTAGTCGTACTGATATTCACCAAGCTTCAGCGGAGATTAGACGCCTTGCCGTCGTAAGCGTATACAAGAACCGCGTCTTATCTAACTCCGATCCAATAAATTATAAACATAAGTTGTTAATTCAAACATGGCATTCAAGGCGCTTACCTTTTTGGGAAAAAATTGGCCCAATGTTTTCTTAAAGAAAATATATTTTAAGAATTTAAGGTAGAAATGTAAAGGTCCCATGTGTAGAATTTCATAGCAACTAGCAGTGTGGTTGAGATTGCAACCAACTGCACCTTTTTAAGGTGGTAATCAAACTTGCACTGTGACAACCACAACTCAACCGCACCTCAACCAACACACTATTGATTCATGGAATTCAGAATGTCCTTGGCATAGGTATATGCATTTCCTTCTTTTCCTACATTAAGTGCCACGCCATATCCATTCACATCTCGATTCATTACGGTTCCCCTCCTTTATGTTGCCTATGAAATTAATTAATTAATGATTAATGCGTGGTTGATGATGTCTTCCATCTGTGCCTCATTCGTCTCCAGTTCTAATCTCCCTCACTTTGCCTCCTCCTCTGTCTGGTTGTCAGGCAGCAGCCATCTGGGGATTGGTTGCGTCTATTAGGCAGGGTCAGGGGTCACTATAGCAGCTTCTGGGATGTTTGTAGTGGTGCTAACAAGGGGCTGTTGTTAAAAGTGAAAATCACATTGAACTTTCAAACTGTGCTCTCTGTCTCTCTCCGTCCCTCTCTCTCTCTCTCTATAGCTCTTTTCACTTTTAAATGAACTCGTAGCTCACCTGAGAAAATTCCAATGATGAAATATCAGGATACAGCAAAACCTTTTGCTGCAGGCTTCCCAGCCCTTAGCTTAACAACTCTGCTTTCATTTGTCCATAGTTTCATAATGTGGTACTTATTTTGCAACTTCTTTAAAGCATATTCTTTCATGCTAGCACTTACTTGCAACGGCATCAGAAATCAGCTAGCAAAAGTACTAGTAGAATGACACAAATTACGTACCGTAATTTTTTATTTTCTCTCACCTTAGTCCATCCTATCTACATCTATCCGACGGCCAGGCATCATCAATCAATACTGTTCTCACATAGTGCCCCCCCCCCCCCCCCCCCCCCCGATTGATTTATAGTTATGGGTCTCTTACACAGTGGGCCTTACCTTGTATTCTACGAGCGATAATGATGTCTTGCAATGTGCCCCGTACATACTTTACAAGTGTGGCATTTGGAATTTCAGAAGGGTATGGATTAACCTGTGTGTGTGTGTGTGTGTGTGTGTGTGTGTGTGTGTGTGTGTGTGTGTGTGTGTGTGTGTGTGTGTGTGTGTGCGCGCCCGCATTGAATCACAATAGTATACAATGATGTAGGAAATTGGACTTTGGCTTCCAAATAAAGAAATATCTTTCACTGTTGCATAACTCAAACTATGCTTGAATTACTATTCTTTCCAGTAGTATATTTGTATTCTCTACCCCTAACCCCCTTGACATTTTTGTGTGAAGGACTGGTGCATAGGTAGTCTCACTGGCACACACACACACACACACACACACACACACACACACACACACACACACACACACACACACACACACACATTCACTCACTCACTGTACACCTGCCATCCATTTTCTCTGTATTTTCATCTGTCGCGCACACAAGCACACCCACG
>JACYXH010000242.1:517500-592500 GCA_026745465.1 Lota lota
CACACACACACACACACACACGCACACGTACACAGAGACATACACACACACATACACCCACACATACACACACAGACACACACACACACACACGTACACACACAGACAAACACACACGTACGTGCAAACATGCACACATCGTAAGCCAGACATAAATCAAAGAGTAAGGATCTGTCACTTCTGTTCTGCAATGACGACATCAGATGTCCCCCTCCTCCCTCTCCCCCTTCAACCATTTTGTTCTCTCTCTCTCTCTCTCGCTCTCGCTCTCTCATCCATTTGGATGCGATCAGGGAGCCTCTATCAGTCCATAGGACACTATTGCTGCATGGATCAATCCATGTGTTGATCTGGCTTCCTTGTCCTACAAGGTTTCTGATTATAACAATTAGGACACATCCGACCCATCCTTCCTCTAATTGTGCTTCTCAAATGTTGGTTAATCTCTCTGTCTTTCTCTCTCTTTCTCTTTCGTCCCATGTCTCTCGCCGGCTTTTCGATTCCTCAGAACAACAGATGGCCACACCCCTCCCACAGAAAGAGCGAGAGGGAGGGATATCGACAGATGCACAGGGAATGATGGAGGGGCGAGACTGTAGGGAAGGATAGAGAGAGATATTCCATTTGGATGTGCATTGGTACTGTGTGGGTTAGGGGGTGTGGTGTGGTGAGGGATTTGGACTGAAAATAAAATACACACACACACACACACACACACACATACAAGACACACACACTGGACAAAACACACCAACACACACACACACGTACAAAACATACACACACATTTACACACAGACACACACACAGTGAAGTGTTAGAGGATCAGCCCACGCAGATTGCCCTCTCATTCCACCTGATGGCAGCGGGTCAGAACATTACTGAAAATAGAATTTACATATGAATCACTAATAGATTTGAGGGAAGAGAGAGACAGTAGGAGAGAGGGAGAGGGAGAAAGATTGAGGGGCAGCATAGTGTAGGATGAGACGGAGGTGACGCAGGGTGAATTGCAGCCGTTCTAGAGAGGGGGAGCCGGGTCGGAGAAGGGCAGATGGTGAGGAGGGCTGGAGAGGGGGAGAGGGGGAGGGGGGGTTGCTGGAGAGGAGGAGCTGGATCAGAAAGGGGGAGCTGGGCCAGGCTTTTGCTGTACTCCAGTTAACTAGCTAGCATGGATCCCTGTGCTCTCTCGCCCCCTCACCTCCTTAACCTCTCTACCTCTCTCGCCCCCTCACCTGCACAACCTCTCTACCTCTCTCGCCCCCTCACCTCCATAACCTCTCTATCTCTCTCACCCCCTCACCTCCTTAACCTCTATACCACTCTCGCCCCCTCGCCTCCATAACCTCTCTACCTCTTTTGCTCCCTCACTTCATCCTGCTCTCTCCAATGCTCTCTCTCCTCCTGTATGTTGTTCTCTCTCTCTACCTCGCTACCTCTGTCTCTCTCTCTCTACCTCTTTCTCTACCTTTATCTCTACCTTTATCTCTCCACCTCTCTCTTAATCTCTGTCTACCTTTCTCTCTTGTCCTCTGTCTCTCTCTCTATTGCTCTCTCTCTACCACTCTGTGTCTCATACTCTCTCTAACTTGCTACCTATCTCTCTTTCTCTCTCTCTTTCTACTTCTCTACCTCCCTTTATCTCTCTCTGCCACTTTCTCTACCTTTATCTCTCTACCTCTCTCTCAACCTCTCTCGTTTCGTGTTTGCCTCTAGAATTGGTATTCGGCTCTCATTGCAGCCAGTACATAATTGAGTTGCTAACTGTGGATAAAATAATTGGAAAGAATGATGAGGGGGAAGTGAAGGAGGGCGGGAAAATGAGATGCGCTGTTTTCTCTCCACATTAAAGCCGAAGGCGGGTAGATGCTATATTTAAATACGGCTGCTTTTTTCTGTCCTTTTTTGTGATAGCTCAGGGATACACCATTTTATACCATAGGAGCCAGAAGGTGCGCATTTGCCCAACTATTGGTAATTAAAAACATTTGGACAATGCATTTTTTCATATGTACAGTTGAGTTGATGGACCAACTTTGTCAAATTGGGTCAAGAGGTAAACTACATGATTGCATACATGTTAATCATATTTACATGGAAAAGAGTGCTAATAGGATTTGTTGTTATTAATTAGCCCTAAATTGACTTTATAAAAAGGCCCTTTTTGAAGGTCGACTGTGCCCCAAACAGCAGAGTCCACATCGTTGCTGTTTCAAGCTCAGTGGTGACTGACACAATAACTGAGGGTCAGATAGATGGTGCTTTGATAGTGGTTAGTTCACTCTTGATATAGCCTTATCAAAGCATGCTATTATTAGATACAGTATGTCTCTAATTACAGGGTCGCCTCCTCATTACCTTTCTTTCGATGGCTCCTTCTATATCCACTGAAAACTTACCGTTTGCTATTACTTTGTAATCATTTAGCAGAGACACTTTTATTTAAAGCAACGTCAGGAGATCATGGAGATCATGAAGAAGCAGGTAGGGGTTAGGACATGTTGCTAAAGGATTCATACAGGCATGCTGCAGACCAAAACACGTTTCAGCACTCTGGCCAGTACAGTATCCTGCATAAAGGTATATATTTTATACTTTTACGTCAATACGCTTACATGAGGTCATATCACTCTAGGTGAAAATGCAATTCCCCAACAAATGTTTAACCCTCCTCCCCCATCTCCAGATCCACATTCACTCACAGAGCAGATGTGCATC
The DNA here is from genome assembly GCA_026745465.1 of Lota lota. Lineage (NCBI taxonomy): Eukaryota > Metazoa > Chordata > Actinopteri > Gadiformes > Lotidae > Lota > Lota lota. The sequence continues at coordinate 520,219 of JACYXH010000242.1, forward strand.
GATACGAACAAATTACGAGGTAAAATAAAGCATTGGTACACATTGGAGACTTTAGCGTTTGCTCTTTGTCGATCTATCTATTCATCCTAATCAGGCCCGGCTCATTATATAGAAGCTAATATGCCACCAGTCTGGAGAAAAAAAAAAATGGTAGAGCCATCTGGTTCGCTAACTTATATTTATCAGGGGAAGGTAACAAGAGAGATCATGTTCAATAAAAACATTATATAACACAGAGAAACTCTATTGAGTTTATAATGTGTCAACATGCTAAAGAGAGAGGATTGCAGGACAAATATTGAATCGGAGCTCTCCCAGAAGGAGATTTATAAAATGAAAGAGGGCCTTCGCAGATAAACGTAGGCGGATGCATAGGAACTGTAGAGGCGCAGTGTGTGTCTGCTGTGCCTCGATGAGAACTGTTCTGTATGCAAGCAACAGAACACAGAGGCAACTTTCATCTTTTACATTGCACCGTAGGCTTATATCTTTTTTCTCTCTCTCTGTTTCTCTTTGTATTTGTATTCGGAAATATGTCTCTTGTCAAAGTACTTTATATTTCCTGTGTCTTTTTCTAAGAGACTAATTTATTTCTATTCGTCTGGATTATATTTCTCTCTCTCTCCTGCTGAAACGGTGTGATGGGTGGAGCGCTGTCAGTATTCATGAAAGATCACTTCTGTTACCGTTTGACATTTTAGGGGAGACCCCCCCCCCCCCCCCCCCCCCCCCCCCCCCCCCCCCCCCCCCCCCCCCCCCCCCCCCCCCCCCCCCCCCCTTCCCACTGCTGCCTTCAGACGGCCAGATAAGACACAGGGAAGTACAGAAGAATGCATATCAAGTTTGTGCACTATTTTCTAGCTCAAGCGTTGGCTCTAGCTAGTTAATGCAAAACAGATAGCGTAATGAATTCAGTTTTGGACCCACCGAGTACCCGATAAGCACTTTCTAAACACACTACAGCCCTGACTGCTAAACACAGTTTGAAAGTTATGTTTTAGAGGGAAGCATTTAGGAATATAAATGAGATCTGTTCGACAATATTTCTCTCAGGTGTTTAAAAAACGTCCCCAATATTTATTGATGGAATTCATGGATAAGCGTGATGAAAGTCAAGTGAAAGTCTTGTATGTTTGAGCAGGCTCTCTATGCAAAAACAAGCCTTAAGGCATTACCAAAGTCAAGGTATTTTGATTTTTCTTTCCCACAATGGACCAATGTGTATCTACAGTGTAAAAAATGTTATTCCAATGTTCATAAAATAAATTTTGGCCTAACGCATGAAACAAAGCACCTTCCTCTCTGACCTTTTATAGGTTTGTAGCGACTGGCTGCACCCATTACACATTTACCATTTCATGAATCAATAAATAATTTAGTCATTTACTGTAAGTTATCAGTGTGATCAATCATATAATAGTGACAGAATGACAACCCAATGAGTGCTTAGCCATCGTGCATGTCTGGTAACATTTTGTCCCGTGCTGAAATGAATTTCAACCGCATTTTAATAGTGTCTGGTTTTCATTAACAAACGGGATACCCCCACCGCTGAGGTCAGCTGCTGGGTTGTTGCGGTCTGATTGTATTCAATACGCAATCTATAGGGACTAATTAAACTGGGCTAAAATTGGATATTGATAAGACTTTGCTTAATGATGTGTGAAAAATGGTTTATGATTGCATTTTGTGTGTGTGTGTGTTTGTGCCTGCGTGAGTGCATGTGTGTATACACAGACTATTGCTCTTTTAATGGTGAACACTAGTTTGGATACAAAGGTGCAATTTCTGTTGTATGTGTGTGTGTGTGTGTGTGTGTGTGTGTGTGTGTGTGTGTGTGTGTGTGTGTGTGTGTGTGTGTGTGTGTGTGTGTGTGTGTGTGTGTGTGTGTGTGTGAGTGGGTGGGTGGGAAAGACACAGGTATGTGTGTGTGTGCTTCCTTGGGTTCTGTGAGTAGTAGTAATGTTTTCTCAATCCGTCCTTCTTGATGGACAGTTAAAAGTGAAAAAAGGGCCAGCTTTAATTTGCTGCGTGGATACCCTCCTCTGCTCTCAAAACATGGCTCTCTGATCAGCAGTTACGCCACACACACACACTCACACACACATGCACATGCACACACACACACACACACACACACACACACACACACACACACACACACACACACACACACATAAAAGCAGGAATGAGTATGGACACATACACATATGCAATGAGTCATAGATCACCTGGCTTGTCTAGATTGGGTGGGAAAAATACCCAGTGCACGGAATCAGAGGGATGACTTTATGAAAATGGGGGAGCAAGGGACAAATATAAATGAAATGGGATGGGCTTCATGTGAGTAAAACACAGCCATTCCTCCATAGTTGTGCATGCCGGGATTGTGTGTGTGTGTGTGGTGTATGCGTGTGTGTGTGTGGATGTGCTTGCGTGAGTGCAAGCGTGCAGACGTGCGTGGGCTGAAGAGAGTGAGTAACTCTTGTTCCCATCTGTTCATCACCCACCCCCCATTGTTGGTAGGTGAGGTGATCAACACTTCTGGAGTTGTGTGTTGTGTTGTTTATTTGTAGTCTCTTATGCTCAAAGTAAGGAGGTGTCTGTTTGCACATTTGTGCCCTGACAGGTGCTGTGGTAACAAAAAAGCTGCCAGCCAAGATGCATGAGGAATCATGCCAGATACTGCTGTTACAATGGCGGGGTGTCTCAGGGTCTTCACAATGTAGATGATATTATTGGTTAAAATTGGAAATGATCAGATAGGGATATCCTCAAGAACGGAAAATTAGGTGCTAGTTTTTATTGGAACGAGAAGGTTGAATATTTGATTGAAATTCTTAATGAGGTGAATTTTTTCTTAAACCGGACAAGCGTGAAAGCTTGATGGGTAAACACGGTAATTGAAGCTAAAAATGGGAAGCTAAAACCTTCCCGCTCTCCAGAGACTGGCTTTCATCTTTCTTAGCTTCCCATCCTGATCTTTAGTGTATCATTCACGGTAAACTACAAGGACATTGCAGAGGTTTATAGATTGTTGTTGTTGTTGTGTTGTTTTACCATCAACTATTTTTTTTTTGTGCACAAATGGGAAATTAACTCTTCTATAAATATATAATATAAATGTATAAATAAAGAGGACGGGTAAGTCTGTATGTTGAGGTGGAAGTATGGGCGTTTGGCAGTTTATATGAAGTGATTACTTAACTTTGTGAACTATAAATATAGAACCAAAACATAATTTAATTATTCAATTAAATCTCAATCTTCAATCTTCAATTTCACATTTGTATCACGTAAAGGCTCTTGGATGAGTTTAATGCTATTCACCAGTATTGCTTGGATTTTGGGCATTACATTACAGAAAATTGGACGAGATGGGTTGCGATGAGTGCTACTTCCTTTACATTACTCTATTTACATAGTCTATTTAACATAATTGCATTCTCTTAGCGGTTTGGACTGCGAGCACAATTGCTTCTGTTTGTTCAAACTACTACCCGTGAGTAGTATTAGCGCTGCCATTTCACATGCTGTTCAAATCATCAGTGATATGGTGCCAGCTAAAGTATTCCCACTGGAAACCCCTGCTGTTAGGGCTCCTGCCGAGAGAGAGCCAGCACCATGGACAGATCCCTAACGGGCGTCACTTTGGGTTGGTTCAGCACCACGGAGAGCTTCTCTTGCACTGCACTGCTGAAGACAGCAGCCTTTTCTCTCATTCTGTTGGTATCTTTAATTTTCCTTCTTTGTTTGCTACTTTTTTCGGTCAATTTATCTTTATTTTGTTTGTTTGTTTGTTTGTTCTTTTGCTTGCTCTTATGTTATTTAGTTCCTTCTTTTATGATTTCTTTCTTTCAGAATTGTTATTTTCTTTCCCTTCGTTCTTTCCTTTATTCGTTCTTTCTGAAATGAAGAAGGAATAAATAAACTAACCCTTCCCAATAAACAAATATGGGAAGTGTTTTGGTTATTTAATTTATTTTCCTTCTTTCTTCCTCTCCTTGTCTCTTCCCCAGTTTTAACCTGACAATTTCCTTCTCTTTCTCCCCATCTACCCTCTGCACTCTTTCCGAGCTTCGGGCTGACTCCCAGCCTAATAAAGCAACCATAGACATATAGACAAGGCAGCGCATGCAAACATTAGCCAATTAGCCCCTAGCGCGGCGACCTCCCGTGCACATGTGGTATCAATTACAATTAGCAAGCATCTTCGCCTCCTCCTTCCTCCTCCTCCATCTTCCGATTCTCCGCCATCTCCCCTCGCTCCTATTCTCCTTGTTAACATTAGCATTATTCAGTATTTGCTACTGCCAAAATAGATTAAGGGTTGCTCAAGCGGCACAAATCGATGCAGCTTTCCATGCCGAAGACTGATGCATCTTAGCCCACTCCCCCCACTCCGATCTCTCATGGCGGGATAGGAGCAGCAACATTGGGGCAAGCAGGAGCGAACCGTGGAGAGGTTGTTCTCATTGTAGTACGTACTGTAGGCCTTTTCCCCGGACCTTTCCGAAACTGCGGTAAATTGGAAATAATATGCTCTTGAGGTCAAAAAGACTTGTTCTGTTTGTGTGTGTGTGTGTGTGTGTGTGTGTGTGTGTGTGTGTGTGTGTGTGTGTGTGCGGGCGTGCTGTGAGTGGTTGAAGGAGTTCTCGAAGTACCGAGGACGATAACAGTGTTCAGGTCGAGGAAAACAATTTTTCTGTTGTCCCAAGTGGTATGTGCAACACAAAAAAGTACACACACAAGCACGCGCACACTTACGGATCCACACAGTGTGCAATACGCACACAGAGCTCTGTGGGAAAAACTCCAACTAGCACAAAGGAGGTAATTGCAGGTGGCACTTTAATTGACTGAGGGGTAAGACTAGATGTGGAGATTGAAAAAGAGAAGCAGAGAGACATGAAAGATAGACGAGGGGGGCGGATGAGAGAGTGCTTAATAGATGGAGATGGGTGCATACAGTGTGATTATGTGATTAAGACAACAGCGGAGAGCTGGGAGGAATGTGGGCGATGGGATGTGATTACAAATGGAACGCATATGATCGGAATGGACTGGAGAGAGGCATCGAAAATAACAGCAAGCTGCAGATGCACAGAAAACTTCTCTTTCTGTCTGATTCCTTCTGTCTTTACTTTTAGATGTTCGATGTGATTCCAAGCTTATACCTTTGTAGGTTTTTCTTTTTTCCTTTTCTTCTGTTCTCTATTCTCTCGAGCTCTCTGTTTCATGTCTGTGTTCTCTTATCTCTCTTTCTCAATCTCTCTCTCACTCTCTCGCTCTTGCTCTCGCTCTCGCTTTTGCTCTCGCTCTCACTCTCACTCTCTCTCTCCTTCTCACTTGCTCTCTCGCTCCCTTTCTAACCAGTCACACACCCAGAAACCTCCACAAAGCCAGGATTAAACCCTAGAGGATTCCCTCTATCAATTTTAAGGGGTTCTTGCATCATGCCCTGCACCTGTAGGGGCTCTGAATGCATTAACCCAAAAGGTCTCCCAGCCAACCCTCCCACACAGCAGGGGCAGAGCCTACTTGAGCCCCAGGCTGATCTCAAAGGCCTTTAGGATGAACAGGGTGACCTAATGGCTAATTGGCTCTGAAACCTTGCTGGTAGATTAGCCAGAAGTCAAAAGGGTGAAAAGTGAGAGAAAATCTGTCCTCATCCTTTCTGTTCTCTGTGTGGTGTTGACAGTTGTTTAGAAGGTCTGCATGCGTAGATATATTTGAGCATTCATAAAAATATGAGTCACTAAACCCACACAGCCCTTTCTTCAAACAAGGAGACTATGAGTTTCAAGATAAGAGCGGCAAAGTACAAAAGCAAAGAAATAACTAAATTCTTGAAAATGAATGAGGTTCAAATACTGAAAGCTGACTTCATCCTTTCCAACCAAATCCTCTATTAGCGTTGTGGTAGACGTTTTATTGCCAGCTGAATGTCAGCGAGATACAATGTAAGGTGTGCGTCCCTCAGTGTTCACCCCACAGGACAAACCTATCTTGATAAATGAAGCATAAAAAACTCGTGGGATCTTTTGCACTGACGTTTGAACTCTTGGGTGACCTATTTGTCTTGGAATTTGTCACCAGAGAGTTAAGGTTACCGTTGGAGGAACTTTAATAGGATTCTCTCCAAGGAGAATCCATCTCCTCCAGGAGACTGCAGTGCAGGGGTATTAAATGTGTTCTCCCAAGGACACAGGCTCAGGTCTTGATCATGAGTCATTAAGGGGGTTCTGATGCCCGTTACGCTGGCAGGTATCCAAGTGACCCCGGGAATTGCACTGAAACCGATTATTAATCAATGGCAGAAAATTAAATGTTGCCAATCGATTGAGGGTTTCAATTATTGATCAAGCGAGAAAAGGCAACTATTAATTATTAATTGCTTTTGGACATGCCCACTGTGCAATTTATTGTCACTATTTGACACAGTTTGTTTACTGATGGGTTTAAGTCATTATTTATGACATTTTCTAGTCTACATGATGAATCTCTTCATAAGAAAACGAAGGTTGATTTATTAGTCAATACAAAAAGAAAATAGGCTAAGTTGACTGCCCGGCACTGGAATACATTGTAATACCTTGTACACGGAAACAAATTCATCATATTGTGCTTTCAGCTACTGATCCAACATTGCTTTCAAAGAGGATCTGGGAAAAGACAAAGAAAAGCCAAATGGTTTAAACTAGAAGAAGGAGAGCATATTGGGAATGTATGGCCCCCTCTTAATATTGTTGAACACATCTAAAGGGCAAGGGGAAATCAAAGCCTTTTGAAGTGTGAATAGCAAGCGTAATTCTCCAGTGACGGGAGCCATTAGCACCACTGAAACTAGTAAAGGATTTGATAAAGAGCCCGGACTTTGTGAATAACAGTGAGCCACTTTCATCCCCAAAAATACGCACAGCACGTTAATGCAGACTTGGCCAACTGCTCTGCCAACGTGAGATCGACCTAAGGCCCCCAGAGGTGGAGGTCATTGAAAAGACCCATGGACACACCTATTTAGATACACACGCACGCACGCACTCACTCATGCCCACATGCAAACACTCATAAGCGCACATGCATGCATGCACACAAGCATGCTCTCACACACTCACACACACATGCACACACAAATCGGAATGCAATATGTACACACTTTAAGGCTCACACACACAGACACTGACACAGGTTGATATTTAGATTAAATATGGGAAGTAAGAATCCACGTAAGCTTTGACTGTAGATAGATTCACACTATCTGTGAATCTATCAAACAATGGGAAATAGTCTTCATAAACAAGACCATATACCTTGTTAACCCGGAGTCTTCCTCAGATCCTTCCAACTCAAATGACAGATTTACATATATGTATCACGCCCTCGCTCTAACTCTAATTTCCCCGCCTTAAACGCTAAGTATGTGTGGCAACAGAGTGTTGCTCCGACAATCCATACGTCTGCTTAATGGTATCGACTATGACCCTTGCCTCTGGGGTCACGAGTACATATTTGACGTAATGGTCAAATTAGTTTCTCCCGTCCCCTCTGACATCCAGCATGGCTCCACAAATCAATAAGTCAGACCGAACCCACGTACTTTTTGTTGTTGAGTTCTTTGTCTTCATTACTGATTTATTCACTGCAATAAAACAGTAGTATTACGCGAGCATGCATGTATACGACGAGCCACACGTACATGTACACATCCACAAATACAAAAAAAGATGTTGTATTTCTGCGTACTTTGATAAACTCCAATTTAAAGGTGTATTTTCCATCTGAATAGACATCATTAAACCCACATGGCAGGTGGTCGACTTAAAGAGGGAACACAGGGAACCTCTTTTGAAATGCTTTTGTGTTGCAAGACTACTTGAAGTGGCTTTTCCTTCTCAATGTGTTCTCATTGTATTAATTTCCTCAAGAAACTCAACGCAAATGCAAATAATTTCTCTTCATAACACACAGTCGATTTTTCTATGTGAATATGGGAAACTAATAAATACATATTTGATTCCAATCATGTCAAGGAAAACCTCTTGCTTATATTCCCTTGGAATCCATAACCTTGCTTTTAGTGTGTGTGTGTGTGTGTGTGTAAGATACTGTATGTGTGTGTGTGTACTCACCTTTTGTTTGTAAAGGTGAGAATGGTACAAATGGGAGGACGTCTTTTTTTCTGTTTCCTTCTTGGCTTCCTGTGTTCTCAGTCCTGTGTAAATACAGCGTAATGAGATGTAGGAATTCAGCTTACACAATGATGACAAGGGCTCTGACTTGTCTCTCTCTGCTTCACTATGTTTTTTTCCCTTTTTTTCTGCTTTGGCTTTCAAATCATGTGGCTGGATATATGAATGAAAGGCTGACAGATGGATGAAGGCTAGATGGATAGATTGACGGTTAGACATGTGTTAGAGAGAGTGAGCGAGTCTCTAGCTTTAAAGAGCCAGTGTGCTCAAAACCACTTTTTTTGTTTTTAACGTGGTCATTTGTCTTATAGGATCGTCAACATATTAATCTAAACCATTTTATCACTGTTACTGAAATAAGTCTCCAATTCAGAGAAAAAATGGGTAAAATCCTATGTTTTTGCCATTCTCCCCAAAACACTACGTAAACACTCCACTCTGCTGCGAACGCAGGTGGCGTTCTTTTCGTGACATCAGACTACCTTTTCCGAGATATTTTGACATCACGACCAAGGGGCACCGACGGCACAGTTTGTGTGGACATATGGGAGCTCTGTCTGGGCAACAGAAAGTTGGGTTTTTCTGACACTTATTGTATAACACCACGGTGTGTGTGGATGGTGAAACTCTGTCTGAGCAGCGATTTAAAGTGAGTTGGACATATGTTAGAGTGAGCGAGTCTCTAGCTTTAACTCTTTTCTCAATGACTATTCAATCTCATCCTTTGTCTTGTTCTCTCGCGCACGTTGCATCTCACATGGAATTTGTGGTCCATTTTCCACACTGGAACCAACATTGTGAGAATGGGGCGGATGATGATGGTCGATTACGAGAGGGAATAGTATGAGATTCATCCAAAGATGAACAAGACCTAGCCCACAGTGCAAAAACTGCTGATACAATAGCGAACACAAAGGTCAAAGTGGGTGCAGCAGTAGCAGCATCATATCTGGGAGGGCTTGATAGTCTATTCGTTAGCATGTGATTCCAAAGCCAAATGTTCTCTGTTCAAACCCCAACATCCGAAGTCTACCTGTAGGCCTCTTTGTGCCTTCCCCCCTCCTCATTAATGACATGTATCTATAAAACAAATTGCTTGGGCAAAGGTATCTGCAAAAGAGTAACGCGTATTGATGATGTGTTGGATGTTTCGTTTCACTTTCAGTTTCTTTGTATGTGTGTGTGTGTGTGTGTGTGTGTGTGCGTGCGCGGTATCGCTGGCACCTTGTATTAGTTGTGTGTCCCAGGGCACAACAGACAGAAGAGAGAAATGTGAAAGAATACTGAGCACATTCAGCAGCAGTATGCAGACAGCTGTGCCATACCAGGGACTTGGTAGTCTGAGCAATCCCTGGAAAGCAACCCTAGGAATCGAATGGGGTGGTGCAATGTAGCAATTTTCTAGACACATACTGTGGCTTTTTTCATTGTTGATATGGCTGGGGATTTTAATTTAGTTAGGCAATTTTGAATAGCATCTTTCACATTGAATTTGTTTTGTAAATCCGGTTTTAAAGTTGTTATATTGGTAGCGCAAAATAAACCTTTAATAATACATATTGTTATCGATAACATATGCAGTACATTCATGGTATTTTTTGCCTGTACGGAAAGAACAGTGAAGAAAGAGAGGAAAGTTGAATGAGCTTGTGAATGAAATGTAGCTCAGGGATCAAATCTGGGTCACTACATTAGCTTCAAGGTCAGCACACTAGCAGGTTGAGCTATGGACCCTCTCCATTGTTATACAGCTTTATTAAAAACGACATGACAAAACTCAAACTAACTCAAACACAAATCCAATATGTTTTAGCCAAGTTAAAAAAAGAAGCACATTCATAGATTTTTCATTGTGCAATCTCAACCAAATACATTTGGAAGTGACACAGTCCAGAATTGCCACTGAATCTTGGCAGAATAGCTTATAAAAAATCAATTAAAAAAAGAAACTACTAAAAACGATTCCTTGGCGTTATGGTGTTCCGTGCAGAAACATGACCGTGATTGTGATCTAAATTGGTTTCACGGTGTGTAGACAGCAGAGGAGGATGATGGTATCCATCCAGCACCCTACCAAATGGGCCCACTGGGAGAACTTCCCTGATACGTGGTGTGCAAAATCCACTCACACTCACCACTGCCCGGAGCTGGTTATCCTAGGCCAATAAAGAATATTAAAAGTAAAAATTAATAATTGCTAACGGTAGTGATGAACATTAAGGGAGTATTGCATGTCGAGTCATTAGTTCAGACATTTTTATTGCTGTAATTATTTTGGATCCAGGTAACTCTACATGCGGGCCCTGGCTTTAAAACAAGTGTAATTGGGAATCGACTGCTTAACCTGGATACCAACATAGGTGATGCACCTAGCACCTAGCTATATATAGCTGGTTTAAGTTAGCTAGTGAAACAGCAGTGAAATAAAAGGATACAGATCTTTATATGTCAATTAAATAAACCCCCCCCAAAAGGGTTAAAACATATGTATTCTGCTACTTTTTGCCTCTTGAGGAGTTGTAAAGCCTGATGGATAGACATGAAACATAGAGCAATCCTAGGGGATGTATCTATTTATATATATATATTTATATATACATATGTTTATACTCGTGAGCCTCAAAAGTCTCATTGCACCCGCCCCCTCCCTCTGATGGACTCATTCATAAAAAGCAGCACTGTTCTGTGATGACCTGATGTCATCGCTGCCTTGTCATACGCATACACAGCAGCCAAATGAAGATGTCAGTTGCGTGTGTAACACAAGCAAGTGGAAGTGAGTAAATCAAATGAATGGGTTCGCAGCTCTGCTGACCGGACACCTAATATGGGTGATACAGTGGGCTCATTGGCTTGCATCGACAAGACTCAAGACATATAAACAGATCACCCGGGATGTCTTCCAATCTCTAATCAATACTGTATTAAATGTGTAATGGGGATCGATACTTGCAGGATGGAGTAGGTGCAATGGGCTTGATACGCTGACTCCCGCACACAAGCACATGCCCATGCGCACACACAGCAAAGCATAGATCTCCTGACAAGTTGTCCACACTTTTAGCTAACGGACTTAGCAATAGCTCTTTTTGATTGCTTATGCACTGACACTTCAAAACTAATACTCTCTGTCTCTGTCTCTCTCTCGCGCTGCACTCTGCTGTTGCTTTCTATATACTGGTTGTCTTGCCAGGCCTCCATTTTTCATAAACACAAAGGGCCTCAGGTAATGCATCAAACATGTCAGAGTAAGGACACCTCAGAAATCTCGAGGCAGCCATATGACTGGCTGTAAGTTTGAAAGACGTCCTCCCCCCCCCCCCCCTCCCATAAACAGAACTGTCTGCGGTCGATTCTCCTTAGCTCAGTTTGATTGGTTGTAAGTATGAGCAGAGACAACTCTGACTCAATTTCCCTTAGCAGCTGTTGTTCTTGAACATAACCTGACTTTAAGTCCAGCTTTGCAAGTAGACGTTTTTAAGGCGATACACCTTTACCCTTTATCTCTGTCTGACTCTGTCCAGTAGTTCGTGTCCCGGCCTTTAATAATATATAATAATAATATTTTTTTACATTTTACTCGTCATAAAATTCGATGAAGCACCATCTCCCAGCCCACACTCCTCTTAGTGTGCCCCTGGCCTTTGTTTGTCCTTGATAAATAGCATTGCTATGGGGGAGAATCTCTCAGCTCCATTGATTAGACCTTTTCAATACTTACAATACAATATTTATGAATGTCAAAAAACTGCCAAATGAGATGCATGTCATTGCGTGTATGTCTGTTGTTTATGTTGTGTGTGTGAGAGAGAGATCGGGAGGGAGAGCGGGAGAAGGGGAGAGGTGGAGAGGGGGAGAGCGAGAGAGCAAAAGAGACAAGATGCATGCTGGGCTGTTGCTTGTTTTCATCTCCTCTCCGCAGGATAATAAGGATGGCAGCTCTCTCTCTCTCTTTCTCTCTCTCTCTCTCTCTCTCTCTCTCTCTCTCTCTCTCTCTCTCTCTCTCTCTCTCTCTCTCCATCTCCATCTCTCTCTCTCTTATTCACATCAGCACCCACGCATGCAAACATACAACTTTGTGCAGTAAAAAAAAGCCCAACAACGAAACAGATGCACATCCACAAGCAGCGCGGCGAAGCGCTCTGCCTGACACAAAGACGAACGGTGATAGGATTAGAAGTGAAAAAGGCCCATCAAAGGGTTTGGATGTGGGGTGTATGAAATCCTAATGCAAGTCATAGGCGTGCATAACTTATCCTCAGCAAATTCAAAACATTCTGCCGGCTCCTGAGCCTGCTCATTGTTGTCCCTTTTTTCTTTTATCTTTCTGGCACGACAAACGTAAAAAAAAAAAAAAAAAAAGGATTTGTTTGGAGGTTGGGGTGCAGTAGGCCGTTGTTTTGACACTTCATTACGGTTATTCAGAAGGTGTATATCCAGGACACATGCACGCACCCCCCCCCCCCCCCCCCCCCCCCCCCACACACACACACACACACTTGCACACACACACACACACACACACACACACACACACACACAGTAGCGCACACATTAAAAACCATGCTTCTGAGCAATCCATTATTAACGAATCCATGCATACTTTATTCGCCAGTCATGAATATTCTATCAGCCGATTAAATGCTGTTGCAAGGCCGTACACACCTGATGATGTAACTGGCTGACACTGCACTTGCCCAATGGACAGAAAATGAACACAAACAGCTACGGCATCTTAACTCGTGGCTTTGTGTAGATGGGTGTATGTCTGTGTGGATGCCGAGATGTGTATGTGGGTATGTATGTTTGTGTGTAATCATGTATGCATGGATGTGTGTGGGTCTGTGTCTTCTCGGGTGTGTTTGTGTGTGTGTCATTGTGTGTCAATGTCTGTGTCTGTATGTGCATGGATGTGTGTGTGTGCGTTTGTGTGTTACACAATGTTTTGTTTTGGACCTGTTTGTTCTGATTCTTTAGTATGACAGCCACGTTTGTGCCAAAGCGCTGGTGGCATTTATTTGGACCACCTACCGACCCTACTTTTAACTCTCTGACTTACTCCAAAAGTACAAGTACAAACTTTAAATAACCTTTGGCCCTGATATTGCAATGTGATTGGCTGGTTCTCTGAACAACATGGACGAGTGAGTAGCCAATGGGAGGCCTTTGGTTACAAGACCCATTGAAGCCATTTGGCATTATTACAGTAGAGATGCAATACAATGCAGCGCTGACTTTCACATTCTTATTACTTTCAGATGGTTGTTCAGCACTTTGCTAGATAGATAGGGAAAGAGTGTGGGAGATACAACAAGAGAGCAGAGAGCAGACTGAGAGCAGACAGAAGCATTGAAAGAAAGAGAGAGAGAGAGAGATTTAATTACAGATTGAAAAGGAGGGACGAATGGAGAAAGAGAGGAGGAGAGAATAAGGGAAGATTGACAAGGAGTAAAGGAGAGACAAAGTGGGTGTGTGAGAGGGATAGCAAAAGAGAGAGCAGTGGGAGAAAGAGAGAGAGGGGGAGAGAATTAGGTGGGATTGAATAGAGGAAGAGAGGGATAGACAGAGAGAGAGGGAGGGATGGATAGAGGGAGAGAATGTGGGAGATTGAGAAGGAGAGACAAGAGTGTGAGAGGTAGAAAGAGGGAGAGCACAAGGGGGATTGGAGAAGAAAGACCAGGAAATGTGTGAGAGATGGAGAGAAAGAGAGGGGAGAAGAGAGAGGACGAGAGGTATAACAAGAGGAACACCGAGCGCCCCGGCTCCAGTCCTGTGCTCTGTGGCTGGCCACTCTGCTCGTCGCTTAACATTTGACTGTGGCAATCTGAACCGCCATTTGCATTGATTGATTTTCCGCACTCCAGTTGTGGAGCTGTCACAGTCTGAAATTTAGCAGCTATTAAACTTGGCCCACAGTGTTATCAGCCCTGTGTGATTGTCCCAGCGTGCTTTGGTGGGTGTCTGTGCACAACATGGGTAATGGCTCCACATTGTGTTTGTGGTTGTGTGTGTGTCCTTGATTATGTGCTAAGGTCATGTTTCCACATTCTGTGTGTGTGTATGTGTGTGTGTGTGTGTGTGTGTGTGTGTGTGTGTGTGTGTGTGTGTGTGTGTGTGTGTGTTTCAGGCAATGTTCCACAGGCTTGCTTCTGTCCAGAGTCACGCCATCATCAAAGTGCTTTCTGACATCTTAGTGCCTTTGATCAAACCATGGCGGCACATGTCTTTTACTTTGCAGAACACACACACACACATAAACACACACACATAACACACACTCAAACCATAGAAGCACTTCTCCTACACTTTGCAACACACACACACACATACTCTTACACACACACAGACACACACACACACACGCATAGTAACAGATAGAACACATGCAGTGACAATGCTCATGATGAAAACAAAACTCTTCTATTGTCTTGTTTGACCTGTGGAGATGTTTCTCTTTTCTTTGTCATCCTCTCCACTTGTAACCATGGCTACTCTATCACCTGCCGAGATTCATGTCAATATCATCTCCAAGTTATCTCTCCAGATACAAGCCGACTATGATGTGTGTTTCAGCTGCAGAGTCTCATCAATAAAATCGTGTTGAAACACACAAAGCCACATGCACTTTCTTATCAACAATATTTCAGAAGCCTGGGTGCTATCCTTGTTTGTCGGACACACGCCCCCACACACACACTAATTTGACTCTCTCATATGCATTAAATGTGCTAGTAGTCTCATTTTCCAACAACATGGGGGGGGGGGGGGGGGGGGTTACACACCGGACCACCCACACAAATGTATTTGCCTTAAGACTGAACGTTTATTTTTAACTTTTCACACACTCTTAACTTCTGCCCCCTTCTGTTCCCACTCTCATTACTGCCACCCCCATAGACTGCCCAAGGTCCTGTTGTACCCCCCACCGTGTGTGTGTGTGTATGTGTGTGAGAGGTGATTAATTCATATTCAACATGCATTCACTTTTATAACTTTCCCAAGCTACAAGTGCACATCTAAGTGTGTGTGTGTGTGTGTGTGCACACA
Organism: Lota lota; assembly: GCA_026745465.1. NCBI lineage: Eukaryota > Metazoa > Chordata > Actinopteri > Gadiformes > Lotidae > Lota > Lota lota. The sequence goes on from JACYXH010000242.1 coordinate 535,458, forward strand.
CTATTTTGTCATCATAACACTTTTATCAGTGTGTTTCTTTTATTAAATTTCATATTCCCATGCCATCAGAAGTGTGCCCCATGCCGGGGTATTCCACAAGCACTTAATGAGGGTTAATGAACCTCAGCTTTGCTACGTTAGATTCCTATACTGGTATTAATGGACTATTGTAACTTGTGCCGCTGAACTATAAGTGCAAAAAAAAGTAAATGTGTGAGATAACCGCAGGGATTGTGTATGTGCCTGTGTCTGGATGTGAGTGTTCGAATATGCATTTTCAAACGTGTCGGGCCTTAATGTTTCATCTTCCCGATCTGCTTTAAATGGACAAGAGAGAATAAGACTGTCACTTTGATTAATAGAACAATGAGACTTCTGAGCGAGACGACCAAAGCACTCAGCAGCTGATCAAAGCCTTCTTCTAAGTTCATGTGATATAACAACGGGCCGCTTCGCGTCATGACATAACCAACCAGTCTCAACCACGCACAGACACGCTACCAAGTTCATCAAATGTGCCCCATTGGAGACAATGCATGAATCGCCTCTAATTGCATTTGGTTAACTATGCTTATAGAAATCAGCATAATTTCTTTCATACAAAACGAAGGAACCAGAAAGCCTGTTCAGATATTGTTTTGTTTTTTTCTTCGTTTTCTAATCAACTCTTTTTTTTTTTGTGCACACAAAGCTAGCGTGACTGATCGCACCAAGCCGAGCCTAACATTGTACATTGTGCGTCGAACGTACGACGCATTGCATTGTATCTTTTGCAATTGTATTACGAGCACACAAACACATCACACTTGAGTTTCAGTACACGATCACGACATGCTTATTTAGCTCCAATCTAGCGTGCTGGTTTCTGTGGTGCATGTCACTATAATTCAGCCCGCCAATTTAGATATTCATGATTTTCTCAACGCTTCTGCATCATTAGCCAATACAACTGTACAACAATCCACGCATGTGACAATATAAACCATACTAGTTAATTTCCTCTTTAAAAAGCGAGTAGCTAGAGGAAATGAGGAGCTAAAGGTCGCCATCAATCCGCTGTGTAGTTTGTTTTGTCCAGTGCCATAAAAGGGTGGGCCTTCTTGCACTTTGTCCGATACTGAGAAAAGGTGACGACGTGATGGATGTTTTGATCGTGGCCATTACCGGTTGGACTTATAAAGGATGTATGTCTGCTTAATCCACTCCTTTAATCAGTTTAGAAGAAGTCAGGTTTGAGATTCCACAGAGACAGATGGCTTACCAGCGAGACACACACACACACACACACACACACACACACACACTCAGTGGGGTGATACAAGCAAGGTGATGAGAGAGAGAGAGAGAGAGAGAGAGAGAGAGAGAGAGAGAGAGAGAGAGAACTTGGGATGACTTAATTGTCTTCCTGAGCACCTTATCAAAATGTCAAAAATGTATGCAAATAGCAGCCGGGCGAGGGAGAGACAGACAGCGAGAGAAAGAGAGAGGGAAAGAGAAGGGAGCGAAGTGGATGACGCAAGGGAAATCCGACGTAGCGAGAACACAGAATGGCCGACTGACCTCACTGACCTCCATCGTCACTTTTCATTTGCGCCGCTCTCAATACCGTTCTCTCCGTCTGGATTTGATTCTGTCTGACAGAGGTAATGGAGGGAGGGAGGGAGGGAGTGGGGGGAGTTCATCTTGACCTAGACAGGAAGACAGCGACCTGTGGTTTGGTAAACGGGACATTTGCGCAACCACAGACTGTCCAAGCAGGACCTCACAGCAGGGTCGTTAGTCAACACATTGTCATCACTTGGGATGCTGTGTAATCCCCCCGCTGCCCACCCCACCACACCACACCCCATCCCCACTGCCTTGGAGAATATTGAACAGCATGGGTTGGATTGAGTTTTGTAATGGATTCTGCTTTAGCAGCAAGGGCGTGTGCTAAACCGACCCTTCCGGGCTGAAATATGCTCACTGAAGGGCCCGGTCAGCAGTGTCTCTTATTGACAAAGTGAAGAGGACAGATATTGAAAGCAGAAAACTTTATTGATCCGAGTGGCACTTGGAGAAAGAATGGTGGCTGGTGTATGATTGCATCAGTGAAAGAGACCCTTTTACATCTCCGTGACATTTCCAACATGGACGGCATTTCTTTTCCGGAGTGGCAGGTCCTTAATGCTCTCTCTCTCTCTCTCTCTCTCTCTCTCTCTCTCTCTCTCTCTCTCTCTGTCTCTCTCTGTCTCTGTCTCTGTCTCTGTCTCTCTCTCTCTCTCTCTCTAACTCTGTCACTCTTTCCTTCTGCCACTCTTTCCTTCTGCCACGCTTTCTTTCTTAGCTTCTGTATTTATATTCAGCCATTTGGAGTAGAGGTTGAATGTCTGTCCCTCCTGAGTCTTGCTCTGCTTCCATTTTCATCTCCAAACTTCTGCTCGTGCCCTTCCTCCCTGGAGCTCTGGTATTATCAGACTATGAACTCTTTTTTTGTTGTTGTTGCCTTATTTAATTCATGGAAGATGTTCTCTAGCCCCTGCGTCTGTATCTCTGTATGCTTGCACTCTCTTTTGTGCAACGAACCTTCACCAACTCTAGCTCCCACCACATTATTCTCTCCTCTCTCTCTCTCTCTCTCTCTCTCCTCTCTCTCCGCTCTCTCTCTCCCAAACTCTCACACTCGTTCTCTCTCTCTCTCTCTCTCTCTCTCTCTCTCTCTCTCTCTCTCTACTCGTCTGTCTGTCTGTCAGCCTCAACCTGAACGACCCTTCTTTCTCATACATTGTCTCCAGGCCTTTGACTCCAATATCTAAAGGTTTTTTAGTTTTTTGGTTAGTTTTTCTCTCAAAAATCCCTCCCCCTTTCCTCCTCATCCTCCTCCTCCTTGTCCTCGTCCTCTTCATCCACTGCCTTCTTGCTCATGTTTCCTCTGGCAGCTCCGGCAGTTTGTTTAGTACCCAGCAGATGATGCCGGCAGACAAAGGTGAGGGAGAGCATATTCAAAATGTCACCAACAAAGTGACAAAAGGTCATATGGAAAGTAAGATACTCCCAGCTTAGTCGGGACTGACTGTTAAACAGGCCGTCCGTCCGTGTGTGTGTGTGTGTGTGTGTGTGTGTGTGTGTGCATTCGTGCACATTTGTGTATGTGCATGTGTGTTTGTTTGTGTGTGAATGGGTTAAAGCAGTGTGCATTGTGTTTTAAGAGTACACGTGACACTGTGTGTGGTGTGTGTGTTTGTGTGAGTTTTAAATGTGTTTGTGCTGCTGGCATCATCAAAACTGAATGGTGCCCCATGGCCCGAGGCAAGGCCCCGAGCAGCTCAGAAACTGACAAGTCTCGCTCAAAACAATACACAGTGACAAGATGGTGGCTGCTGTATCTACAGTCAGGGGCGTCTCACCAGACCTCCGATTGGGGGGCTCAAACACCTTAAAAAGGGTCCAACCGCGCATCAACAAACCCAGTGTGGAAACGATTTGAATCCGCACCTGGTGTGTGGTTAAACGTTTGTGTGCTTTGATGGACGGTCATACGTATTTAAAAGTATGACATCTCACACACACACACAAACACACACACACACGCGTGTACATGCCCACACAGATGCTCACACAAACACACATACACAAACACACATGTACACTAACACATACACGCACACAGATGCACACGTAATCAGACAATCATGCTTCATTGTGTTTGATCTAAACTGCTAGATGCTTATGAGACCTGTTGCTATTATTTCTTTGTCCTTTTGCACTGTTCTTAGATTTTATTAATGTTTTTGTCTGGTTGGCCGTTTCTGGCTGAAGTGCATCCCCCTCACCCCTACCTATGTGGAAATAAACACCAAGGTCTACCTGTTGAGTGTTCTTATGATTGTTGCTGTCCCTGCCGGCTCAAATATCTCTCCCGTCTCTGTCGCTCTTCCCTTATGCAGGTTTTCTCTGCCATTTTCTTCCATTTTTGCCGTTTTAGTTTTTTCTCTATTTATGTTCTATTCTTTTTTTGTTGTCTTTTTTTCACACTCTGCTGTCATGGGGGCCCGATAATCCTCTAGGGATACATGGCAATCCATAATGTGTGTGCCTGTGTTTCTATGTGTGTGTGTGTTTATGCGTGTGCGCGTGGTACGTCTGTGATCTATGAAGCTGAGTGCTTTCCATCGACTCCTCGGGCCGCGCTCCGGGCCCTTAAAGGTCAGAGACACCTTGTGAAGATTCACTTTTCTTTCCCCCCTTCCAACACTACCACCACCACCACCACCACCATCTTTTCTTCCCCCCCCCCTCCCCCATGTCCCTGTTCCATCTTTTTGTATGTGTCACAAACCTTCTTTTTCTCCAATATTTATGTTTTTCGTCTTCAAGACTCTCTTCTTGAACTCATCACAATAGCATGCAACCAGAGCTAAATGCAGTGTATCACTATCAGTGCTTTCCAAACAGGGGCACACTTTCCCACACGTAGGGGGTATGTGAGCCAGTTCCAGGGGCTACTTGTGTTGTTTGCCAAAAAAGAAAACAAGAACTATGCCTCAGCTTCTTTGATTTAAAATGCCAAAGCCTGTTTAATATTAATAATAATGGTACATTATAAATTATAACATTTTCGGTTTGGTGTCGATGAGGGAGATACTTGGATCGGTGCTGATGGAGCTGTGGGTGGATAGATAAGACATAAAACGTTGTTCAAATCTGCTCTACATTACCTAATCCAGAGCATATTGATGATAATTTCATTCATATCCGTCATGACATATCGACCAATCGGATCATGTTTCTGAATAACAGTTCCTAAAATGTCAGACTGGACTGGTTGATTGAAATAAACCAGTGGTGTGCGTAAGGATGGATGATGAGGAGCCTGTTCACTGTGGTGTAGTTGAAGCGGCAGACAGAAACAGAGATGGATTACAACTGCGGACATAGAGATGGATTTCGAGATGGATGGGGAGGGGCCACGGGTAGATCTGTATAGACGGCGGGGAGAAGGAGGAGGAGGAGGTGGAGTAGGAAAGGAGGAGATGACAGCAGTGTGTCAGCGGTTTTGACACCTTTGACTACGGAGCTGACACAGCAAGGGGAACAGGAGACCAGGCTGCTGTTTCTCTCTCTTTCTTTCTCTCTCTCTCTCTCTCTCTCTCTCTCTCTCTCTCTCTCTCTCTCTCTCTCTCTGTCTCTGTCTCTGTCTCTCTGTCTCTGTCTCTCTCTCTCTCTCTTTCTCTCTCTCTCACTCTCACTCTCTCTCACTCTTGTTCTCTCTCTCTCTGTATCTCTCCGTCTGTCTCTCTCTCTGCTCTCTGGCCATCTGTCTGTATCATCTATCCATCCCCTGTCAAACCTTGTTTCCCTTACTAAGGACAGAGGGAGGAAGTGAGGGATGTAGCATTACTATGCAGTTTTTCAACTATCACGCACAGCGTGCCAAGTTGTGTCCCCTTCCCCCCTTCCCCAAAAACTTTCTCTCCCTTTAACATGCACGCACACACACACACACACACACACACACACACACACACACACACACACACACACACACACACACACACACACAACCTTGCATCAATAAAATGTGTCTTTTCCTTCCTTTCCCAGCATGAAAGATGGAGCAAAAAAAAAACTGCTAATGAGGCCAAAATCCAACCAACTCTGTTATTCATTAAACTTTGTTTATGCAACAGAGAGACTCTTTGAAAATAAATACGGTATTAATTTATTTACTTTTTTTATGATTATGACTAACAATTTAAAAAACATATCAGACATGTACATAAAGAGTCTATGACCTTTTAAACAAAATCCGTCTTGGACTTGATTGAGAAAGCAGAATTGAGAAGGCCAGTAAGGTACAAATAGAGCAGTAGTGAGTGAGAGTGTGTGAGTGCATTAATGGATGTGTGCATTGACCCAAGTTTGGTGAGGTAAAGTTCATACATTTCGTATTTAGCGCAACTGTCAAAGTACAATTATTAAACCCTTGAACACACAGATGTCACCATCCAGCAAAACTGCTGCAACCCTGAGCGCTTGCACAAAAATAAAATGGTATTTCACTAATTAACTCACTGACATCGTTTGCAAAGACAAACGTGGGTGAATTTATTTTTGTTACTCTCTGACGAAGAAGCAAATCAGAAGATTACACACCACCAACCAAGTCTTAAGAAAAGAGAAAAACAGAGACACACACACACTTGACCTCCCTTCCTTTTCAACCCACCTCCATCCACATTGAAGCCAGGAAGATTGTTGACTTATGAACAAGTCTGGCCCCTCCACTCCCCCTCCCTCCATCTTGACCACAGCTCTATTTGCTCACTGCACGTTGCTTCTATCGATTGGAACTGCGCTGGGTTTGTGTTTGTTGCTTTTCCAATGTTTCTGATCGAGGACTGGTCTGAGTTGTTGTTGTTGTCATCAAAGAGGAATGTTCCAGAGGTTTCACAGGGGCTGAGTCAGGATGGCCGAGTTTTGGTTTGGAGAAAGTGCAGTTGTTTTACAGTTCAGCAAGACAAAACTAAGAAAGCAGTTTGTTTGGGGAAAAGTTCTCCATTGAACATAAATGTTGCCCTCTTCCACCACCTTTGTATTAAAATTACTTATTGCAAACACTTGTATACATATGTATTTACATATGCATGGAATACAGGGTTTTGTTGGATGATAATAAATACAATATGTAATATAAGATATCCTCAACCTGACGAAACATGATCGTGCGTGCAAATTCATCGCAAGGCATATCATTTTGGAACGTCCCTGCCACCACTTGCAAGCTTAGTTTTTTTTTCTTGCATTGCCAGAAACAAACACCTAGAATGGACCAGTGGGTCACCATGAAAACCAAACCACATGAAACAGATCCAGAATAAGCTCATCAACCACTGAAGTAATACCTGTCTCTGTTCCTGCAGTGCTGAGAGCCACCTCCCCGCGTTGGAAATATGGATTTACGTGCTCAGTCGAAATTAATGTTTGTTGTTTTCTCACATGCTGGCTAGCAAAAGTTAAAAGCAAAAAACCAGTGAAACTCAAGCGACATTTGGATAGAAAATATGCGTCTCACGTCAACAAACCATTCGAAGAAAGAAGTGTGAACTGTAGGGCCAACAGAAAACTGTAAGGGATTCACCACCCCATCCAAGGCCCTGCCAGCATCAATGGCATTAACATAACCGATAGGCCTTTTATAGTTTCAAATGTGTTCCCGTACATGCGTTTGTAAAACTATAATTATCGGAAGTGTTACGTGATCCAATTGTGCTTTAAAACTTAATTTAAAAACTTGAATTGTTTGTTTCAAATATGGTTTCATTGTTTGCAATAGCAGAACCCAGTTTTCGAAGTGGAGGTGGGCGATACAGTCGTGCTTATATGGATTTCAAATTAAACTTTTGAGAGTAGTCTAGCATTGAACAGTTCTTTGTTGTTTATTAACAATTATAAAAGACATAAAGATAAAAAAAGTCAAATTAATATATCCATTTGGCTCGAAGCAGAATGCGTCTTTTGCACATACACAAACCCACCCTGCTCACCATGCAGCTGTCATTAATCGCATCACGTGTTTCATGGGTGGTTACAGATGGAGGTGGTTGCCAGTTCCAGTATAAATTTTTTAAGGGGTCGCGGCCTGAAAACTTGGTGAACCCCTTCCCTACAACATTAAAGTGGTGCTTTGTACCCCGACTGATAGAACATGGGCTTCACTTCCCGTTGGGGCAGACCACAATGTTGTAAACTGCAATGAAATATCTGAAAAGTAAACGTTGGATTGTATAATACAAAAGATGTAACACAAACAAATGGTATTGGCTTTTAAGAAATAAAAGTTATGTCACAGAGAGAAAGTATATAGAGTAATTTAAATTAGCATTACTTGGCTAAAGAACAAAAAGCTTAAAATTGGATTTAAGTACAGTGGGTCTGACATCTGCATCGATATGAAACAGGATAAGACCTCTGAATAAACGATTGTTCGGCCTCTCTTTAATTCCACTGCAGACAAAAACGTTTGGTAAATGAATAGTTTTCGGAAATGAAAAGTATTGATGGAAGTCAGCAGGTAAGTGATACATCTCTCAATAGTTCACTTTATCTTAGAGTGATGCAAACCTGTGATTCTCAATCTTTCACATGCTAAGTTGTGCATACATTTTTGCATAGGTTTTTGTATCTACAATGTTTTATGTTTTGTGTGTGTGTGTGTGTGTGTGTGTGTGTGTGTGTGTGTGTGTGTGTGTGTGTGTGCGTGCATGTGCATGTGCATTACTTGATATGCTTTTACAGGTTAGTTTGTGTGGGGGGTTAGTGTTACTTGCTGATAACCAGGAAGAAATGAAGCCAACATGTTCTCATAATTAACGTTATCGTCATAGCAACACCAACCTAATTAGCTGTTATCGTCATTGCAACAATACCCTTGTTGTAGCTATGCTGCTACAAATATCAGTCGGTGTCAACATTAAATATAAAAATAAATTTGGTATACATCTCATATAACATTTTAAATAATAATTCCACTAGGTTCAAAGGTTAAGTGAAGAGCACTCTTCTATCTTGTTGTTCTTTTATCTGATAATAAATTAATAAATTAGGGATACAATTATTTAATTAGAGTTGAGTGAAATGGCAGCATATAACATTCATGAATAAATAAAATACACAAACATACACACACACATACACACACACCTCAAAAGTCCCCTTTTGTGCCGGTGGATCTTTTAATAATGTGCCATTATATAAGCTTCTGCTCACCACTAATTTACCCTTTAAGGTCATAATTTACCCTAATTTATATTCAATAACTGCAAGAAGTACGAGCTTGAATTCCCCTGCATTGTCAAATGTATACACTGAGATGATTACTTTCAGTGTGTTTGCCCTGTATAATTTAGCATTTAACCATGTGAGAAATATACAATTTACTTAATGGGGTCAATTTTAATTCCTAGAATATTCTTTAATTGAACCTCAATATACAGAACATATAGACCCCCTAAATGCATTTTCCAAGTTGTGTATTTGCATATGATGTATTGACAGAATATGCTTTGTGTTTTTCTCTTTTTCTCTTTCGCTCCCACCACTGATGAACAAACGCTTCACTGACACCAACAGGTAAGTTATTAAATATTCACTTTATCAGTGGCATGGTTGAAAATGCAAATATGGTAAAATAATCTTAAGGCATTGAGATATGCTTCTTGGCTGTGTGTGTGTATGTGTGTGCGTTTGTGCATGCATGTGTGTTGCTTTGTGTGTGTGTGTGTGTATGTGGGTGTTTGAGTGCTTGTTTGTGAGCACACGTGCATGCACACATTGCATGTGTCAATGCCAGTAAACTGTATGTTTGAATGTGCTTATTTTGCCAAAAATGTGCCACAAGGAAATAATGAGAATCTGCCAATCTTGTGTTGTGATTCATAAAGCGCTTGCTGCCCGGTTATTCTTTTAGGTTGTGCAGCACTTAGGTTTCTTTTTGTACTTCTTCGCTTCGATTGTTCTCAGCCTCACTCAAAAGTCAAGTTGGATGAAAGCGTAACAACTGAATGTACTTTTTAAAATGTATTTATATATATGTACTTGTATATAAACATGACAAAGTATTTTGAATCTACATGCGCATAGCTCCCATTGCCAACCTTTTCGCTAGTATTCTTCTTCTTCTTCTTCTTCTTCTTCTTCTTCTTCTTCTTCTTCTTCTTCTTCAGTGGAAATAAAACAGCTTTCATAGCAGGAGCCAATGTGTGTGTGACGGCTGGAACGCCGTGGAGACGGTCGAAGCGATCATTCTTGACAATTCCTGGCTCAGGCCACAGTGAATTGCTGTGTGCTTATTGTATTATGTGTCAACTCTGCAGAGGTTTTTAATGACTCAAAATTAGTTTCTCACATATTTCCCCCGCAAGCCACGTTCTTTTTTTTTCTTTCCAGTGGCAGCCTGCCAATAAAAGTAAGCTCAGTTACTTCTCGACCGGCAGTAAATATCGAAGAAAGTGATAAAGAATTGCATCGGTCCAATATTAAAACACAGAGCTCTCTGATCCCAATTTGAGATTTCTGCGACATTTTGTGTGTTTCTTCCCTACCTTCTCTCTCTTGCTCTCTATCTATATATTGTTTAGTATTATAAATATATTTTTTAATTTTTCAAGTTGTCTTTCTGTGTGCGATAATGTTATTATCATTATTACTACGACGAAGGACAATCTTCCATCAGGAAGTCTGAAGTATAATTTGGTAAAGGCTTTCTGCCTCTTGCAGCCCTCCTCAGCCCCTGTAGAATGAACCACATGTAGCACAGAAATCCCTCGTTATCTATTGATCTTAATATAACCTATTGATCCTACCATTAGAGCTCTTGTACTTGTACTTTATATTTATCTCTGAAATGTTTGTCTGAGATTCTATCCAGCAGTGCAAAGTAAAAGTGTGTGTGTGTGTGTGTCCATGACAAACTGTTACTTTGTATGCATTTCATTGGTATGTAGGTATCTCCTCCTTCCGTGTGATTCACAGCTGAGCCGAATGTATCAGCCTGTCTTGTGTCTGTGTCAGAAAAGTGACACTTGTTAGTGAGCACGCAGGCAGATCAGACAAACACTGAAACACACATGCACACACACACACCCTGAACCCTCCTCCTTAATGAGCCACATTTGCCAGGCACGAAAGTAAGGTTACTAGTGACTTCGTCAAAATGACAGTGATTCGGGGACAACAACAGCTGGTTGAGAGAGAGAGAGAGAGAGAGAGAGAGAGAGAGAGAGAGAGAGAGAGAGAGAGAGAGAGAGAGAGAGAGAGAGAGAGAGAGAGAGAGAGAGAGAGAGAGAGAGAGAGAGAGAGAGAGAGAGAGAGAGAGAGAGAGAGAGAGAGGAACAACAGACTGTAGCAGGGGAGAGAGTGAGACAAAGAGGAGGAGGGATGGAGCGCTGGCTGTGTGTGATCACCATGGTCCTCAGGCCACACTCACCCCTGATTAAACACCTCACCTCGTCAGGGACTAGAGGGGCGGGTGGTGGTGGTGGTGGAGGGGGGGGGCAGGGCTGGTAGGAGGGCAGGCAGACAGATAGGTACACTCCCTGGGGGAAGGGAGTTTGGGAAGAAAGATTTTAAGGTCACCCAGAGGTGAGAACGCACAACGGGTGAAACACATACACACATCCATCGGCACGCACACACACACAGACACACACACATATGCTTTGAGACAAACACACACACACACTTCCCATTGGCCCTCGTTAGATGTGTCATTGGGAAGCCCTGCCAAACTTACTGCTACCAATAGTCGTTTGGCGACGGAACGTTATAAAGAGAGAGAGAGAGACTGAAAGATGACTGAAAGGGAAGTGTGACATTGGACCTTCGTGACACAAGGAAGAAGGAGGCAGAGAGAGTGCCTTTGGAACCCAATTGCCTTCCATTTTTATGTAATGCGTAATGTGTTTATCCACCGTCTGTTAACTCCATTAAAACAGGGCGAACCGTTAAAGAAGATGAGGGGGGAGGGTGGGGGCCTGTCAAGAGCAGCAAAACGAGAGCTATGGTTGCAGGCCATCCAGGTGTGTCCTGTACCGCTCCTCAAGGTCTGGACCCGGCATGTCTAGGAATCCAAGCCAGGCGCTCTATATCTAGCATGCACTTTGGCCATTGGAGTTATGCAATGGCCAAGGCATGAAAGGCATGACCAATGCAATGCAATGGCCAAGCCTTTTAAGGCATGAAATTGGCTAAGAGTTCAAATCCTCTTCTGAGCAACAACCACATCACAAAGTTACGGGTTAGGATTACAAGAGTTTCCCCACCATGCAGCATTGTGTATTTTCACAACATCGAATTGGACAAAAAAAGCAATGTTAGCTTCCCATGGGCTTAAAATGCATTGTTTATAAAGTAGTATAAAGTATTACAAAGACTCAGTTAATAATGAATGAGTAATGGAGATTCAGGGATCAGATATTCTTGTGCCAGCAATGGAATATCAATTCACTTTGAAGACATATATGACCATTTTAGAACATTACATTTAGAGCTATGGGTTGTCATTGAACAATGTTTAAATCAGAGCTAGTAGAATACATCTATTAACATTTTCTGTAAAGTGTACTTACAACGATGTCATTCCGACTATTTGGGAGCATGTGTTACGTTATCAGTATTCGCTCTAGATGTTCAGAACACTGGGACACTTTTGTTGGTAGTCTTGGTCAAAATTTTCAAAGGGAGTCTCTCACAAGATCTGAATGTCACAGCTATTTCTTGATGTTAAAGGGACATCCTCAACATATGTTGTTGTTGTTTTTTTCGAAGGTCAGAAGCGCATTGAGAGGCGTCACAAAATGTATCTTGTAACCACTGGGAATGTAACTTTCATAAACGACATCACTAATTAACATTACCATTCGGTGTACCCCATATTTCTATGTCCAGAATACACTTTGGACCTACGTTTAGTCACTTGGCACCATAACTAGCTGCAGGAAATGTTTCATATTAACGCCCCTTTAACATTTTTTGCTACTGTCCTTGAAAGTAGCGTTGTATATATGTGTGTTTTTAATGCCTGCCGAAGTGCATCAAGAAATATGCTGATCAAAACCTCCTGTATCTCCTACTACTAATGACCTTGAATGGGTAGAGTAAGGTATTTATCATCAAATTGTCTTTAATGAGTCTTTCCACGCTGTTTGAGCAACACATACCTTCTGTTTATCATGGAGAGCCATTGGGTTGAGCACTGCGGTCTGGTGAAGCTGGTATGCTGGAGATATCCTTTTAAGCTGTAGTGTTAATAGAGTTGAACCCAGGAACATAGGTGTGTTGGAGCCATTGGATTGTGCTGCATTGATGTCATCGTTGGAAGAGGATGAGGAAGAGGTATGGGATTGTGGTACAAGTGTGCATTAGAGACCTCTGCAAATGGTACTTCAAACAAACTCACCATGTTTGATCTAATTCACTCTGATGGGACTGCAGAAAAAAAATCCATGGCTGGACTGGTGAATCTACCAATATGGCACTACTTTTCACTGTTTTTGTGATGAACAGGATGAAGAACAACTAAACTTGGATCAAGACAGTTTTTCAAGACTTGTTATTCTCACTATTGCGTTGTGAACGAAGAGGCCAGCATCCTTGCCATGATCTAATTTCCAACCTAGTTTAACTGGACTAGGAACCCTAAAATACACATGATCAATATTTAAATGTACGCTGTGAAATATTTAATATCCTGAGCAGTTGGGGGGGGGGGGGGGGCGTCGTGCTTGTAGAGAGCTTGGCCATCTGAGAGTTTAAGTTAAATATACAATCTATCTCTCTCTCTCTCTCTCTCTCTCTCTCTCTCTCTCTCTCTCTCTCTCTCTCTCTCTCTCTCTCTCTAATTTATTCTTTATACATCCCATTCCCTCTATTTTAGCCTTCTCCACTCTGTGCATTAGGCACGTAAGCATTTCTTTTACCCTCCTAAAAAAAAGGCACTTTGAAATAACGACCAAAATAAACAATGGCAAATTTATTTATTTTTAAGAAACCAACAGATGCATGAGAGGGAAAGCACAGGTGCAGAATCAAAGGGCAGAGGGAGCGAGAGTGGGAGAGAGAGTGGGGGAGAGAGAGTGTGAGAGAGAAAAAGAGAGAGAGATGGGACAGCCCGCGGAATAGCCTGCATTGCATTTCAGCACAAGTGGAAAATGGGCTCTATAATTATTTCTGTCCTGGCTGGCTTTCGCAGGTGTGTCATGTGATCCCACAGTTAACACAGTTAGCCTCACATTAGCACCCCAAGACCTTCTCTGCCATGCTCTCTTTTGCTCTGTTTATACAATTCTCTCTCTCTACCCCTCTCTCTCTACCTCTCTATATCTCTCTTCCACTCTCTATGCATATCTCTCTCTCTCTCTCTCTCTCTCTCTCTCTCTCTCTCTCTCTCTCTCTCTCTCTCTCTCTCTCTCTCTCTCTCTCTCTCTCTCTCTCTCTCTCTCTCTCTCTCTCTCTCTCTCTCTCTCTCTATATATATATATATATATCTCAACCTAAACTGGTAGTATTGTAACATTTAATGTGTTTAGATTTTGAATGGGAGAGAGAGAGAGAGAATAAAATCTGTTTTCTTCTTTCTTTCTCTGGAGGTAAGCCAAAGAGACACCACCCCTGCTTTTACCTCCACCCCCGGAGTGACTGGGCTCAACTCCTGAGCAGTTATTCGGATTGACTTCTTCCAAAATAAAAATAAAAGGCCTTGTCATCCCGATGCATTTTAAGCATTCTTTGACTATTTTCACTTTAACTTACATTTGCCGGGCTCTCACTGGTGACTGGCTGAGTGGAATTTAGTGTTGGGTTACACATTTCTCAAATAAGGTAATGTGCAACATCCTCTATAGGGTCTTACTGCTGCCATAATGTGTGTGTGTGTGTGTGTGTGTGTGTGTGTAATCAGTATCACAAAGTCGCAAATCTCAAGGAACTTTCTTATTCATCATCTATTTTGCTTACCAACGCATTGTTCCCCTCATGGATTCCCTAAAGCAAATAGTCTTTATCCATCATGATTAGGGATACGAATAAATGTATTGAGGGCAGGAGGCTGCATGCTGTTAGTGGTTCTCTAAGACACTGTGCACTCCTCTGATTACAGCTTGTTGCGATAGCTGCAGTTCACTCTGAAAACACTAAGTACTCTAGAGTTCCATCCCACCCTGAGCCCAGGACTCGAGAGAGAGAGAGAGAGAGAGAGAGAGAGAGAGAGAGAGAGAGAGAGAGAGAGAGAGAGAGAGAGAGAGAGAGAGAGAGAGAGAGAGAGAGAGAGAGAGAGAGAGAGAGAGAGAGAGAGAGAGAGAGAGAGAGAGAGAGAGAGAGAGAGAGAGAGAGAGAGAGAGAGATGGAACCAGGGAAGGATAGACTGTGACAGAGAAAGAGAGAGTTAAGAGAGAGAATGTAAGATGGAGAGAAAGTTGGAGAGATGGATGGAGAGATCCCTCTCTGTATCTCTAGAGGGAGTGGGGTATTAACAGGAGATGCTCATTCAGGATGACATCAGATGTAATTGCATTGAGATTTTCCTCCAGTAGTTTAGTGGAAGTGATAAAGAAGAGGTGAGGTTGGTAATATGAACAACAAATAAATAAATAAATAAAACAGCAACAGAGATGAAGAGCTCAACAGACAGACATCCAGTTTGACAGCATTGTTTTCCACATTGTAAGGGTTTAGAAAACGTACAGTTATTGCCATTTTTATAACAAAAATTAAGTCTCCTGGGAAAACCCTTGAATCTGTGAAAGCAGCAAAACCTTGCAATGTTCACATTGCAAACTGTTTATGCAAATGCATGCCATAGGGGCTGGGTTTACATGTGTGTGTGTGTGTGTGTGTGTGTGTGTGTGTGTGTGTGTGTGTGTGTGTGTGTGTGTGTGTGTGTGTGACAGAGAGATTAAGAAAATACATGATTAACTTTGTTTGTTACCATGCGTCACTTGTAATATCGACACCTAATTATGTTTTTTGAGATTTGGGTGTGGGTATATGCATATGTGATGTATTCATTGTATGTGTGCATATTCAGTGTATGTTCATGCGTGCTGGGAAGAAAGCAATGGTGACATAATGACAGAGGGAGAGAGAGAAAGAAAGAGAGAAATTGGCAGTCAGAGAAAGAGAGAGGCAGAGAGTCAGAGAAAGAGATGGGCAGAGAGTCAGCGAAAGAGACAAAGAGAGAACGAGATAAATGCCTTGAGCCTGAGAGAGAGAGAGAGAGAGAGAGAGAGAGAGAGAGAGAGAGAGAGAGAGAGAGAGAGAGAGAGAGAGAGAGAGAGAGACAGAGAGAGAGAGAGAGAGAGAGAGAGAGAGAGAGAGAGAGAGAGAGAGAGAGAGAGAGAGAGAGAGAGAGAGAGAGAGAGAGAGAGGGGGGGCGGGTTGTGTCCTTCCACATTTCTCACTCACTGCAGAGTTTCTCCCCCTGTCATCACCGCTTCCCCCATGCTGTCCCGGCTGGCGCTCACGCCACAGTCGGCGGTGGCCAGCCTCAGCCGTGATAGATCACGGTTATTACCACATGTCCTCCATCCCCGCAGGGGGTAGGGTTTTTGGGTGCTATAGGTACACAATCGAAAGCACACAGGTGGACAGAGGTGCACACGGGCACGCATGCACACACACTTACAGGCATGCACACGCATGCACACAACCTCGACATGCACACTTGAAAAACACACTTTCAAGGAGGTACACAATGTAAGCATGTACACTACCCTTTGCAAACACACACTCACAGACAGGGTGCGCACATACACAGTTTCAAAGAGGTACAATGTAAACTCACGCGACCATGCACACCCACACACACTCAGCATGCACACTTGACAAACACACTTTCAAAGAGATACAAAATGTAGACACCCCACACACCTATGCACATGGGCACACACGTTGACACACACACTATCACACACACACTCAGATTCACACAATGGCTGGAGGGAGACAAAGACACTCACCCAAAATGCTAAGCACTAGCCGTTAACAACACACACTCACATTCAGGGTGCGCACAGAAGGAGCAAGTGATAAAGACGCACACATTCAACACACACACACACTTTCAAAAGGTTACATACTGGTTTCTATACGCACACACATCCTTGTCTTTTTTCATGTATTCAACATCCACATACAAGCATGCATACACACGCACACACACACACACGCACAGACAAGCGCACAAACATACAGAACCCAGCGGGGAGCAATCACACCAACCCTCTGCATCTGCTATTTCATGTGGAGAAGTCGGTTAAAAAAAAGGAATACAGTGCACAGCGCCCGCCAACTTTGAAAAGCTGGAGAACACTTTAGAGGCTGAGGAGAAGAGAAGGCTTCACTTGGCAGAGGTTCAGGTTAACGGTGGAGAGCGATGACAGAGTATACCACAGGCTCTTCAAACAGACAGGAAGAACAGATGAGGGAAAGGGAAAGAGAGAGGGAAAGAGAGAGACAGGGAGAGGGAAAGAGAGGGAGAGGGCAAGGGAGAGAGATATAGGGAGAGTGAGAGAGGGGAAAACGAGGGAAAGATAGAGATAGAAGGAGGGAGAGGGAGAGACATAGAGAGGGATAGACATAGAGAGGCAAAGAGAGAGAGAGGGGGAGAGGGAAAGAGAGAGGGAGGTAAAGAGACACAGGGAGAGGGAGAGGTAGAAGGAGGGAGAGGGAGAGAGAGACATAGAGGAAGAGAGAGAGAGGGGGGAGAAGAAGAGTGGGGGAAGAAGAAGAGAGGGTGAGAAACGAGGAACTGAGTAGAAGGGAGTACAAGTTTTTTGGGGGGGAAAGAAAGCAGCCCCGAGCGAGGCAGACTCAAAGAGAATGTACGACAGGGCCTCTAGTTTATTACGCGGGCAAATTCTGTGCGAGAAAACAATGTTGGGTGTGTAATTCAATTGACAAAAGATATGGTTAAATGAAATATGACTTCACATGTAGGAGCTAGTATCATGGAATGATATAACTCTATAAGGTCTTGATTTTTCTATTTATTTGGCTTCGCTTTTCCCTGCGGGGAGGGGGGGGGGGGGGGGTTGGGCCCAAAGCCAAATCAATATTTGGAAAGGAACAAAAGAAAGCTACAGAAAAAGCACTTCAGAATGTACAACAAGGACGTCGACCATATGTGTTTGGTTTTAGTTTGCCTTTGTCTTTGGTCTTGGCCAACTATTTTCAAATATAAGCTCAATGACTTGACATGAAATAGCAAATATGTCCGCGACAACAGCTGAAAAAATAAGAGACCACTAACATTTCCATGGCGATCAAATTAAAATAGGCTTTGAACCACATTTTGTTTCCGTATGCATACTTGACCATTATCCAAGAAGCATCGGCCACTCGCTTAGCGTGGAACCATGTGATCGTTTGCGAGGCCTCGTCGCCATGGGAACGCTGCGGAAGTGGCAGGAGCAGTTACTTGAATGTGAAGTGGTCACTGGAGATGCGTGTGGAGATGCATGTTAATGGCAGGTGACTTGTCACAAATTAGGCTGAACTATTTGTAAAGGAGCACTATTAAAAATGTGATTAAATCAGATGAAATGAGACTTTATTAATACCAGATGGGAAGCGTGGTAGAAAAGTCACATCAGAAGAACAGTTCAGTTTAGGACAGGAATACGAATGAAGAAGAGTTGAGAATAAGCAGAAAATCCACAAAATTGCATAATTTAGTATTGATCAACCTCAGCATCCTGTTATTCTGCAGTTTTCTGAATCTCCTGGCAAGCTACTCATCTCCAGCGCCTGAAACCACCGTGTCATCCCATCACCCCAGATCCAAGAGGCAGCTTATTCACCGCTGCTTGTTGTTTCAACCTTCTGCTGTACTTCACCCCTCACGAGCATGACGCCGTTCACCGTTTCTAGTTCCGCTTTTTGTCTGCTCGCATGTCGGGAGAGGAGAGACTTGACAGGATTTTAGTGTGTGTGTGCCTTCCCTTATCTTGGAAGGAGGAGATGAGCGGGTTGCTGAGGGTGAACGAACATCGGTTGACAAACACACAAGCATCCACACACACACACACCCACACACACACACACACACAGACACACACACACCTTAACACAGAGGCTGCTACCTATGGCAGTGGGAAGCCAACAGTTCATACTTTCTGAGAGCTTGCTTAACACAATAACCTTATTTCTCTGTGTGTGCTTGCGTGCGTTCGCTTGTCGTGAAGCCAAACTTATAGTAAACCTTTCAGTACAAACTGTACACAATATATTTCACCCCAAAACAAGGGAGCACTACACTCTATGTTGGGTGATAATAAACCACTTTAATCATCTACTAAAACATTGCACTTGTTTTTAAATGTTGTTTTAAATCATGTCGTTCCTTGTACATTGTGTGACGTGTCATGATTATCGGTAACACATGGCCAACATGGTCCCATGTTATTTATCAAGATTGAAGTGGCTGCACATTTAGCTGGTGAATTGGACCATTACATGGTTTGTGGATATTAACACCCAGTGGGATAGAGATAGCTTCTACCAACAACACACACACTCCCAGATAGTCACCCACACGCACACACAAATACATATGCACGTACACAAACACACAAAAACACGCACACACACACACGCCCATGCACGCACCCGTAAACACACACACATACATGTTCTCACACACACACAAACTCACGCACGCACACACGCGTACACACACCCATACAGCCATCCACCAATATAGAAAGAAGTGTTTCAGCCGTGATGGACAACATCTTTCAGCAATTGCTGATCTCCATGACTGGTAAGAAAAGCTGGCTGAATAATTGCATGTTTTTGCCATCATATACGTGTTCCATGTGGAGAAGAATCATCTTGGCTCGTTTGTGGGAGCAGTGGAGGTTCCAGCGCAGTGTGCGGTCAAGAGGCGCTGTAGCAACAGTGATGAGACTGTTCGTATAAAAAGTCCCCACGGGGGAAGCCCAGTAACAGATTATACAATAATATAGGATAGAAAAAGGGTAGCAATAATGGAATAAAATGAGGTAATAAAATACGCTGTTCTATATTAAACAATTTGTTGATGTTCGTTGGTGTGAACCAATTTGAAACCCTATCTTCACAGCTTACTCAAACACATGGTCCACAGTTCTTAGTATCTGTATTCACAACCCCTTATTGCTTTATTTTTTGCTTATTGTGTTTCGTTGCGCAAGCCAATCCTTTTTGGGGGAACCTTACAGTGACCTTAATTCTAAATAATTCAAATCCTGCAGGGACTATATTTTCTCTGTACAGAAAAAACAACAGTGAATATAGTTTCAGCAAAGTGTTTGTGCATAGAGGAGTATCGTTAGGTCATTGGGAAGCAAGTCTATTGCTTTTTTTCAATGAATTTTCATTTTCAAATGAATACAGTGGACAAGTTAGCTTGCCTCTGAATACATGCTAATAACCGCATGAATCATTAGTATAATTTGACAGCAATAGAGAGACAGATTGAGAAACTGTAGAAAATATACGTATTTCACAAATGCATGTGAATACATTATTTTTCCAATACGTGGTGTGCACCATGTCTCCCACTTTTACGTGAAGCAGTTGACTTCCCCCGGCATCAAACTCACTCAGATTGGCCCATTAAAACTACATTCTGCATTGTTTCCTAAATGAGCGTGGGTGAATTGTGACTGCACATCGATTTTCTGTGCAATGCCCTGAGATGGTGTTGAATTGAACTGATAATGGTGGAATGACAAATCTATGGATACCAGTGTGTCCTCACCAGGGTTCAATTCCACAGTTGTATTAACGTATTAATCGGTGTATATTTTATTCATGTGCTTAAAGGTGATTTAAGTGCGGAGGTAGAGATCATTTAAGTGCACACACAGGCAGAGATTAATATGTTTTAGCATCATTGTAGAGAGTTCCTGTGATTGAGCTAGAAAAGGATTGTGTCAAAAATCGCTTTCTAAACTGAAAATTAATTAGTTACATTGACAGAGTTGCATGGCGCTCCTTCAGAAAATGATGATTCACAGAATAAACAAAAATGGCAACAAAAAGTGATGATTCACTAAATAAATCCTACGCGCTGAGTCAGACAAATACCAACGGCTGTTCTGTGAATCATTAGATTAGATTGAGAAACGTAATAGAATTTTAGTTGGAATATTTTTTGACGTTGATATTCAACGTTTTATAGGAATGCAACAACAGTATTTCATAATAACACACTCACAACGGCTCTTCTCAACTTTTTTTTTTTACTGAATGGTAAGAGAATTAGGAGGAACAAAAGTGCATCTGTGCCAGCCTTTATAACTGTCACAGTCATAAGACACACCCACAGGGTAAGCAAAACAAAACAAACGTTATACTTACCAGACAAATTAGGGAAATCCACCAGTTCTATTATTCATAAAGCGCGGCTAACTGCAGATTAATGTGGCAGTTGGGAAGCCCTTTTGGCCAACCAAATGGACTTGAACTAAACCACTAATTATGTTCTTTCTTTTTGCATCTTTCTCTCTTTTTGTTTTCCGCAATGAAAGTGTTGGCTGAAGCCTGTCCCTTAGGAAAATAAAAATAAAAGAATTATTAAAAACGAGGCATACACATATGCGCCGTATAATTCTTTTAATAATACTATTTATTTGTTTTAAAATGCCAGGCTTCATCTCCCTGTTTTCTCCTTTTCTCTTTTCTCCCATTCAGAGTAATCATTCAAACCAAAATAAAATAAAATATTTTTAACAAAAATCTATGAATTGGCAATTTGAACTGATCTGGAGTCAACAACTCGTCTGCCTAGCATAAGCATGTACTGTGTGTATGTGCGCTGGTGCTGGGCCACCTCCCCCCCACCCCTCCACTCTCTGTCCGAATGACATGATGGTCTATCAATCTGGTAAAACAGAATAAACAACTGGCATAGCAATGCCAATTAATGTATATAACTTAGTGTAGTAGTAGAGTTTAGGATTCACTCAATGAAGTCTAGCTTGAATGATAGCTAGCTAGCTAGCTAAAAATAGCTAACGCAGAAAAGAGAATAGGCTAGTCAAGCTGACAGTTGGTTTGCTCAAATGAAATTCTGTAATCTGTGAATGTTAATCAAACCTTTACATTAGATCAATTATTTGGCAATTTCATTTTGCTTTTACACAACAATATCTACAGACAATCTTCCTGGGAGAATCCCTGCCCTACATTGGTTGGTGCTAACGATGGTTTGTGATTTATGTTATTTGAACACATAAATCAGTGTAATTCAGACACTGATTTATGTGTGTATACAGCGCTAATATTGTGTTTGTCATCCATTACTGCAGTAATAACAAATTTACATGGTTGTGACCATTCTCACTTAACCTAACTATCAGACAAAGTGCCATATTTGTTTGGTTACAATTCAAATATGGCCTATTGGATTTAGCCTCAGTGGTCATAGGTCTTTGAATCAGGACATAACGTGTTTTAAGGACAATGTGGGTTGCGTTTTTGTTGCTCTTAGGGTAGGGTGGAATACTATTATACAACTGATTTAGTGCGCTCCCATTCACTAACGCCAAACCCTGCAGCTAGTTAGCTAGCAACTTAGTGAGTAGTTAATGTAGCCAATCTAGCATTTTCCGGTGGCCAATTGGAATCTATATTCTCTTTAAAGCCTGTGATAGCTCTATGTTGTATTTTAAAATGTTTAACATTCCCTTGTTTTTATCATATCTCCCCTCAAGGCCTGTGTGAGATTATTCATACTGTGGCTTTTTTCTATTGTGTTAAGTATATCACACAACCAACACACTGATTTACTCTGTGTGCGTGTGTGTGTGTGTGTGTGTGTGTGTGTGTGTGTGTGTGTGTGTGTGTGCATATGTGTGTCAGCAAACTGAATAAATTAATGCAAATACAATGTTTACCACTGTATGTACAGTGTCTGTACTCAAATCCCACCCACTGAAAAAATGTAACGCACATCAAACGACTGGCTAACACGGGATTAGTCTTCTTTTTTGACAGTTGAATATGCAACACAATTCAAATCTATAAAATTCCCCTCCAGGGCAAGACAAGCCAAGCTGCTTTGGGGGGAGGGGATTCCTTCTGTGATTGGCGTAGGTGTGTGTAGGTGTGTACAAACCTGATAAGGTGTTCCAGGCGGCAGGGATGAGGTAAACTTCTTTGTGGAAGGCATTCTCTGCTTTGATCACCCTTCAACAACGTGTGTATCTCTGAGTATTGCTGCTACTGATTCCTGCTCTGTGTGTGTGTGTGTGTGTGTGTGTGTGTGTGTGTGTGTGTGTGTGTGTGTGTGTGTGTGTGTGTGTGTGTGTGTGTGTGTGTGTGCGCGTATGTGTGTGTGTGTGTCAGTGTATATAATACGAGCAGCAGTTTCAACAGCGACTCTTGGTTCTTTGCAGCCGGAAAAGCTGTCAGAAGCAATCTGCTGCGACGTCAGTTAAGGCGAGCGCGTGGGAAGCCTGTGGCTCCGTGGGCTATACAACACACACACAGCCTCTAAATAGACCTCCTCCATCTGTCCCGGCGCACTGGCTTCAGACGCAGCTACAGCTATCCCCGTGCGACAGCGCCCGTATTACAACAGGTCAGACAGCAGGACTCGGACGGATGCGGGCCTGACTGCGGCAGGCGTGCGCATTTTGCTGTTTTGACACGCGGTGAAGTTAAAGCAAAGTGTGATTGTTGTTAGGCGGTTGCTGTTGTTCAATGTGACAAGGCCGGCTAGCTCCATGTGGAGATTTATCCTGTTGAATGCCGACTCAATATGTCATAGTTGTATTTAGTGGCTGTACATCGCGGGGAACAGACTATGTTCCATTTTCCTTTCGTTATTTCTCTACCCCGGGCTCTCTGGCTCACTTCTGTTGTCCATCCTTCCAGTCTGAGGTCACAAAGCTCTTAAAAAATACCCCACTGTGCTTCCTGTCACAGTTCACTATTGACTGACATTTTGAAAGGACGACTGATCAATTGTGTGTGTAGTTTTTTTCTGCTCCCTGTCTCTGATCGATAACCTTTACATTTGTATTTTAAGGCCCTTTAGAGGTTGGGCTTCCTTTCATAGCACTTTGCTTCTGGTGCGCTGCTCTCTGTAGTCCGGAATGTCTTTAGAAGTCTGCTATCTTTTTGTGAGGTTCAGTACAAAGCTAGAATGTTCGCAATACAAAGGAATACATTTTTCGATGCCAAGAACATAAATGCGATAACAAAACAACATAATTTAATACAGCGGTTTCATCCATCACACTAGAAATACAAATTATTAGAGAAAAATAATGATCACTGTGGCTTTTGTTTTGATGGAGCGAAGATAGCTATTTATGTATTGTTGAAAGTGCAAAGCTTTCAGTTACCGCAACTTTGCACCTATGTGAAATTAACAAAAAAAACCGACATGAGCAATCTATCGCATCTGTGAGAAACCTGACCCACAACTGCTATAGATCTTGATAAGTAGTTTTCTTTTTACTCCAAACTATTGCTATATCTCTCAACTCTCTATTAAACCCAATTTACAGTAACAAGTTGAGACGGCTCTGGTTGACAATAAACATCCGAGCTCGTGGAAAACTGCATACTTAGAATATTTACGTTGCTTGTCACACAGATACAAACATTTGAATACGATACAGGCTGACTCCTCTCTATTGTGTCCGGCCTCCTATTGGTTTCTGTCAGTGCATTGGTATGCTCAGCATGCTCAGTGCATGCAGGCTGTCCAGCAGTACTGCTTGCTGTTGTTCCATCCAGACTGCAGCGCCTCATCGCACTTTCACGTTATTTTTTATTTTGTGACTCGGCCCGGCTATGGTTCGGGTCTTTCATCTGCGACGTTTGGGATGAACAAACAATGAGAAGAAAATATCAATAAGGACAAGAGTTAGAAAATGAAAACATGCAAACCAGTAGAAAAACCGAATAAAAGAGGAAACCAAATTGAGCAGAGAGTCAGGTGCTGGTTGGTACAATAGCCCAGGGTGTTTTTATGAATGGGTATAAAAACACCTGCAACTGCCGAAATGAAGCGCTTCAAATTACAGTATTTATATTATAACAATGCGGGCACCTGCGGTTTGGCATCTCTCAAAGGACCTACTCATATAAAGTATCATTGAAACTAATGGGCAGGTATACATTCGCAGCTAGCTTGCAGACATATTTATGCATTTTTGTGCAGTCGCACATCTGTGACCATCTGTTCCCGTACATGAGTTGCGGGTGGAATTTAGATTTCCGAGGAAATTTTTTTTTTCAGATGAAATTCTGCTTTTATAATGCACCCCCGTTCCCCAATATTAAGTTGTGCCTGAGTCATGAGCTTACCTCCTCTTTATATAAACACATTAATGCATAATTCAGTTTCTATGGGGGAAAAATAATATTCCTCAATATCAAAACCTAGTCGATCAGATGGCATTTAACATTCATCAGATGGATATTGGAAGAGGTCTTCCACCTTCAAGCACAATATTCAAACTATACCCCCACACCTTCCAAATGCTGCTCCTGTATCTTCCTTAATGAGCTCTGTTGCTAGTCTATCTACATATTTCCTGACTTTTTACGCTGAGCTGTGACTGCTGCTCCAAAGGTTTACATGCATGGAGGAGGATCAATGATGTTGGTCATCTACACATGCATTCCTTATACACACACACACACACACACACACACACACACACACACACACACCCATGCACAAACTCACAAGTGTTACATAACCTTAGTTGACTATTAAAATATGCACTCATTACAGTTACATCCTATAAATTATTTACTTACATTACTTAGTTTCACAGAAACACTTAATTGTGTGAGACGTTTAGCTAGTGGTGTGTTTAATTCCTATAACAGCTTGTTCATCCCTAAGCCACTTAACATTTTGGTCCAGAGAATCCATTGTGTTGCATGGTCTGTCTGGGCTAGCCTATAGCATCGCCGATCGTAATTATACAGCAAGAGTGAGCTGCAATCTTGAGCAATCACACGCTATGGAGATATACAATATCTCAGTTTTGTTGCTTTTAATCAATAAGGTCTTGAATCAAGATTGCATTTTGCAATACAAGCACATCCTCATTCCCGGAGCTTTTTCAACAACCTCTTTCATTATTGAGCCAGACTCCTCAGTCCTCGATTACCACCAAAATAACAATCATCAGCAGCACCCAGCATATTTACTTCAAAAGCAACTCAACAAAAAGTGGTTGAGCTGAATATAACCCAACAAAACTTGACCCGCCTATTGGATTACAAAAAAGGCAGTTGAGGGACAGCACAGGGCATGCTAATTCCCCCATGGTAGCCCTGCTACAGGCTCCTTACCCCAGACCTTAACCACACTCCAGGCCCATGGGGGAAGGTGTCAAGCGAATCTATCTCCGGAACAGACCTCGAATGTGACCTCCACGTCTGCCGCGAGCTTGTCCCAGGGTGCCCGGCCCATCAAAAAAGCTAAAAGCGACAAGGAGAATGACTGTTTCTGTTTCTGGCGGTGACGCCCGTAATAACGATGCGGGTACCGGAAGGGATGTCTCATCAAACCAGAAATGACAGTTATGTGGTTGAGATGTTTTCGCCATTGTTCCTTACTGGCAGCTAGAGACGCAAACTTTTGTGGGGTTGTTCATTTGCAAGGCGGTCGGTAAAGTATTTCTGTTGTCGCATTGTTGTGGGAGAATCACAGTGCGATGTAGAGACACAATTTCTGTGTTTGGATAAATAAACCAATGGAATTTCTTAGAGAACATAAATTACCTATACCTGTACCCTAAAAGTCGACTAATTTCTGTTCGAAACGCATTCTCTGTCTAACACGCTTTAATTTTTTGTATGTGCATTATCGTAACTGGATACAACATGATATAGAGGCTTAAGATACAGGAATTATACTACACATTAATTATGGAAAAGAGAAAATAATTATTACAGGAGAACTAATGCTTCACAAGGATACGTGGGCTATTTTATGTTCGATCTAACGAGAGACCAACATATGAAAAGAAAACTTGAAGGGCCAAGTGCTGCAACACTGAAAAAACAATCTAAACCATTACTGTAAAAACATCTGGTCCAGCTGTGCATGTTAACTTAACTCAGTCGTGTTTTATACGAAGATTATTGCCGGTATTGAATGCAACACAAGGACGTATATCAACACAGCTATAAGACCAAAACGTGTATGTCAATCGTATATTGATCTTGTCAAACTGAGTTAAAGTAGAAAGATATTAACGCTCCATATTAAAGCAATCTTAAGTGGGGTACTAAAGGGATGATTCGCAGTGGTGTTAACTGAATCCTGAAAAGCTGAAACAATGGCGTTAAAGCGGGGCAAACGTCCCCATGATCCCCGTCATGTGTCAGCCGTTAGACCCGTGTTTTGGCCGCTGAGCGGGCGTTTCGCTTCCGGTTTAACATCACTTAAATGCTTAGCGGGATATTTCTTTAGTATTTATTATTTTTAACATCGGTTGTTGTGTGGTTTTGTTTGGATTAAGCCTATGGCTCTATCACGCCTTTCACTTCAACTTGCTTGCTTTAGTCATGAGCGGGGTTCAGCCCTACAAATTACGAAGGAGTTGTGTTACTTATTACCAATTTTCTTTTAAATATTATATTTCCACATATTAAACACACTTTAGAGAGCTGAATGTCATTTTAAGTACAGGATACAGCTCTTCAATTGGTAATCATGATTAACCCTTATTGAAATGCAGGACATTAGCTCAGGAGTTAAAGCGGGTGGACTGGCAATCGGCTGGCAAAAATCGGAAGGTTGCTAGTTCGAGCCCCGACTTCAACCCTAACTATGTCGAGGTGTCCTTGAGCAAGACACTTAACCCCAACCGCTCCCCGGGCGCTGTGATTGGCTGCCCACTGCTCCCTTGAGGGATGGGTTAAATACAGAGGAAAATTTTCACTATATGTATGTATGTGACAATAAAAGTACTTTTACCTTGAAAGTCACGGTTGAGGGTTCAATTGACTTTGTTCCGTTTTGTAATACAGAGAGACTCTAAAAATGGATTCTGAGGAAGGATCTTTCTGGATTTAAAACATTATTTATATTAATAAATGACTAAACCGTTAGTGGAGATATTCTCAAAGACAAAATTTTGATATTTTGTCCAAAGTAAAAGTATAAACAAACAAACAAACAAAAGGTTTGTCTTCACCATCTGTGTTTTAAAAACAGACTGTTGTTAATGTAGAATAAAGCTGAGGCTAGAGCAGATAAATTAATGTTTTCTAAGAATGAAACAAAAACAAACCCAAAAATATATAAATAAATACATACATAAAAAACTACATAAATGTCATCATCTTGTACCATATTTCATATTCATATTCAACCTATTTTGTAGTGCCCGTGCGAAACGTGCACACAGTACACCATCTTAGAATTTTTTCAGTTAAGCCTAGTAGGTAGAGTCCCCTCTACTAACCATGATTGGAAGACCAAAGAAATTCACATTTAGATTAAAAGGAACAACATAGCCTCTTATCTACCCTGCTCTCTTCAGAAGCCAAGATAAAACAAATTACAGCTTCATTTTTTTTAACCACTCTTTTTGTCAACTTTCTTTCTTTCTTGACTTTATCAGTCATAGGTTCTGACTTTAAAGAAGACGAAGGCTGTTATTTTTGCTTTATCTTCTTGTTCCTGTTATCTCGTACCAGTTATCTGAGTGCCGTGGTCGCGTGTCTCCGGCAAATTGGAAGCCTTATTAAAAGAAAGTGCTCCGAGCCCGGAGGAGGCAACCGCTGTGCAAAGTGTAGACTAAAGGTCTGTGTTATCTGTTGTCATGTTGGGGTGGATAAAAAGTGAAAGAAGTGGGTGTGATGCGTGTGTCAAATCCACTGTCATTTATCCTTTTTTGTGTTGTTTTAAAGTGACAAAGTAAGGAACAAAGTAGAGCTATACTACCCCACCCCAAAAAAAGCTTTACTTTTGTGGTTTTACCTTTTTTATCCTTGTATTTTATCCCGCATGTACAGGTAACAGCTGGTCCCCTGATTAATTGATTAGGTACGACGCCCTTGCGTTTGGTTTTACCATGGCGCTTTATGAAAGGGTGTGTTTTGACAGTTGACGAGAGGAGAGGGCATAGGTGGTGTCCAATCATCAGCTCTTCCTCCACTCATGAGGAATTAACATCCCTCGTCAGCCGCTACTACACTCGTGTCTGGAGAGGGAAAGTGTTGCTGCAGTGGAGCGTTGGAAGTAGTAATCGCCCAAAAGGATGAAGGGAGGCTCCAGATAATGGAGCCATGGTGCATCATGCATGCTGTGTGTGTGTATGTGATTGTGTCTCTCTCTCTCTCTGTCTCTCTCTCACTCGCTCGCACCTATTCTCATGCAGAACCACGTGCACCTCTTTAAAGTTCTCTTCCGATTTCAGCTCCAGGAGAATGGAGGTCCTAAAACTCTATTCCCCCCTAGCAGCCATCTTCCCTTGACAGATGGTGATGACAGCTATGTGATTCACATACACGCGCACCCACACACACACAGACACTCACACACACACACACGGCCCACATCGGCTCTTACAAACCCCCAACAACCCGCTACTCGAACATGCACGACAAAGCCCACGTGCACATGAGGGCGCGCACGTGAGGCGGGGTGGGATGAGAGACATTCAGGAAATCATTCATGGTTATGGCATTCTAAGGTGGCAGGCATTACCCCTCATGACCAGCGGACCTGCAGGGATTTATAATAGGATGCTGATCGTTATGCAGCGGAACCGATAAAGATGTGGAGATTTAGGAAATTAAATTTGCATAGGGACGGTGTAGCGAGTGCAGGGGGAAAAAAAAACTGAAAAAAAGTTTCAATTTGACCTGAACGAGTAAGTCGCAACTTTCATTTGCACATTGCCGGTGGAAAAAAGTCCCTCTCTCTCTCTCTCTCTCTCTCTCTCTCTCTCTCTCTCTCTCTCTCTCTCTCTCTCTCTCTCTCTCTCTCTCTCTCTCTCTCTCTCTCTCTTCCCCCCCCTTTGGCTTTGTGTCTATTTTATTTTGTCATTCTTTTCTCATGCACGCAGTTGTACAGGATGGAATGGAGATGTGCAGCACTGTTTGTTAAATATGTGTGTGCACGTCAGGGGGACCTGCTGGGTTGGGTGGTACACAATTAAATGCCATCTAAAGAAATTTGAGAATGCTGATGAGCTTCCAAGCTACCTAATCCCAATGGGGGGGGGGGGGGGGGGGGGGACGTGCGCAGTTCCTTGTTTCGTTACTCCAATACTGTATGTTTCATGATAGGTAAAACGGTGGCAAGTGTAAGTCTGGAAACATCAGGGGGAGCTAATGATGAATGTAAGTGGTTGCCAAGGCCTAACGAGCACCATCCTGCAGGGGCAGACGCACTCTTCCACACGCACTCTCTCTTTTCTCCGAAAGCCCCTGCTGAGTCCTCTCGCGAAAGTGTGCGCTTGTGGGGTGAGCCACGCCAGGTGATGAATCTATAGGAATCGGCAGAAAACTGTTCGTCGCGTGGCAGCAGAAAAAGCAGCAGGGGCGACGGCCAGATTGGCCACCTCGCAAACGCTGTTGAATAAAAAGGCAGAGCTTTACAGTATGCTGTAAACAGCTTCTACTTATCCGCCTTAAGTGTTTTTGCTTTTTGAAAACAGGTCATATACGGAATGTAGTACCGAGATGAATACTTTCTAGCTTCCAGTGCGTCACAGTGCTACTAACAGATAGCTGAACTCGCTGACAGTCGTTTGAATAAAGTGACAAACTTGAGGGTGCGAAACCTGACCTGTGGGAATGATTTGTGATAACTATTTTTGTCATTTAGCAACCGTGAGTTTTTGAAACATGCAATTAATGAGCAGGGAGGGGTTAGGTTATTATCTTGCTCAATGATGCTTACAGGTAGCCTGTGGATATTGGGGGCCATTTAATCATTTTGAAGACAATATTATCCATAGTGGCTTACAGTACATTTCAGATACATGCCTACAAGTAGGACTACATTAAAGACATTCGTTTTTGAACCCAGAAGCTTTCATGCAGGAATCAAACACTGTAAACACTAGGGATCAACCTAGCCACTACATTACACTGTGAGGATAGGGATTTAATCCTTAGGGATTGGAAACGTTATGCTCGATAGCCTATTATATCTGTGTTTTCTCCGAAATGACACAATAGTAAATCAATGTTTTTGGTGCTATTTCTTCTTGACACATCTTGTTCTTCTGTTTAGTTTTGATCTATGGCCACCCTTAAACAGATTGGCTTCCTTCCACCCTGTCATCATTCAGTGCCCTTCTCTTTCTTCTCAATTGTCAATTTCTTCTTCTCTTAGCGGTCCCTTGTTCACCATCTCTCATAGCCCTCCTCCGTTGCCTTGTGTACCCACCTGCTCAGCACTCTGCACTTCTGTAATCTGATCTAGTCTCTCTGTCACTCTCTTTGTGTCTCTCTCTGTATCTCTCTCTCCCTCTCTGTGTGTCTCTCTCTATCTCTCTCTCTCGCTCTCTCTCCCTCCTGCTCTCTTCTCGTCTGCAGTACCACTGCAGTTCTATCAATCACACACACAGACATACATACACACACACAAACACAGTTGTGCGCACAATACACACACACTATTTTAGAGTTTATTGCAACAGGGCAGAGAACAGAGAGATCTGTTGTGATAGGCACAAACTAATGTCTACATGGACACACACACACGCACATACACACAAACTCATTTACACATACAAACGTTCACATATTTTAAGTACACACAAATGCAGCACACTACCAATGCACAAAGCTGAGCAAAGCCCACTGGGGTATTAATTATTTTCAAATGTTTTAACATTATTTAAATCCAGAACTATCTCTATAGATCTCTTTGCCTCAGTGGACTCGCCCAATTAAGAGAGGAAAAGAGTGTGTTGCTGTGCGATTGCACAGTGTGTTTGAGTTGGGGTGGGGCGGCTGGGGGATTAATGAACTACTGACGTAAGGTAACAATGACAGGAACTGGAATGTCTGGCGAGTGCGGGGAAAACCCCTGCAGCAATATTTACATTGTAACATTCATATTAGAACAGTGAGGCAAACCATATTTCTTCAAATACAATTATCAAAGGTTATCAAGGCTGGAGGGGATGTATCCAGTAATGATCAATGCATTGTCATTGATCTGCCAGGTCCAATTACGTTCCTTTGTGTGCTTTCATCCAGATGCATGCAATTAATTGTTTTTACTATCCATACCATTAACCCTGGCCTCTTTACAGTAACCATAATTTAAAATGCATTCATTGGAAAGGTTTGAACACCGAAGGACTGATTTATCTTGAAACCAAAAAATCAGAATAATGTCATTAGGGCGAAGGATAGTGTAGTGTTAAGGGGTTTGATTCCCAGTCAAAGGGGTCTGGGTCGGAGCCCCAGTGTCTGCAATTTATCTGTAGACATCCTTGAGCAATATGCTCTCAAACCTACCAGCTCCATAATGACTTGAGTCTGTAAGTCACTTTGGGCTTAGGTCATTTTGCTGGTTCATGAGGTAGCACTTTGGATAAAAGCGTCTGACTAAATAGTTAATAGCAATGTCAACAAAATGGGTCTGCTCTTAAAGCACGGCGTTGGGTATTAATAAAAGAAGAAAAGTAAATGGAATCTGACCGTGATATAATGCCATAAACAAATCCATATTCGTTTTTTTTATCAAGGATTAACCTCAGGTTTTCCTCAGTTTAGTGCAAACACAAAACCGCCAGACTTTAGAAGTTTCCCCCTCTCATCATGAAAAGCTAGTGTGACTTAAATATAAAAGAAGAAAATAAATAATTTAAACGCCATCTTTTTCAAAGCCTTAAACTACTTTTTTACCCCCACCCCATTTCCTGGTGTGTGTTTTGTAGATTGCCAGGCGTACAGCTAATGAGAGGAGAGAGAGTAAATTGTCTCCATTTGTTCCACCTCAGAGTGGTATTTGAGAATGAATCATCTTTAATTACCAGGGAAGCTGGCGCACAGCACTGTTGTTTAATAAATGAAGGTGGTGGAGCAAGTTCAACAACAATGCAAGGCTGATGTTTAAGTAACATCAATATTTAAGCTGTTTGGCTCTCTCTCCTTCCCTCTCTCTCCCTCTCCTTCTCTCTCCCTCTCTTTCTCTCTCTCTCTTTCCCTCTATCTTTCCCTCTTTCTCTCTCTCTCCCTCTCTCGTGTAATCCTCGATGGCATTTGACGTGGCCACAGACATAATTTGTTTTCGAAACCGTGCTGATCAGTTCCACATGGCTGCACTCATCGTTAATCTTAGGAGACTGCATATTTGGGAATGTGTGTGTGTGTGTGTGTGTGTGTGTGTGAGAGAACAGCCTTTGTTATTTTTTCTTACAGTAACATGGGTGTTTTTCCTTTGTGTACGATTAACATATTTTGTCTATGAACACGGTTGTATAGCTGCATTGTGCAGCTACCTGTTTATTTAAATGTGGGAGTAGAGGGCCCCAAACCAATACGGATCTTCTCCTGAACTCTGGGGTCCTCAGTCCTCGCTCTCCCGGATGAAGGTGCTGAATGCCTGGAACGATTGGACCTCAATTTTCTACCAGCTATTTTATTGCAAGATTTACAAGGCCCCTTGTGTATTGCTTTGCATGTTTGCAAATAAGTCATTTCAGGAAGAAACCTTTATCCGTGGTGACTCAAAGTGAATACCGACCCTGGTATAGTTAGGGAGCGGGTATAAAAGGAGGCTTTTTTGCGCATGGATGCCTACAGATAGGCTGGGGAAAGCTGATATCAAACTGAGAAACTTTCTGGATATCAGTCTGTTGGTTTAACAGCATATAATTGTTGTAAGTCATGGCAACTCTCTCTCACTGGTCTTTTCTCTCTCTCTCTCTCTCTCTCTCTCAACACTCACTGAACAGCTTCACAAAAGTCTGCCCATTCCATGCACTCCCCTAGTCATTCCTCAGCCTCCTCATTAACAGCAATCCTCCTTCACCCCTCCACACACCTCTTCTCTCCCTCCCTCCCTCCTTCCCTTCATCTCCTCCTCTATAGAGCATTTACAGCTTACAGCTCAGCTCTGCTCATCAGGGGCAATCTATCGCCACCCGGCCCTCCTTCTGAAAATAATTGTGCATGGTGTGGTGTGTGTGACGGAAGTGCACAAGAGAGTGTGGACGAGAGAGCAGGAGGGCTGAGGGACAGAGGGAGGGAAGTAAGAATGAAAGAAAGTAACCGAGAAGAGCAGAGAGACTGAATGCGTGTGAGAGAGAGGGACAGAGACAGATAAAGAATGTGATGGAGAGGAGTTTAAGTGGGAGGAGATGGGAGCTGATGGGGTCCAAGGGGGGATAGAAGTTTAAGAGATGGAGCACAGGAGAAGAGAAACAAAAATAAACTGTTAAAGGGACGAGCTCTGGGTGCTTTGAGAGTGGGGTGGGCAGCCTGTTGTGCCCACCCAACCTGCAGGTTCCAGGAACACATTTAGACACATTTCCTAATCCTCATCATTAGCACGGTATGGTAATAATCTCCTCTGGAAAGCCCGGGACGTTGTTAGCATCCTAATGCCCCAGAAACATCAGTTATGACGCGATAAGCAAACAACAGTTAGCGCTTTATTGCCTTGGTGCAAACAAAGCAAGCTACCGTAAGCCATGTTTTGCGACGATGCCCTGGCCTTGAGCAATGCTAATTCCTGCTAGCGCTGGCAGGTGTTAGCGAATGGGAGAACAATGCTAAATCCCTGCTGGCCAACCCCTACCATGCTGGGGTTTAGCACATCTCTTGTTTGCATAGTCTGGCAAGACTGCCAAACACACACACACACACACACACACACACACACACACACACACACACAGACACCTACACATAGATATGTGCACACCCACAGTCACATGCAAGTACACACATATATGCACAAGTACACACATTCACTCGATCACTCACTTAGTCAGTCACTAACACATTCACGCGCACATGCACGCGTGCACACACACATACACACGCACACACACGTGCACAAACATACACATAGACACGCGCATGGTCTCATGCAGGTACACATATATGCACGTCCACATACATTCATTAGCTCACTCACTTTCTCAGTCACTCACACATTCATACTCACAATCACACACACATACACCCGCCCACACACACATACACACACAGCCCAGATTCCTATTAACCTGCATGAGCCCCTGCACTGTGGGGAGTAAACCTTAATTTCTCAGCCCCTAGTGGCTATTGGAACTGAAGGTCATCAGGCTGATATAGTTCACTTCTAATTACTGTTAGACTTGCCTCCAGGAGCTAATAGTTTTGCGCATGCATGCATGCATGTGTGTGTGGGTTTGTGTGTATGTGGTTTGAGACAGTGTAAGTATGTAGAGGCATATGTGTGTGTTCCCTGGGCACATTGTTAAGTGTACGTGTCAGTACTGTATCCGTCTTTGAACTGTTCCTCTGAAGCTCTGTTAGAAAATGTAATGCATGACCTTTCAACCTCAGTGTTGAGGATTGAAGCATGGCAGACCTGTCTTTAGCTGCCCTTCCCCCTGAACACCCATCTACTATTAAAATCGTCATCATCTGTATCATCCTTCTTGTCTCGCTCCATCAGTCGATCTCCTTCTGTGAGTCTGTGTGCGTGTGTGCATGTGTGTGCCTTTTCTGCCTATTCATCTTCTTCTTGATACCCAATGTCTCTTACAATGTTTGTCATCCTTCTTAACCCATGCCCCCAGCCCTCGCACCACACACTCGCCCCCCATCCCCAGCCCAGCCGAGCACTGTCCACTTCGTAGTGCCTGGAAGTGTCTGAGGCGGGCAGCACTTATTGATCACAGGATTACAGGAACAGACTTCAGTCCAGCAAGTCCTCCTCCCTTTCTCTCTCTCTCTCTCTCTCTCTCTCTCTCTCTCTCTCTCTCTCTCTCTCTCTCTCTCTCTCTCTCTCTGTCTCTGTCTCTGTCTCTGTCTCTGTCTCTGTCTTATGTCTCTTTCTCTCTTTCTCGATCTTATCTCTCTCTCTTTCTCTTTCTTATCTCTCTCTCTCTGGGCCTAAGTGTGAGGTAATACATGTACACAGGCCCTTCTCAGTGCCAGTGGGCTCTCCATGAATTGCTAATGACTGCTTTTAACACCCTCGCCTTGCCAGCCATGCAAAGTCTTACCCTTAGTGGTAACAAGGGAGAATGAAGAAGCTAAACAGTGGGGGGGGGGGGGGGGGGGGGGGGGGGAGCGAGAGTTAAAGCCAAGGAATGCTGAAAGCAATTATTGTGCGTGTGCCTATGCATGTGTGTATTATGTACGAATGTATGCGTGTGTGCTTATGTGTGCCTATACATGTGTGTGCCTGTGCATGTGTGTGCATTCATACATTTCTGTGTGTGTGTGTTTGTGCATGTATTCATTTATATGTGTGTGTGCACAAGTGTGTGTACATCCATTTATTTGTGTGTGTGCGAGGCAAGCATGTGCGTGTATGTGTGTTTTTGTGCAAGTGTGTGTGTGTCCATGTACATCTATGCATGTGTTTGTGTTTTAGTGTGCACATCCATGTACGTCTGTGCGTGCGTGTGCATGCATTGAGCTTTGAGCCTGTAGGCATGCACCGTGATATCAATGCACACTCTTTTCCTCTATCATTTCCCTTCTTTTTGCCCCTGCTTCCTTTTACTACCAGTCTTTTACTGCCACTGTGGCCATATTGGATCACAGCGGGGCAGAGCCTAATGCGACAAAGGGGCCCGAAGTATCTGTGGAGAGGAAAAAGGCGCCAAAATGTTGGGTTGCTAATCATGTTGGAAGCACACAGTGGAGCTAAAGGAGTTCTCTAAAGTAGCGGGAATTGGACACCGCTGAGCCTTGTTGCTGTGGCTGGGCAGTTTATCAGCACATTGTTTTAATGTTGCTGACATTTGCAGAAGGGGGAAGACAGAATGCCCCTGTTTTTTGTTGTTGTTGTTTTTAAGGGTATATATGTCCAATACTCTGTACTATTTGCTGTTTTAGTTTCTTGGTTGTTTTCCAATACAGTTGTAGTATTACATATCAAGAAAGTTGTAATTCTACTATTTGTGAATGGACAAATATGCATTTATATACATAATAATATGCAATCAAGCAGACCCAAGCAAACATTTGCATACAAGCACAAATACTTCACATAGACATAGCTGTTTGCTTACACACAAGTGTAAAATAAATACACATATTCCATCACATTCACACGCACATACACACATGCTGAAAGAAAGAGGGGAAGTAAAAGAGAGGGATAAATGGATATATTTAAATTGTATGATTTGATCTTCCAGTTCATGGTAAACCAGAGACAATTTCACACATGGGATCCCATGATGTACAATGCAATATGTAACTTTAGGTGTGTGTGTGTGTGTGTGTGTGTGTGTGTGTGTGTGTGTGTGTGTGTGTGTGTGTGTGTGTGTGTGTGTGTGTGTGTGTGTGTGTGTGTGTGAGAGAGCGAGAGACATTTATATTTATTTCAAGAATGGATTTATTTCTATTCTGTGTTAACAAACATGCTAACGTAATGTGCAAAAGACCCGTCCAATTCCCATACCGTACACACATATGCAGAATGTTATTCCAAACCCAAATTTACTAGGGCTTTATTTTGAGAATTTGCCACTGATCATATAAATAGTTTTGTTTGTCTTTTCCCCAACAAGAAACACATCTGTTGTTCGATGGACTAGAATTCTTTTGAACAGGAAAGAAAACGTTTTTGTTGTTTAATTCGGAAATAAGAAAAACGCATCAAACGACGCTACCCTTGTCCTTCAACTTGTTCAAGCTTATTAACATGCTTTAGGGAGAGCTGTGTACCACATACAGAGATTGGCCCCCAAGACAATGTCTAATTGAAATCCATTAGAGTCATAAAGGCTATATACAGGTATAGATTAACTATCCACATCATTCTCTGTGCATGATAGTGAATAGGTTTCAGACCATTTATACCTGGCTATACCCGGCTTAGGAAGGCATGGTAGCACCCACACTGTTTTTAATGTTGTTTCTACATAACTTAAATTCGTTTTTTTTTACTTGCACATTTCATATAACTTAAAGGGTTTGTCAGGTTTGCTAAGACCCAAGGTTAAGTGTTGAAATTGTCTATTTCTATGTTTTGTTCAGCTCAACCCATGTCATGGTGTACATGCGCTCCGAATCGGGTGGTTGATGAGCCATTTACATTCTATTCCATTTCATTCTATCAAAGTGTTTAACAGCTCCCATAGTGGTATCTTTGATTTGTCCATCAGTGCAAACAAACTGCCATGGCTAGGTAGTTTTATCCATTAGTGCCAAAGAACAAATCCACAAGTTTAGATTCTATGTTTACACGCCACTGCGCATGCTCACGAACTTGGAGACTGAGGGGAACGCAGTTAGAATTCTAAGCAAAGAAGGTTGCTGCGTTTTAGGCAGTGTGATAATTGAATTCTAAGTACAGAGCAACATTTCAATATTACAGATAAAGATTTATTTTCTTGACTGTCCCAGCGAATCGATTTCTGTCGGATCCGTATGCCTCCTCAATCTGTGCCTCTCTGCAGGTCTGACTTCAATTGCTTCTCCACAGTACTCGGGTTTATACAAGTACAGTGGACTGGGTCCAAATACTCCTGTTTCATAAAACTTGTCAGTATCGGAGTCATTGTGATATAAGGGAATTGCTGTATTCTTAATACAGCATTCAGTTGGTAGCCTAAAATACAACCACTATCTTCGCTCAAAATTATAACTGTGCGCCTCTCAGTGTCTAAGTCTGTGAGCATGAGCAGTGGTGTGTAGACACAGAATCACAACTTGTGGATTTGTTTGTTTGTGGGCACTATTGGAGAAAGCTACCTAGCCAGGGCAGTTCATATGCGCTTACTTGTGTTGGACAAAACAAAGCACAAAACACTCGTTTGGAATAGAATGGATGTCAATGGCTAGCCAACTAGAGCATTTTGGAATGCAAGTACACCTCGAGATGGGCTGAGTTAAATAAAAATCATGGCTTATCTTAATTAACCTGGGTTGGTAGCAAATCGGCAGAATCCCTTATAGAGGCTTTCATAATTGTTTTAACACTAGATGATGGGTAGTACTCTTCTGCTATGGCAAAATTATTTGGAATTAATATGCAGTGCTTAGATTGGTTGAAAGTACCAAGAACAATTACCATGTGGCAGTGGTCAGCCAGAGCTATGAGCAAAGTTGAATAATCAATTGAAAATTAGCAACATAACTTCAAACAAAGGAAAATATAAAAACAACATTCAACTGACTGCCGCGGCTGCTGGTTCAGGGTTATACAGCATAATGAAAGAGAATATTTGTTAGGATTTGTAAAGGTTGATTTTTCATTTACCATTTTAAAAACAGATATTTCAAAGGGTATGCATGAATCCTTTCTAAAAGACGACATATCTTAATCATAACGATGGACAAGTGTGTAAATCCCTTATGGCAACCATACAATCCGACTGTCACAGCAAAAAAGGACAAAAGAAAATATATATTTTATAATTTGTTATCACAATAAACATGTTTGTAATTATAAGCTGTGTGCCACATTTCGTGCTGGTAACAAACCTCACCTTAAAAATGAATAAAATAATAAATAAATAAATGGCAAAAACAATTACATAATCATACAGTTGTAATTCATTCCATCTGTTTGCTAAGATATGTGGATATTTAATCTGACAGTAGGAAAACAACAAAACTGTAATGAGCTGAATTTATGAAGTTGCCATCATAGGTTTCATACAGACGTGTGTAAGTGCAAGTCACTGCGGGGGTCCATTATACAGAGCACTTAAGATCACCACGGGAAGTCTATTGGGCAAACCAGAGGCCAAATATTTTGACGGAAGAAAATAGACGTGCACTGATACACACACACACACACACACACACACACACACACACACACACACACACACACACACACACACACACACTGCACCACATACTTATTCCACAGTATTCAGCTAATCTTTTCGGGTCTTTCCGTGTCAAAAGCGTTATTATTCCCACCACCGAGGTGGGAATACCAAGTCCTCCCTCTAGCCTTTGGAAGAGGCTTGTCCAGAGGAACGAAGCTGGATAGGAATTAGCTGTGTCGGCTGCGTAGGTTATGAATGTTATAACATTGCTCTTTGTACTACACTGGACACACACACCAATACTTACACATAATGAAACACACACACACACACATAAATGAAAGACACTCACACACATAGTGAAACACATACATACACACAAAGAAACACAGACACACACACGTAAAGAAACATACAAATAAAATGCAAACACAATACACATACACACAAAGAAACATTCACACACAGGCGCACCCATAAAGAAACACAAACATAAAGAAAATAAACACACATCACACACACACACACACACACACACACACACACACCATCTTGTGCCAGTGATAGCAGTCAAAGGCAGTGAGTTCAACTCCATACGGTCCCGAAAAAGATCAGTCCTAGGTGAGCGCTCAATGAATCAGGCGGGCCAAACGGATTGGTGTTGGCATCCACTGGACAGGCCCAACAGCCGTCCAGCCAGGCGCACTGCCACAGAGAGAATGAGGAGGAGGTGGGGGGGGGGGATGAATGAGGGAAAGACGATGGAAAATTGGACGAGAAGAGACTGCTGTATTTCACACAGATTTCACTCTCTCACTCTTTCTCCTGCTGTTTCTCTCTCTCTTGTTCGGCCGCTCTCTATCTCTGGGTCTCTCTTTATCTCTGTTTCTCGTGCTCTCTCTAGCTATCTGTCTGTCTGTCTCTCCTCTCTCTCTCTCTGTCTCTGTCTCTGAGTAATGTTTTCTGAGGGGCGAGTGTCAAGCGCACCCATCCACTAGTGCTCCCACCCACCAATTAGTATCTGGCAAGGAAACCATTCTTGAAACATACCAACAAGCATGCCAAACGAGTTGTGTATATGAATGCATGTGTGTATTTGCGTGTCGCTCATGCAACGGCATTGCATATGCATATGCAATGGCAACGTGGCACACATGCACAAACAAATATAACAAATTCTTAATCCTTCCATTGTCGATCCGTAATTTTTTCCTGAGAGTCGTGTGTCAGAGAATAGGACCGATTATAAAATGGAGGTGGATGCTCGATTTTATAATCTGTCCTATTCTCTGATCCACACATCTGCCTTCCACCATTTGTCCATCAAAACACAATTGAATTGAACTCCTTGTTTCTCCATCTCCCGGAGGTTGCCCTCCGATGTCGTGCCTAGGAAAAATGCTATGAGATCAACATGATTTTTTGTGTGTGTGTGTATTACTATCACTTTGTTCTCTCCAGATCCTGATATGAATCATGCTACGATGTTGTTGTCATTGTTTTTGTTTTTCTGGGAACGGGTACAGCTTACTTTACAGCCTTGAAGGTCATCATGGTGCACACACAACCCCCCTCCTTCATCAAATCTGCCCAAATGGCTTACCACCACTTCACTCCCATGCTGCGCCACTCTGTACTGCTGTGTGCCAACACATTTACACACCTCCGTGTATCTGCTTGTTGAGTGTTATTATAGTACCTGGCATGAATACCAGGTACCAAAAGGTAACCAAAAGTCTTGAGACGAAATGTCTTTCATAGGGGTGTTTGCCGCATTATCAAGAAGCCGCTCCGTCGAAAAGCACCGCCTCCACCGCCGTCGTCGACCGCCCACCTCCAGCTCCTTATCATCTTTCACACCCCACCCCACCCACCACTACCTCCACCACCACTTCACACTGCAGGCCAGCGCGATGAGCCAGCCTCCGTCCGCCCCGTGGATAACCTGCGACGCAGCAAATCACTCATCCCAAGCAGGCCTTTAATTACAGCGGATAAATAATAGATAAACCCACTGTCCCTGGACAATATGGCCCTCCCGTGGCCCCATATCTTCATGGAAAGTTAAATGGGGGTGGCTTTTGATTTGTCACCGGGGTATTACAGAATGGAAGTGAATGAAAATGGCACAGGCTCGGTACCCTGGGGTTCCAATGGCTGGTTATTCACTCGTCTGATTCAACATGCGTTGCCACTCAATTTGAGCGACACTTTTGCACAGCGGTAGCGTAATGTCGTCTTTCCAGATGCTTAAAGAGTTATGTAAAATGGCACAAAGGCGCACGCTTGGGTTGTGCTCGTAGAGCACATCTTTGTCATTATCGCACCTCCATTCTTATGGATAAAGCCAAAGTCAAACTTGTGGTTTTTAGGGTTTAAGATTTAACGGAGAGAGGGAACTGTTAATGTTTATTGAACCTATATTCTTCGTTGCAGGAACATTCGTTTTTTCTGTGTCTTCATAGCTCTATCCTCTATCTCGGTCCCTCCGGGGAGCTCTTGTCAGGGAAAGCCAGGTGCACAAGACCTCTTCTGTAGCCTTTCTTACAAAATCGTACATTATGGTCACCCTACTAGCTTCTGATGCAGACACCCTCCAATGGCCGCATAAAGAAGAAGAAAAATAAAATAGACATGGGGGGGGGGGGGGGGGGGGGACATAAAATGTACGTTGTTAATTGTAGTCGTAAAATGTAAATTGGCTCCACTATGCTATACGTGTTGGCCAGCTATAGGAAATACCTCATGAACATTAGTCGAAGAAAAAGTTAAAGAAGCAATCCTTGTGTCGTTTGGAATAACAGCACTTTGTAATTACTGTTGGCAATGCTTAAAGGCTCAATGTCAATGAAGGTCCACTGTAAAATGTATCCCTACTGCCTTAAATGTTTATTACTCTGGACACCATTATACACTCTGACCCATTATTTGAGTCTGCCTTACATCGCCTTGAAAGCAGGTTTCTCAAGAGTGGGAAAGCCGAGAGTGAGGCCTGAGTCTACCACCCTTGTTTGTAAAGCCAATATCGTTACCAGACAAGATTTGCCAAAAGCAACATTTGCTCACATTCCATAATTCAATGAATCCGGACGCGGCCAAAGTCCAATGCCAAAGTACAATGCCAAAGTCTTCATATTCCAGTCTTGTTTCTGTGGAGTTACTGCCTGGATGCCAGCTGACGAACCGAACAAGTTGAGAGTCTCACCGGTCTTGTTAGATATCTTGTGGCAGCCTCTCTTCTTGTTCTGTCTTTATGTTTACCTCTGGACATGTGGACCCCTTTTGTGAAGCGTGGCCAGAACCTTCGGGCCCAGATGATGCGTGTCCAAGTCGTTATTTGTGGCTCAACCTGGCTGTCCATCTCGCTGGAAGCGTCCCTTGGAATGCTGTGGGGGGGCCTTCAGTACGATGGGGGCCGGGTGGTGTGTGTGTTCCCTCCCCATTGCTTTTCCTCCTTGGCTTTGTATGGCCTGTCTCCTTTAAATTATCGCTTTCTATCTTGTTTTTCTGTGTCTGTCCCCTGGCCCGTCGTCTCTCCCTTCCCACCTCCACCTGTCTTTGCCACTGTTGTATTTTTTTGTCTTTCTTGTCGTGGCATAATGCAAAGCGTTGTACCTCGGTATCTCCCTCCGGGGAGCGGTCTGACATTTGCACTTGGATGTTGCAGTCATTTGCTTTGTCCTTAAGCCCCAGAGCACACAAATCTTGACGATGCACTTGAGACGTGGGCAAATATCAGCCTCTTCTAATCCTGTCTCTCTCTCTCTCTCTCTCTCTCTCTCTCTCTCTCTCTCTCTCTCTCTCTCTCTCTCTCTCTCTCTCTCTCTCTCTCTCTCTCTCTCGCCACACATTGCCATGCATCCATATTTTGTTTCCTTCGTAACTCTGTTATGTCACATATGCACTCACCATTCATTTCGTCCACACTTTCCTCATTCCCATTCGATTGTGTTGATTCCACTGTGTGTGTGAGGGAGTGTATTTGTGTGTGTGTGCATGCGTGTGTGTAGGAGTTAAGTATTCATGTGATTTTGCCATGACTGTTCTTCCATGGTTATCATAAGGGTAGGTGTTAAAGCAGCAGGCGGGAGCAGGCAATGTGTAATATATGAATGCATTATTAATGGAAAGATGCATCTGAAGTGCTCGTTAAATATTGAACTAGTAACAGAGGAGGACCCCCAGGGAGGCAAGACACACACACACACACACACACACACACACACACACACACACACATCATTAGGAATGTAGGCCAGCTGGCTCTTGAGTCAGTTTACACCACAATGTGGACTGATGAGTGTGGAACGACACGTTTAGCTGTTAACAAGGTCAGTGCAGAACATTTGAATTGCAACACATTCCTCAGTTTACCTTGGCTAACGCTTGAGATAAGTCACATTTGCTGTTGCTAATGTTTCCACTTGGCTAGATTAGTTGCTGATACGTTGACGAGACGTTGTTTGTACTGGTGATGAAGTTAAATGCAAGAAGTACCTTGTCCTCAAATTACTTGAAACATATTTTTTGGATGGAACTAATAGGTAACTAATAACTTGGCCTATCTAATAAAACTCAATTTTAATTGAGTTCACCAAATTACACAAAGCTGATGATTATAAAACAAATCTGGAAAATTCTGGAAAAAGAAAGGATTCTCTGCACCAAAACCAAGTCCAAAACTGCACTGCAGACTGTGGCACATATTTGTTTAGTTTTTGTTTACCAAATGTCTTCAAATCCCGTTATACACACACCAGTGTCCACTCGATCTGCAATACTGGAGGGCCCCGACTAGAGGAGCACTGGCCCCGGAAACAGGGGAA
Organism: Lota lota; assembly: GCA_026745465.1. NCBI lineage: Eukaryota > Metazoa > Chordata > Actinopteri > Gadiformes > Lotidae > Lota > Lota lota. The sequence goes on from JACYXH010000242.1 coordinate 579,715, forward strand.
ATGTACAGTGTATTTCTCTGCCATCCTATCAAATTCTATTCTGCCCCCCTTCCCCCAATCATCACCTCCACCACCTTGCAAACCCATATTCCATTAGCTCTCTGTTTCTGTGTGTTTCCAGTGGCCTATGAGTGTATGTGTGTGTGTGCATGCCCTCCTGCCTGCCTATGTTGAAAAGCTGGAAGGCTTACTCTGTGCCAAGAACCTAACGAGACCCAACAGAAAATGGTTGTGCACACATATTTGTGTGTGTGTGTGTGTGTGTGTGTGTGTGTGCGCACGCTTGAATGTGTGTGTGTGCACTTGTATGAGCGCTTGTCCCTTGTCAAATCAGCCGGTGAAGGGAAAATATGGGCTCGGGTTACGTGCCAGAAGGCAGACCATTTCACCTGCATATGGGCAGAAACAACAGGCCCGCATTCCAATGCACGCCTATGGCTCTCTGATGGTGTTTCTCCTGCCCTCCACGGCCTCACCTCAGTCCCCCAACCCCCACCCCACCCCACCCCTCCCCCAGTTATACGTCTTAGGACTCCGCATCCCAAAAGGTCAACACGGATCAAGTTGACTTCAAAACACTTTATGGAGTAGAGTACACACACTAAAACACATGCACTAACACACACAAAACATACAGTATAACATACTCACTAAAACACACAACCTAGAACACATGCTAAAGCGTACGCGCACACAGAAACGTACACTGCCACAGAAATGGAGGCGAGTGCATGCACACATACACACACAGATACACACACAGGCATGAATGCACGCACACACTCAAAGGTGAGGAATCACCCAGACACATATCCGCTAGACTTTGCTACATGTAGCTGTGAGCACGCACACACACACACACACACACACACACACATCCACATTGACCTACTTTGCAGGGCATGACCAGCAATAAGAGGCAGTCAATCGCTCCCTGACAGATCATTCACCATGCCTCTCTGTGTGAGACGTAATGTAGTGGAAAAGGTGTGTTTCTATGTGTGTGTGTTTATGGGTGTGTGTATGTGTTTGTGCTTCTGCGTGTGTGTGTTTTGTAAGTAAGTAATGTCTGCTTGTTACGGGATAGACTAGTGCATGTGTGTGTGTGTCTTTGTGTGTTTCTGCATATATGCGTGTGTTGTCAGTGAGTAATGCCTTTTTACGTGGTGGAATAGTGCGTATATCTTTGTGGCTTTGTGTGTTTCTGCATGTGTTTGTGTGTGAGTGCGAGTCAGTATGTTTCTGCATGTATGTGTGTGGGCTTGTGCGTGCATAAGAGAGAATAACAGACACATTTTGCTAGCTAAAGCTATTCTTTGGTTGTCCTCGCAGCAGCGCATGCATGGGTGTCTCACAACGCTGAGCCCCGGCCGGTTGCATGCATGGCTTCCCTCGGGAGGTAGCCCGGGGTTGACGCGGGGGTCACAGCAACCAGTAGTAGCACCCCCCCACCCCCCCACCCCCACCCTTGGACACCCCACCCCCCCTTACGCCTCAGCTCCTTGGATCCGTAGCTCATGGAGCCAGACAGCCGGAAATAACAGCAGCACGCCAGTAGTTTTCTTTTCTTTTTTTCCTTGTATTATTCCCAGTGAGGTCATGGCATTCCAAGGTCTAATGATCTCCCGTTTGGGGGGGTTGAATCCACCTTGTTGAATGGAATACAAATAAAACTTTATTTTTTGGTGTAAATTATCCATTTCTTGTTCGATATTGTGTCTTATCTGGCAAGACAAGTAGGGTCATATCTGAAGTTAATCCCACTATACAGAGATTTTTTTTAATGAACCATGAACTCTGGAGTGATACACATCATCTTAAAATGACGATGAAAAGTAATTATTATCTGTCTCTGTGTGTGTCTCTCTCTCTCTCTCTCTCTCTCTCTCTCTCTCTCTCTCTCTCTCTCTCTCTCTGTCTCTGTCTCTGTCTCTCTCTCTGTCTCTGTCTCTCTACCCTACGTCTCTCTCTACAGAGAAGTGTGATGAGCCTCTGGCGTCCCCGCTCCCCCACACGGCCTTCACCAGCTCGTCTGTTTTCACCAACGGATACGCACCAGGCTACGCTAAGCTCAACAGGAGAGGAGGTAGGCATGCACAGGCACACGCACAGACAAACACACACACACGTCTGCTTGCGTAGATGGACAGAAAATATCCACACACACATACTGATGCACAGACACACACGTGAGGATGCACACACACAGTTATACGGTTACACACACACTCATGAAGACACAGGAACACGCACACACACACACACACACACACACACACACACACACACACACACACACACACACACACACATCCACAACAAGGAAAAGGCCAAAAGGTACATAGACCTGTTTCTCTTACTTGACATTTAACACTGACCTAAAGTCCCAAACACAGCACGCTCTGAGTCTGCTCCTCCCCTCGTCTAGCCCTCACTCTCAAAACCTCCTCTCATCCTCTGTTGCTCTCTCTCTCTCTCTCTCTCTCTCTCTCTCTCTCTCTCTCTCTCTCTCTCTCTCTCTCTCTCTCTCTCTCTCTCTCTCTCTCTCTCTCTCTCTCTCTCTCACTCGCTCTCTCTACCAACCTCTCTGTCTGCTCATCTTGGCATCTGGTCATTACCTTAGTGACTCAGACTAAAGCCCTTTTTACTTCACTCCACAGTAAAGAGAGAGAGAGGTACAAATGACATCGCTCTCTGTTTATACATGTCATATTTCATCTGTTAATATAGTCGCCATGCAGCCTAAGCAGTGGCACAGGGAAAGCCGTGTGCAGCCTGGCTCTTATCCTGGTGTTTGATCACTCGCCCGACGGCTCCTCCGCTCCCTTTAAATAGGACTTGTTTCTACGTACATGGTGATGAAGGAAGGGAGGGAGGGAAGAAAGGGAGGGATGGGACGGAGAAAGGAAGGGAGGGAGAGTAGAAGGAAGAAAGGGAGGGAGGGAGATGGGAAGGGGGGAGGGACTGAGGAAGTGAGGGAGGGAAAGAGGAAAGAAGGAAGGAAGGAAGGAAAGATAAATAAATAAAAAGGGATGGAAGAAAATAAAGTAGTATTTACATGGCTTGCTTCCAGCTGACACATCCAACAATTAATGGGGCACTGTGTTTTAATTATGCTCATTTATTATTTAACATATTTGCTATATGTATGTACTTATCAGCCATAGTGTGCAATATGTAAATGTATAGTTAGATTGGCCTTGATTTCTCTAAGTAAGTGTGGTAAATATAATATACGATCAGATAATGATATCAGATAGCGGATAATGATTTACAAGTAGGTGTTCTACCACTGCCAGCTCAAAGCTCTTGAAGCGGCGCAGAGAATAAGCTTGTTCACGTCCCAAGTTAGCGCTGCCCCTCCCATTGCCGCCCACACTGCACGGTCAATGATTGGTAATTATAGTGCCTCAACACGGCTCCTGCTAGGCCATGCGCTTTTATATCTCACCAATGCCTTCCAAACACCTTTCACCTCCAAGAACACCCCCCCCCCCACCCCCCCTTGCATTACGCTCCTTCTCAGTGTACTGCAGAAATGACAAGGGGTGCCATATTGGCCTTAACTAACGGGATGACAGTCTGCTGAAGGTGAGAGGAGACATTCTTTTTTTACCCAGAATACACCTCAGAGTAGCTTGAAAAACACGGCTACTCAGAGTCTGGGACAAATCCTGAAGACGGACCTAAAATTGGAACACGTTTTCCAAAATGGTGTAAATTAAAAATGTAAACCAAGAAAGTGTTACAGTGTCCACCTTATTGTTCGCCAACAGGAGGGAGATAAGATTGTCCTCTGCATCGCCCCGTCCGTCCGGCGCTGAGTGTCCGTGATGAAGTCCTCGCCTCATTAGCATATTGCCTATGACAGGATCAGTAGAGATACAAAGAAAATTGAAATAATAAGAGACGGATCGAGAGGAGAAGTTTGGGCGAGGCATACAGAGTTTTTATTTTAGCACAATGGAGGCTAGGATTAGGATATTTTTGCACAGAAGTAAAGCAGCATTGATTGAAAAGTGACCTTTTCCTGGGCATCACCTCTTCGGCAGCTGCCCTCTCTTTCTCTTAATTCTCAGCTGAAAAGGATCATAACATAGGAAAAGAAGCTCCAGCGGCAATATGCTTCTCTGTCAGCTACTCAAACGGAATTTGTTATCCGTCCAAATCAATGAGTGTGTTCAGGAGAGGATGTGCTTATACAGAGATAGTGAGGGTAGTCCGTGAGACGAGTTTGAAGAAAAGGTTGTCATTTTTTTTCGTTTATCCTTCCAGGTTTTTGACAAGGTACAGGTTCCACTCCACTTTCCCATTAAAATCATCACTTCATTGTTTTGTGTTGGCAGGGTATGACTTTGCCACGGTGTTTGTCTCGTTCACACACAGCTAAATAAACCATTCACCAACACAATACTGCAGACATGGCTGGCTGATAACGACAAATATCACAGGAATTCTATCATTATAATCATATATCATTCTAAGCTAAATTCGACTGTGACAGCTCATTAAAAAACGTTTTAGCGAATGCATCCTCGTTAAAAGTAATTTACTAAGCCGGGTATAACTCAAAGCACATAAACACATAATATTGATCAATTGCATTGATGGTATGATATCAATACAAGAATATTAATCTGATTTTTCTTTCTCCCTACATATACTTATACCCTATGAGCATGCATTCACACTCACACCTACACTACATTGTAACCAGAACATGATTTCCCATGGAGATAGCTAGCCAGTACATAGGAATGCTAACAACCATCCTACACACACACATACGAATGTTTGGCAGTCACCTCTAACAGCTGGTGCACTGCAGCCAAAGGCACCGCCGGTGTTGCGCATTTCCACTGATAAGCCAACCTGCCGCCGTCTTCCTACACCACACAACAGAGGAGAGTCACAAAATCAATGGGACACAGAGCTCATAGTAAGCTGGTGTTGTGAATGCTGACAGCTATTAGATTAGGTTTAGCACCGCGAGCATGTGTGCGCATGTGTGTGTTAATTTGTGTGTGTGTGTATGTTGATGTGTTCACTTTTGTGTGCGTGTGTTTTTATGTATGTGTTTGTGTGTGTATACACATGTGTGTACGCTTGCAAACGTGTTTTTATGTGTGTCGACAAGCGTGTTTATGTGTATGCTTATGTGTGTGTGTGTGTGTGTGTGTGTATGTGTGTGTGTGTGTGTATGCACGTGCATGTGAGGTAAATGATACACTGACGATTTTCCAGCAGGCAGCGGCTTCTGTTGTATCTGCTGTATAGCAGCCTGTCACCAGACCCCCGCCATCTAACAGCTGCCACTTTGTCTTCACACCACTGTGCACGTGCATGTGTGTGTGTGCGTGCACATCTATTTCATGTGTTCATACGGGAGGCGTAGATTGTTTAACCACTCTGCGGGTCTAGCGATTCAAAACACATTCCTCACGATCCGACCAATCATCACAACGCATCAGATCAATAAATCTCCGCTCTGGGGTCTTGAAGAATCCAAGCGGAGGCTGTTCTCCCTGTTTTGGCTTAATTTCCTTGATGCTACTTCATGGCTTTACTGTTGCTGCAGCTTTGGTTTTGCTTGTTTCTTTTATCCAACACCAGAATCACGGGCCAAACTATTTCCTTTTGTTTCATGAACAATAGCATGAGGCTTGTGCAGGCAGGCGGCTGGTGAAAATTAAATGGCATTCTTGTAAGAACAAAAATTATAATGTAATAAAACCGCCTCACGCCCTTATTCAAGGTTTCCTGTCTTGGAATCGTTCACCTCCAACTCATCCTCGTCTCTTTTGCTAAAAACCTTGCCTTACGTTCTCTACACCTCCATTTCATTCTCTTTTTCATCCTCCCCTTCACCACATACTTTTTCCCTCTTATTTTTTTCACAACCCCCCTCAGCTTTCTGTCTGTCCATTCGCACCTCTCTCTCTCTCTCCCCCCACTCCTGGCTTATCTGAGAGACACCCGCTTTGCCTAAAGGCTCTCAAGACACACAGAAAGGTCAGCCGAATCTCTCCCTCGCTCTCCGCCAGCAGCAAAAAATGTTTGCCTGGCCAGGCTGGAGGGAAAGAGAGAGGGAAGATGGATGGTTGGAGAGGAAGGTATAATAAAGAAAATGGAGAGGCAAAGAAATTGAAAAATTCAAACTAACACTACATGGCCACGCCGCCACGGAGAAGCTTTTCAACAGCATTGAATATACTGTACTTATATGACTGCCTGCTACAATAAACTGGAATAGAGTTCCTTCACCTTTGGTCCGTTTTTAACAACAACAAAAGGCACAGAGTTTTTTGTTTAAAAAATGTTGAACTTCTATCTATTGTTTTAAATGACGTCATCGCCAGAGAATTATCATACCATTTGCTCGTCTTGTTCTCACGCAGACATTCAGTGCACTAGTCTTGGAACGGCACATGAATTCATATATATATATATAAATGTCATAAAATATAGCAATCAATTAGCCTGTCGATTGACAGAGTGGGAATATGGGAGAAGGGAAAAAATATATTTTGAGTGTGAGGATGGATTAACAAGGAGAGAGAACATGAAAGAGTGGAATGTTTTGAGTCAAATATGACTATTTGTCTCATTAGTTCTGAATCGGAAAGTAGCTCACAACTTTGACTCTTTGACTAGTGACACGTAGCTGACAAACACATTGATGCAGGGATTTTGTGTAGTTAGTCTGTGTGCACGCGCGTGTGTGTATGTGTGTGTTTGTGAATGCACTCGCATGCACATTTGTGAATTTAATGAGGGAATGTAAATTGGATGTGGGTACACACAGTAGACCTGCATCAAACCCTCTCAGCCAAGCATGACGCTGGACTGTTAATTATGAAAACATGGCCACTAATCTATAAACGTCGTTATTTTTTAGTTTTGTTCTAACAAACTTCTGTTTCTTACTCTTTTAACAACCTCTGCAACAAATCTAGCATCCTCGTCTCTGCCTTTCTCTCTCTCTCTGCCTCTCTCTCTCTGCCTCTCACTCTGCCTTTCTCTCTCTCTCTCTGCCTCTCTCTCACTCTGCCTTTCTCTCTCTATCTCTGCCTCTCTCTCACTCTGCCTTTCTCTATCTCGCTCTCTCTCTCACTCTCTCTCTCTCTCTCTCTCTCCCTCTCTCTCTGTCTCACTCTGCATTTCTCTCTCATTTCCTCTCCATATGACCTGCCACATTCCATGGGAACATTCTCTATGCCCCAGCACCCATTTTCTCAGTATACAGTGTCCTGCCTTTTTTTCACCCCCTGCCCCCTGCCCCCACCCTCCCCCACAACCTCATTATTCTTCCTTCCTTCCTGTCTTTCTCTACACCCATCTCGCTCCAGACAGTTCCAAAAACTCAACCCTCTCAACTTCCTCCACTCTTTACACCTTTTGTCTTCTCCTGTCTTCGTCTTTCCTTCTTTATAGTGCAGCTGTGAACTCCCTCCCGAATAGACCCGGGCATTTTAAATAACCCATCTACCCAAGCGCCCACTCAGTGCCTTGGACTCCCTGTCATCTCGGCAAGTTGTTTGATGTTGCCGCGGCGACGCCATCATCCATCGATAATGGCCATCCGCTGCTAATTAAATTACTCCGTCTCTCTCCGCTCCCCTTGCACACTGCGACAGAAAGATGTAGCACTAGCAGAGGGCTAACCAGATGCTTCAATGTCTCTCCCTCTTGTTCTTGCTCTCTCTCCCTATCTCTCTCTCCCCATCTCTCTCCCCTATCTTTCTCTCCCTATCTCTCTCTCTCCCTATCTCTCTCTCTCGCTCTTGGTCTTTTTCACTTTCTCTCTCTCGCTTCTGTCTCTCTATCTCTCTCCATCTCCCTCTCTCTCTCTCTCTCTCTCTCTCTCTCTCTCTCTCTCTCTTCCGCCTTTCTTAAAGGCCTATAAATTCATTAGGATGTCTCTTGGTTTATTTATAGTCTGGGTTAATATTCGGTCAATTTTTTAGGGGGTTGAAGGCAGTAAATGGGAACTGCAAATAGCCAAAAGCACAACTTTGATAAATATACACTGTATCTGTGTGTGTACACACACTCACACACTTACACAAAACATTAAACGTTAAGTTGCAAAGCAGGTGTGTGTGTGTGTGTGTGCGTGCGTGCCTGCGTGCACGCCTCAACACAAGCCTTTCACACAATGGCAGTAAGACAGAGCAGGGAGATCCAACATTTTGATGTTCCCGATTCCAACGTTGTGTTGAACTGGCGCTTCCTATTCAGCCCAAATCTTGCTCCGTCAACGTCGCTTTTCCTTCCCAGACTTGTATTTTCTTTATTCTCTCTGGAGTTCTCTCATTGATTTACTCCATCAACAGCCGACCCCTTCCCATTTCATTGTTTGGTACTAAAACGTTTGTGTCTTTTCTGCTCACTTTTGCCCGCTTCTTGAGCTCTTGCCGTTTCTATCCCACGTTTTACCAAATGTCCTCCTCTACTTTTATCTCTCCATTTTAATTTCCTAAATTGACCAAGAGATTTTCAACGATGACCACTTTAAGCACATGCAATGGCCGTTTACACGGCCAGAATGACAGTTGTCAACTGTTTCCACCGTCAACCCTGCCAGGCTAGAAAAGTTAAAGTCAGTCAAACCATCGACAATCATCATCTCCGTAATCGTCATCTCTCACTGGTCTCACTCTCTTCAGCTTCAGTTGCAATACACAAACACACGTGCACACACACACACACACACACACACACACACACACACATCAAAGAATGTCCGTTTTTGAACTGTGGGAATAAATTGAGGCAATTACTTTTGAACTTAGAAGATGTGTTAAAGGATGTTTTTTTTGGGGCCTTTTGTGTAATTGTTATGGAGGAAAAGTACATGCCACCTGTAGACACATCACAGTGGTAAACAATGAAGTACAAAGACAACGTTTAAACTGCTTTTATTTGGATTCACAGCAGCCAATGGTAGCCTTCTTAGCCGAGCTTGTGGTTTGGCCAGAATACACAAAACCTCTTTTTATTTCTTATTTTTTTCCAAATGGTACAGGTATAATACATGGTGAGGGGGGTCAAAAAGAGGTGAAGAACCTATTACTCGACAGTTTGAGACTGCAGCCGTTTTTTTCAAAATGGTTCCCCCAGGGCACTTGCTGTGTTTGATTTGCTCTCCCCTTTTTAGGCCTCTTCATGGCCTTAGTAAGCATGGTGCACCGCACATCCATCCATGCCTTCCGACACCCCCATGATCACTTTGTATGGGGCTACAGGTCATCGTAATTGGTTGTTGCTGCAAAACGAGCACTTACAAACTGTCCGACGTCAGTCGTGTCCTCCAGGTATGTATACTCTCCCGAGAGGGAGAAAACCCTGTCAATAATGACAAAGGATTCCTTTTACTCTTTGGCTCCGTGCCACAGCCGTTATACATTGTCTATACACATCAGTCTGTGTGTTACTGTGATCTGTAAGTTTGCGCGTGTGTGTGTTTGTGTGCGTGCGTGCGTTGTTTGCCGAGTCAAGCGTATAAATAGGCCCTCCATTACAGTTATAATCTCTTGAGTTTTAGAGGCCCAACTTTACAAGTTAATTTAATGACAACTCTTATGCCTAAGCTATTCAAAAGACAAGAGACCGTTTAAATGTGTGTGGAAAATGTGCACATTGTGTGTATGTGCGAGTGTGTGTGTGTGTGTGTGTGTGTGTGTGTGGGTGGTCGTATAGTAAGTTGGTACATACACTGACAAGCTAGTGTTGATACATATTCTTCCTACTTCTACTCTCTGTTTACTCACACTACTCTCACAATCCTGGCTTATCTGTGTCACCATAGATAGCGGCAAGTATACAGATCATATTTTGTGATCAAGGAGAATGTGTTTTTTTTTGTATTTATTTGTGCCATTTGTATCTGGTTCTTGAAGTGAATATCACATTTTAGATGGGGATTTGCAGAGGTCATGAGATATCACAGAGAAGGAGATGTATTCTGCTAGTTTGAACTTTTGCAGCCCTTAACTCCCAAATTAAATTATATCAAACATTAAATAGCTCATATTTTCAAAATAATATTAGAGAGGAGCTGTAATCCTTTGTGGTACACCCATTTAGGTTGTTTTTTTCTTGAGAAGGAAAATGAGAGGCTTTGTAGAAGTTCAAAATATACACATTCATTCTGTTTTAGCATTGGGCAAATACACTCACGTAATTATATTGACAAGCCACTCCAAGAATAAGGTTGCAGTTTAAATGAAAAGGGATTGATTTGACACCATTGTAAAATTAGTTTGAGGATGTCTGACAAACGAGTCATCCAGAAAACAAAACGTCTCTCTCTCTCTCTCTCTCTCTCTCTCTCTCTCTCTCGCTCTCTTTCTCTCTTTCTCTCTTTCTCTCTTTCTCGCTCTCTCTCGCTCTCTCTCGCTCTCTCTCGCTCTCTCTCGCTCTCTCTCGCTCTCTCTCGCTCTCTCTCTCTCTCTCCCCGCAATTTCTGTCCCTTTTTTCATTATTCGCTGTCTGCGCGGGGCGCTCCCTTTGACCTTCCCACGTCCCCACCACCAGCCCTGTCCTCCTCGCGCCTCCACTTTCCTCCCCGAACATCTGTGCATGTGACAGGCCTGAGCGCACTGACAGTCCCCGCCGATGTACCCCACACCTCCTCTGTCCCTCCCTCCCTCTCTCCCTCCCTCCCTTGTTCCCATCCACACCCACCTCCTCCTCGGCCATGTCTTCTCCTGGCTCTCCTCTCTGCTCCGCTCCCCACCACCACCACCTCCAACTCCTCCATCCCACACTCCACCTCTCTCTCTCTCTCTTTCTCTCTCTCACTTCTCTTTCTCTTCTTTTCTTTCTTTGTCTCTCTCTCTCCCTCCCTCCTCCTTCTTCTCCTCCACCATGGCTTCTTCTGGCTCTCCGCTCCGCTCCCCACTGCCACCAACTCCTCCATCTTTCCACCACCTCCTTCTCCATCTTTCCCCCTCCTCCTCCTCCTCTGCCCGCTGTCGTCCGTCAGACCCTCCGTTCCTCTCACGTGCCTCACCCTCCTGACTCACCCTATAGCTTATATTCATATATATATATATAGAGAGATACTTTTTTTGGTAACCCCTGTCAAGTTGGCTCACCTCCCCTTCTCACCTCTCATCTGTTCATTTTCCTTTCCTGTCATCCATCTCGTTCACCCTCACCCCGCACACACACACTCACAGCAAGGCCCCCTCATTCTGTCACACCATTCTCCTGCTTCGGCCCACCACATCCTCCCACATGCTCATGAATCCATCCCCTTACTCCCACACCACCTCCCACTTTATCCCCTAAGTCTTAGTTTTTCTTTTACTGTTCCATATTTATTACCGAAACCTCCCTTGCCTCCCCTCATGCACTGTATACTGGTTGAATGTTGAATGGATTTATTTGGTTGAGGCCTGTGTCCTTCTTTCTTCCTCCCTCTCTCATTTTCTCGCTCTTGCTCTCTCACTCTCTCTCTCTCTTACGCTTCTCCGTTTTCTCTCCACCCTTCCTCTTCAATGGCGTTCCCTTTATTTTGGCCTCTTCTGCATCTCATCTCATCTCTGCTCTATTCTCCACAGCCACAGTGTTCATTCGTTCCTTCAGCCCTCTCTTTTGCGTTTCTATTGTGAGCCAATGCATAATGCACACACACACACACACACACACATACACACACACACATAAACGGACACGCTCACGCACACACATACGCAACACATACATACTTCTAATGCATTTACACACTTCACGTACAAAGACAACTACATAAACATACACCACCACTTATACACACAACACAATCAACATAGATACATAACACATACAGATGCACAAAATACATGTGCATGCACACACACACACACACACACACACACACACACACACACACACACACACACACACACACACACACACACACACAGGGGCCCCCACAAATGCACAGGTGGGCCCTTTGGTAGAGGGTCCATTCTCCTGGCTACCACTCCTGGCTGTTCTCTCCTTGGGTTTCTACTTTTCTATTTATTTATTCTTTCATCTTTTTTTCTTTTTTTCCTCAGACTGTTTACTTATCTCCATCAAACCAGTGTCTGTCCTACTGATAGAGTCCGCCCCCCTGTCCCCATCTCTCACACACACACACACATACACACACACACACACACACACACACACACACACACACACACACACACACACAAATCCAAGCCCAGAGGGTGGGTTTTTCAGCATCTGGTTTTTGAGGTATTGACATTTTCACTGATAGGGGCCTGGTTATCTGTCAGGGTTGGGGCTGGAGTGTAATGGCTCTGTAATTGGATAAGATATGGGATCGTTGTTTGGGGGTGGGGGGGCAGAGGCGGGGCTAGGGTGGGGTGGTGGGCTTTTTTCCCCGCCGTGTTTGATTTCTCGCTCTCAGTTTGTCTCTGTGCTTTCTCCCTCTGGGTCTTTTTCTTCTTTCTAGGCACACAGCCACCTGTTCCAAAGTTTAGTTCCAAAGAAGTGATTCATTTGAAAATGATTGTTTCATGCGACAAAATGTTAAACCGTCAGTTGAGGTAGAGACAGGCAGACAGTGAAAAATGAACAGGAACAAAAAAGACCAAGAGACCAACAGGTGTGTGTGTGTGTGTGTGCATATGGGGGGGGGGTACATAGTATCCTATGCATCAGTTTCACATATCTCCCCCCCCCCCCCCCCCCCCCCCCCCATTGAAGTTTTGCATAGACATAGTTTTGCAACAGGTTACATCCTAGCCCGTTCAAAGGATGGCCGTTCAAACTTCTGTCTTTTAT